>CANTUT010001228.1:7500-42500 GCA_947687605.1 Reutealis trisperma
ACCAAGTTGACCTTTCATAGGTCTAAGGTATCCAAAGCATAAAAATCTCTGCATTTCACACTAAATAGGTCACAAATTAGAGCTCAAGAATCAAGACAAATTAAGACTGGGATCGATCAGAGTTTTTGCAGCAAGATAGATCATCTATCTGAATTCCCAAATCAAGACTGGGACTATCAACATCAAATCATCCTAAAATAGCCTTAGGATACATACCTTAAATATGAATTAGGTATCTCCTCTAGACTCAGACCCTCCTTAGATAGCCTTAGGATACATACCTTAAATATGAATTAGGTATCTCCACTAGACTCATACCATCCTAAGATAGCCTTAGGATCATCAACCTAGCATAGGGTTAGGTTTCTTTTTCATAATCAGACCATGTTTGGATAGCCTTAGGATATTCCACCTATACATATCTAGTAACAATCACCTAGGCAACCTTGTGGTTCATATTTTCACCCTTTTTTTTTCTATAAAAATCTAAAAGATAGAAGCTTAGACATCCCTGCAGTTCTTATTCCATCACTTTTATCAAAATCCATCATTTTCACCTATAAATGTCTATAAAATAGTCAAGTAATCTTTGTGGTTTTATGAACCCTCAAATTTGCACCCTTAGGATCCGACCGCAGCTTGACACTTGATAAGATTTATACGCTATGCAAACGGCGGTCTTACTAGCCGGTTAGCGGGCAGGGGTTAAGGGGGTAGCACCCCGTTGAAAAAAAATTCTTGAAACTTGCACCTTTAGACGATTAGCGCTTGATTATGAACCCATATAATCAAACTCAGCTCAAATTGGATCAAAGACAGAGAAGAACGGGCCAAAAAATTGAATGCGGCAACCCGCGGGCCTGCTGCGATAACTCGCAGCCAGCTGCAGTTACTGTAGCCGCCTTCGCAATTACCGCAGAGGCCCCTGCGGTAGCCAATTGGCTACCACAGCTAGCGTTGCAGCAACCACAAAGTCTCTGCGGTTGCCGCAGCCGACTCTTTAGTTATCGTAACTATACCCTTTCAGAATTCTACCCAAAAACTATGAATTTTTAGCCCCAAACTCCTCCTACATATACCATACACCTCCTAACAATTTCCACACACAATTACATGCTTCTATACTCTCTCTAAAGCTTTCTAAACCTTATTTCTAAGCTTTTCAATCATCAAAACACTTTTCCAAAACCTCCTCCATCACTTAAAACCTCATTCATAAGTTTCCTAATCATCTCAAAACCCCATTCACAAGCCTCCTAATCATCTCAAGTTTTATTCTTAAGCTTTTTAATCAAGAAAAGGTTCAATTCAAGCCCCTTTCTTTCAAAGGGAATTCGTGTTTCTCAAGCAAAGGTGTTATCCGAGAGTTCACGCTATTCAAGAGTCCTTCTTCCAAAAGGAGTGCTCATGATATACCAAAGCCAAGGTGGAACTTAGATCCAGTGCTAAGCTTGCTTCCTACATTCCTCGCCGACATAAGCCAAAGGTAAAAGTTCTTTCCTTTTCCTTTTCAATTTCAATTTCAAGATCTAAATCTGAAAAAATCTAATTTTTGTTAATTAAAATATGACCTAATTAACAAATCTCTAAAGCCCTTTAAAATCAATCAAAACATGATGACAAAGGCAATGACTTAAAAACCCCTCATTCGCGAGAAGGGAGAATTGCATCAGGTTTGATTCCCATTCAAAGGGATATGTAGGCTTGCTGTCTTTAAGGCATTCAACTCTGCTAAAATTGACAACTTCTTCTCTTTATCACCTTCTTCACATAGTTTAGGATCAAAATTGTTTTTCTTAAATAAAAGTCTAACTTTTAATTCTTTTTATTATAATTGTTTAATACTCTCTTTCTTATTTCAGTTATTTAGATTATATTTGGGAAATGTGTGCTTTTCCTAGAACCCATAAGGGCTAAAGGAAAGATCCCTTGATTTTGACATTTTGACTTGTAGTAGTTTTAAGTAGTTTTCCTTTACTTTTATGTTTTATAATTATCATCATTTCATATTTCCATGCATTTCACAAATAATATTTGTTTCATGCATCATATTATATCTATTCATGCATACATAAAAACTTCTTTTATGAAAGCCATTTTATATTTAAGCCAAACTAATTTTTTTGTACCAAAACCTAGTCCTCGAGCCCTCTTTGGTCATTCAAGGATTAGTGCTTTTCCTTGGTATAAATGGTATAATTTTGGAGTCAATCAAATTGGGTTTTTCCTTTAATTTTCCCAACTAAAAATAAATAAAATTAAAGTAGCGACTCCTTTTGCAAATTACAACTTACAAAATACAATTTTCTGAACTCATAGCGAGTTCTAATAGTGACGTTTCTCCCAAACGGGCATTTTCAATTCCTTTTAGCGGATCAGACCAGGTGCTGGGGCGAGGCCTCACAGCTAGCGACTCCACTGGGAACTTTCAAAATCTCATTAGAATAAAGGATAAAGCAGACTATTCTTGGTAAAGCAACAGTTTGGCTTTTATTACAAAATGGCTTTTTCATGCATCACTTCATTGGGCTCCTTGTCCAAAACATTAGTTTCTTAGGAAAACAAAGGATAGAAAGTAACATTAAGTGGGCAACCTTCCTTAGGTCTGCTTGCCGATAGTAAAATCATCCAGCCCATGATGTATCCTCTAATCTTTTTAGAGGTGTAACGAGTATGCACGTACCATTAGACCCATGCGAGGCTCCTTGACTCACATGTGGTTAGGTATATCGCATCTCTAGTATGATGGGTTCCTTTTAAACCACCCTTACCCTTTCATGTAATGACTCATAGAACCTTCCTTTCAGATTGTATGAACCATAATACCAAACTTGGTATTTCATGAAACCTTTTTCAATCATTCATTCATACATGCATGCATAGATTGAACCTTGTGAAGACTCTAAAACCTATCCAAACACCTTCACACCTAAAACTCACGGTTAAAGCCCAAAACCTATGGTCCACCTAAACCCATGGTCAAAACCCAAAACCCGTGCTCCACCTAAACTCATTGTCAAAACCCAAAACTCATGGTTCACCTAAACCTATAGTCCGGTACTACCCAAACCCATGTTAAACTCATGGTAAAAATAAACCCATATATGGTACCCTCATCCAAATCCACAATCCTTATCTAAGCTAAACACTGACCTAACTCTATTCTAGCTTCATCCTTCATAATTCTTATCCAAGATGAACACTGATCTAGCTTTCATTTTTCACAACTCTTACCCAAGCTAAACACTAACCTAGCTTTCATCTTTCACCACCCTTACCCAAGCTAAACACTGATCTAGCTTTATCCTCAACAATCCTTACCAAAGCTAAACACTAACCTAGCTTCACTCTTATCCTTAATCATTACTGTAACTAAATACTGACTTGGTTTCATATTTTACATTACTATCCAAACCCATGCTTCTATTTAAGCCTATGGTCTAGTCTAACATTAGCCAACTATCACCAAA
Source organism: Reutealis trisperma (assembly GCA_947687605.1). Lineage (NCBI taxonomy): Eukaryota > Viridiplantae > Streptophyta > Magnoliopsida > Malpighiales > Euphorbiaceae > Reutealis > Reutealis trisperma. Next base: position 10,971 of record CANTUT010001228.1, read on the forward strand.
TCTATGGTCCACCCAAACTCTAAATCCATAGTACATCCATAGCCCAATTGCCAAACCCATAGTCCCTCCATCCTTAAGCCATACTAAACCATCCATAAACTTCAAATCCAATTACTTGAGGCTAAACTCTAACCTTGCCTTCTTAACTAAACTTTGTTTCCTCAAAAACTAAAATCCGACCTAGCTACTCAAAAGCTAAAATTTGATCAAGCTACTCAAAAGCTAAAATTTGACCTAGCCACCCAAAGTTAAAAATCTGACTTAGCTACTCAAATTTGAAATCTGACCTAACTACTCAAAAGCTAAATCTGACCCAGCTACTCAAAAGCTAAAATCTGACCTAGCCACTTAAGGCTAAAAATCTTACCTAGCTACTTAAAGCTAAAATATGACCTAGTTACTCAAAAGCTAAAATCCAACCTAGCCACTCAAACCTAAAATCTGACCTAGCTACCCAAAGCTAAAATCTGACCTAGCTCCCCTAGCTAAATGCCTACCTAGCTAACATCACACACCTCTACCCTCCTTTTTTCCATACCCTACCAACCTAGCCATAAGACACCATTATCCATTACTCATAAGCCCAACATCCTTAACGTAATACCCTAAACCCAATACCTTTGGCCCCAGCACAATACCTTAAGCCCAATACCTTTTGCCCAATACACTATCTTAAGGCCAATATCTTTGGTTCAACCCGATACCTTCAGCTTGAGACCTTAACTTGTGCAACACTAGGAAATCACTAAAAGCCCAAATGCAATTAGCTTACAACATCAATGGGAGACTTTTTCCTTAAAGTGTGCATGCCCATCTCATTGCTTCTTTTCCAAGCACTTACCTTATTCTTTGACTTAGTTTCAAAGGTATTAATGACAAGTTTGACCGACATGGAAGCTTTAACCAACCTACTCAAGAGGCAAGAAGAGAACCTTTAAGCTATTCTCATCTCCGCCCTAGACGCTCAACGAGCCAATTTTCATCAATCTTTAGCTAGCCAACAATCCATTTTTAATAATGCCTTAATCCATCTTACTTCTACTTTTACTAGTGTTTTGAGCTTCCAATGCCAACTTATCATTGATGAAGTGAGAGGAATGATGAACCAAGCTAAGCCCATCAATGCTGCACCTACAATTGACATGACCCATAATCTTACATCCTTAATCTCAAACACTAATGTCATTCTAGCCTCAGCCATGTCATCAGTCTTAGATACTAACCTTACCTCTTCTTTGAAACTTTTCAAAGCAAAGAAAACCCCACCTCTTCTGCTATCAAAAGACCTTTAAACCTTAATATTGATGCACTAAAGCAAATCATCACAATGGAAAAAGGGTGCAAGAAAAGCAATACCTCCACTCCTATTGCCTCTACTGAATGGAAGGATATGGACACCTACACTCCCCTTGTTGATGTTGAACGAGAGAGTATAAAGGTAGCTGGCATGACTAGTAGGCGACCCTTGAAATCTCAACGAAGGGCTTTCACAAATTTGGGAGTTCCATTAGCAGCAGTTTATAAGAAGGCTTTGCAAGCAAGAATGGTAAAATCCCTGGAACCACGAGTCCCACCTAATCCCTTGCCAAAGCGCTACCACCCTAATTAGTATTGTGAATATCATCAAGGAGCGGGGTACCAAACCAATGCATGTAAAGCTTTGAAACATAGAATCCAGAATATGATTGATAGTAGAGATATCATCCCTCTAAAGCAAGACCCAAGACCTTAACCCTGAATAGCATAACATAGAGGAGTTCAAACCTAGCTAATCTAACCTATCTGAGGTTGAATTCCAAATCTAAGTCTGAGTCTAAGCCTAAGCCTAAAAGTCTGAGTTTGAGTCTCAATTTGAGTTTGTCATTTTATTTTATTTTGTCAACCATATTAGTTCTTTTTTTGTTATTTTATAATAAAGTTTCCTTTATAGTAATGCATCTATGCTTTCTTTTTATTATTCATGCATTAACTTTCTTATCTTCCTTGATTGAGTCTGACATGGATGAGCTTAAAAATAAAATAAAATAAAAGAAAGTGAAGAAAAAATAGGTAAAGATTAAATCCACCACAATTAGTATAGATCAAAATGTGGGGTGTCCTCATTCTCTCTAATCAATAAATGCTTCACAAGCTCCTAACCAAAGAAGGACCTCTTATCAAATAGTTGAAGCATAAGGAACAAGTAAATATGATTACCTATTGCATATTGGGTAATCAAATGATGACCTATTGCATATTGGGTAATCAAATGATGCACCTCAACAAGGGGTGACAAGTTCAAAGAAGACCTCTGTCAAACCCAAAATTCAAAGATCAGAGCCTCTTGACAGGAAGAAAAATAGCAAATCATGGTGGAATGCTTTCTCCCAAATTTCATCAATCCAAGCTCGCTAAGTTGAAATTCTGAAAGGGCAGCTTAGACAAAAGTTAGAGCTAAAAAAAAAAAAGGAGAGAGAGAGAGAGAGAGAAAGAGAGAAAGCTCATCCAAGTCACATTTCCTCATGTCCAAAGTCATTAAATTATCAATCTATTTGGTCTAATGTCTCCAAAGTCATCCTTCCTCATCAAAGGCTCATTCTTTAAAGTTATGCTGTCTTTTATGCCCTTGTCTTACAATGGGGCCATGTCTTCCCAGAACGTCATCATTTGTTGTCAGTCCATCCCATCACTTAGTTTAAAGAGTTAATATATATCTCCAGCCCATCACATCCCCATCTCTCATTTGGGACCATGATCCCTGAGTTGTCTTCCTCAATTAGCCATTTAGCCATTCTTAAGTGCTCTTTGTTTTAGCTAGTGCAATCGATGTGTCATCAAGTCAAACCAATTAAGTGTCACTCCAAGAGTCTCTTCAATCTCAAACAACCAAAAAACTTTAACTCGCTCTTTTCCATGATTTATGCTACAAAAATCAAAACCATACAACCTCTATGATTCTTTTCAAAAGTTTCAGTTTACCTTCAAACCATTCTCAAACTTTTCCATCCCAAACCTCATTTGCAAATCATACCACCATTTCAAGCTCAAGTCATGTACCACCCTTTTTTTGGTAAAATCTCATCATAGGCAGGACCAAAAATCCCAAGTCTCTCAAGACTCGTCATCTTTGAATTCAGTTTCCTTGGCAAAACCAGAACTCGAGGCATATCTCCCAAAGCCTATCATCCTTAAGTTGATTAAGAAGGACTCTAACCAATCAAGGCCCATCTCATGCCTCTTTGGCAAATATCTCATGATCTTTGAAAGATTAAATTGGCAAAATACATAATCGCTAAGAATCAAAGCCTCTTAAAGCCTGCAAAACATTCTGATGCAACCATGTCAAAGGGCAAACCCTTATCCGTAAGCCTATGGTATCCTTGTGACCAAAACTTGTAGCACCATACCTGAGCCAAAGCTAGCTAGCCAAAGCACCCTCATAGAAAACTATTCTTAACACCTTAAAGCCTTCACCATGAAACCCAAAACTAAAAACCTTCGCCATGAAGCCTAAATCTAGAAGCCTTCACCATGAAGCCCAAACCAAGAAGCCTTCGCCATGAAATCCAAACCAAGAAGCCATCACTATAAAGCTCACTCCTAAAATCCTTCACCATAAAGCCCACTCTCAAAAGGCCTTCATTTATGAAAACCATGATCTCCTCTAAGGCAAAATCTAACTGAGCCTTCCAAATTGATTGCCTAGCTTGACCTTTTTCTCTAAGCCAAGATTAGCCTCCTAGGCCTAGCATCCCAACCTAATCTCTCTAACCAAAGCCTTCCGAATGAACCTACTAGAAGGCCATAATTTGACTAAGCATCTAATATGATCTCTCATGAAGCTAAACTAGACTGAGCTTCTAAATGAACCTAGCCAAACCTGACTCAGCCTTCTAAGATAATGCACCCATTCTAAACAAATCTCCCCTAAAGCCAAAACTAAAAGGCCATAATTGACCAAGCCAATTACTAAACCTGACCTTCCCCAAAACTAGAGCTGATCATCCTAAAGGACTTGACCCTCCTATTCAAGCTTTCCAATTTAGCCTTAATCTAAACATTATTACAAACTGAACACACTTAAGCCCTGCCCGACCTTTCTAACCATACTTGGTTTAACCTCCCAAAGTGACTTCTTCCTAGGTCAAAATAATAGCCATTGCCCAACTAACCCTATACCTATAGGTATCTCTTTAAATCGGACCCATCCTAAGATAGCCTTGGGATTCATATTTTAAATCTGAATTAGGTATCCCTTTTAATCAGACCTATCCTAGGATAGCCTTAGGATACATACCTTAAATCTAAATTAGGTATCCCTTTTGATCAGACCATCCTAGGATAGCCTTAGGATTCATACCTTAAATCTGAATTAGGTATCTCTTTTAAATCAGACTCATCCTAAGATAGCCTTAGGATTTATACTTTAAATCTAAATTAGGTATTCCTTTTTTATCAAACCCATCCTAAGATAGCCTTAGGATTCATACCTTAAATCTGAATTAGTTATTCCCTTTTATCATACCCATCATAGGATAGCCTTAGGATCCATACCTTAAATTTGAATTAGTTATCCCTTTGACCCATCCTAGGATAGCCTTAGGATCCATATCTTAAATCTGAATTAGGTATCATTTTTAAATCGGACTCATCCTAAGATAGCCTTAGGATTCATACCTTAAATCTAAACTAGGTATCTTTTTTTATCAAACCCATCCTAGGATAGCCTTAGGATTCATACCTTAAATCTAAATTAGGTATCCCTTTTTTATCAGACCCATCCTAGGATAGCTTTAGGATTCATACCTTAAATCTGAATTAGGTATCCTTTTTAATCAGACCATCCTAGGATAGCCTTAGGATCATTTCACCTATAAATATTTAGATCATCTAGGCATCCCTGTGGTTCCTTTTTCCATCACTTTTTTAAAAAAATCAACCATTTTCACCTAAACATATCTAGACGTTAACTTAGACATCCATTTGGCTCATCCTACCAACCCTCATTCTAGGGTTCATTATCATTAAAATCACATTTTGCTCAAAGCTAATCCTAATGAGGGGGCAGCTGTGAACCCTCAAATTTGCACCCTTAGGATCTTACCGCAGCTTGACACTTGATAAGATTGGTGCTCTACGCATATGGCAGTCTCGCTAGCCGGTTAGTGGGCAAAGGTCAAGGGGGCAGTGCCCCATTGAGAAAAATTTCTTGAAACTTGCACCTTCAGACAATTAGCACTTGATTATGAACCCATAGAATCAAACTGGGCTCAAATCGGATCAAAGACAAAGAAGAACGAGCCGAAAAATGGAATGCGGCAACTTGCAGGCCTGCTGTGGTAACTCGCAGCCGGCTGCGGTTACTGCAGCCACCTCTACGGTTATTGTAGAGGCCCCTACGGTAGCCAATTGGCTACCGCAGCCAATGCTGCGGCAACTGCAACTGTCAACTCTTCAGTTACCGCAACCGTACCCTTTCAGAATTCTACCCGAAAACTGTGAATTTTTAGCCCTAAACTCCTCTTATAAATATCTTACACCTCCTAACAACTTCCATATACAATTACATGCTTCTATACTCTCTCTAAAGCTTTTTAAACCTTATTTCTAAGCTTTTCATTCATCAAAACCCTCTTCCAAAACCTCTTCCATCACATAAAACCTCATTCATAAGTTTTCTAATCATCTCAAAACCTAATTCACAAGCCTCCTAATCATCTCAAGTTCTATTAGTAAGCTTTCTAATCAAGAAAAGGTTTAATTCAAGCCCCTTTCTTTCAAAAGGAATTTGTGTTTCTCAAGCAAAGGTGTTATCCGAGAGTTCACGCTATTCAAGAGTCCTTCTTGCCAAAGTGGAACTTAGATCCGGTGCTAAGCTTTCTCGCTACGTTCCTTGCCAATGTAAGCCAAAGGTAAAAGTTCTTTCCTTTTCCTTTTCAATTTCAATTTCAAGATCTAAATATGAAAAGATCTAATTTTTGTTAATTAAAATCTGACCTAATTAACAAATCTCTAAAGCCCTTTAAAATCAATATAAACATGATAACAAAGGCAATGACTTAAAAAACCCTCCTTCGTTAAAAGGGAGAATTGCGTGGGGTTTGATTCCCATTCAAAGGGATACACAAGCTTGCCATCTTTAAGGCATTCAACTCCGGTAAAATTAACAAATTTTTCTCTCTATCACCTTCTTCAGATAGTTTAGGATCAAAATTGTTTTTCTTAAATAAAAGTCTAACTTTTAATTCTTTTTATTATAATTGTTTAATACTCTCTTTCTTATTTTAGTTGTTTAGGTTATATTTGGGGAATGTGTGCTTTTCTTAAAACCCATAAGGGCTAGAGGAAAGATCCCTTGATTTTGACATTTTGACTTGTAATAGTTTTAAGTAGTTTTTCTTTACTTTTATGTTTTGTAATTGTCATCATTTCATATTTCCATGCGTTTCACGAGTAATATTTGTATCATGCATCATATTATATCTATGCATGCATACATAAAAACTTCTTTTACAAAAGCTATTTTGTATTTAAGTCAAACTAATTTTTGTATTGTTTTAACCAAAACCTAGTCCCCGAACCCTCTTTGGTCATTCGAGGATTAGTGCTTTTTCCTTGGGATAAATGATATATTTTTGGAGTCAATCAAATTGGGTTTTTTCTTTAATTTTCCCAACTAAAATTAGCAAAATTGAAGTGGCGACTTCTTTTGCAAATTACAACTTACAACATACAATTTTTTAAACTCATAGCGGGTTCCAATCGTGATGTTTCTCCCAAATGGGCATTTTCGATTCCTTTTAGCAGATCGGACCAAGTGCTCGGGCGAGGCCTCACAAGTTCATTTTTCTAGTCCTTTTATCCAAATCCATTATTTTCACTCATAAATGTCAATAAAACAGTTAAGACATCCTTGTGTTCCAATTTCTCACCTCCTTTTATCAAAGTCAAGCACATTCTCCAACTATAAATGTTTAGAAATGATCACCTAAACATCCATATGGCTCCTTTTATATTATCCTCCTTTACCTTTAAAATTTAACCATGCCTTTCATCCAAATATGTCCAAGCCTTGACCTAGGCATCACTTTGATTCCTTATTCCATCCCTCTTCCCTGTGTTCACTATCATTATAATTGCCTTTCAGTTAAGACAATTCTAATGAAGGGGCAATTCTAAACCCTTAATTTTGCACCCTCTCAATAAGCTACAGCTTGATACTTGCTATACAAAGCCGATATGACAGTCCCGCAAACTAGTTAGTGGATAGGGGTTTAGGGGCAGCACCCTAACAAAAAAGACAGCTTAGCCAAGTGCCACAGGCTCTGCCTATGCTATCATAAGTATGGCCTGCAGTTATTGCAAGTAGCCCCCATAGAACTGGAGGGCTTCCCTGAGGTAATGATGGTTAGACGTGCAAATCCCATAACATTTTTTATGTCATTTGACCTAGACCTTTTCCCTAAATATAAGGGCCTCCCGATTAAGTTTTCTTCACCTATAGACACTCAGACTTGCTTGATCAACCCCAATCTCAAAGCAAGTAATATTTTTAGCTTATCCCAAAAGAACGAACTCCCTAGTTGAAAGTTTTTCTTTTCTTTTATTTTTGCTTTGCTTTTGCTTCTTATTCAATAAAGCATTAAGTTTAAGGCTTTCTATCATCATTTGAGGTAGCTTCCCTTAATCCCTATTGAGGTAAGTTTTTCACCATCTAAAGCAAACCGTTGCCCGCCATCTGGGGCAAGTCTGTCATTGATCGAGACAAGTCTCCTCCATCTCAAGGTAAGTCTCTTTTCCTTTTTTCCTTCTTCCATTCCTCTCATTTATTTATTTCATTTTATTTTCCCCCTTTTGGGATTCTTTTCTCTCTCTTTGGGCACCTTGCCAAATTATTTTCTCTTCTACTATCGAATCTCTTTATTGATTCACTTAGATTAGTTAATTAAAATCTGACCTACTTAACAACTTGCTAATTAATTAAAACAAATTAATCAATCAACCTAACTCTCAAATTAATCAATCAATTGAAAAATGATAAAATATTAAGACTAAACTAACCCCTTTGCAAGAAAGGAGAATTACAAGAGTTTTTATTTCCATTCAGAGAGATATCAAGCATGTTTGATTTATCAAGCATTGAATCCAACTAAAACCATCAATTTCTCCCTCTATCACCTTCTTCAAGTTCTTTTAAGTTAGTTTATTTTATTGTTCGATATTTGCTTTTCTTAGGATTTAGTTTAAGGAATGTGTGACTTCCTTATAACCCATAAGAGCTAGAGGAGTATCCCCGAGTTTGGATTTTTTTTATTGTAATCTTAATTTTATTTCCTTTAAGTTTCATTTATTTATCTTATGAATGGATTTTCATGCATCACAACAAATTGTAAATGCATTAATCATGAAATTATTTTTTAGTCACAATTTTGTTAAATGCCAAACTAATTTTGTTAAAATGACTCAAAAACCTAGTCTCCAAATCCTCTTCAGTTTTGAGGCTAGTGCACTTTTCCTTTGGGATGTTCATTAGACTCAAATGGGTTTTTCCTTAACTTTTCCCAAATAAAGTAAAATTAAGCCGGTAACTCTTTAAATGTACTTTTCAAAATTAATCTATTTGAACTCATAGGCTTCAAAGCGAGTTTTTTTTCCTAAATGAGCATTTCGATTGCCCTTTAGCGAACTAAACCGGTGCTTCGGCAAGACCTCTCAAGTGTCCTCCAGGAAAATTAACTATCTCTCACCCAATTCTGACTATCATTTATTTTTGACCATGTTTCCAATCTAAGAAGCCCTTCTTCACCCAACTGACCGTGGTAAAATTCTTTTACATGATTCTGACCATGGTAACCAACTTTCACTCAATCCTAACTATAGTAATAATCTTTTCACCCATACTTGACTATGATAATCAATTTTCACAAGCAATTCTGATGCCAAACATGCAAAATCTCCAAAAATACTATAAGTGTCTTCCTTTACCAATCAATCGATCCACAAATATCTAGAAATAATTACCTAGGCATCCATGTGGTTCCTTTCCCATCTCTTATTTTGAATTGATCATGTCCTTTACCCAAAAATATTTAAATTCTCACTTAGACTTCAATTTGTTTTCCTTTTCCATCTTCATTCATCTTAAAGTCAACCATATCTTTCACATAGAAATATCAAAATAGTGACATCCCTCTGATTCTTTTTTCACCCCTTTCCAAATTTCGTCCAAATTCTTTAGATAGAAATGTGAAATCTAAATGTCTTTCTGGTTTTTTTCCTTGCTTTTTCATTCGAGTCAATCATTTCCATCAATTCACCCAAAAATATCTAACTACTAACCTAAATATCCTTTTAGTTCCTTTTCTCACTCATCTTGACAGGTGATTTTTCTTTAGAAATTGTATGTGTTAGGGTGTATTTTGATTTAATTTTATTCATATTTTATGTATTTCATTTGAGAAATGTTTTTAAGGTTTTATAGGGGTAAAAAGGGCCTAAACAAAGTAAAGTAAGATAGGGGAATGAAAGGAGACTAGTACGGAATTGGGATGGTCAAGAAAGGCAGCTAAATTTCAAGTTGAAGTAGCATCACGGGCACGATGGGAGTTTAATTCTAAGTCCATTTTTCTTTCTTCCAAAGGCCAATCTTTTAAACCTAATTGGACAAGGAGGCAGATGGCACTATAAATAGAATATGAAGAGAAGAAAAAAAGGGAAAGCAAAAGAAAAGAATAAGAAAAAAAAAAACCTAGAGAAAGATTGAATCAAAGGAGATCAAGATTGAAGGCTTAGGATTGAAGATTGAGAAATCCAATTTCCTTACTTCCTCTAAGCTTGAGTTTATGAATTTCTTTTTCTCTCAGTACTTGGTTTTCATTGCAACCATGATTAAATAATTCTTTAGCTAGGGATTAATATTTTGAAACACAATTTCTTTCAATTATCTATATATCTAATTCCTTGTAATATGTGGTATTTGCTATGATTAATGCTTAACTTTGTTTGGCCAATAAAGTTGTGATTTATGTTATGTTATGCATTAAGAGATGATAATGTAATAGACTTGTAAATACTTATTTAATTATTAATTGATAAGAGATTATAGTTAGTAATTAAATATCCTTAGGGTTTACTTGAATGCTAAATTTAAGAAATCAACAAATAGTTTAATGTACTAAGAATTGGTTGAACTGTTTTGAGATAATTTGAATTTTGGTTTAATTGATTTGATATCGAGAGAATTTAATCAATGTTATCAGATAACTCGGATCATACACTACTTAGATATTAAGGTAATTGATTGATTGAGTATGGATAGATATTAATTCCTAACCATTAAATCTCATTGTTTCTCTTCGAACTATTTCATTTAAATTTAGTTGTTGTGTCTAATTTAAGAATTAAGATTAGATTGTTAAGCCTTAAACAAAGAAAAAGAGTAGTAGATAGGTGGATAAACAGAGTCATGTGGGAACAACACTCTATTCACTCTATATTACTTGTGGACTCCGTACACTTATGGAAAATATCCAACAAGTTTTGGCGCCATTGCCGGGGACTATTGATTTAACATCATAATCTATTTGATTTTGTTTCATTTAAGGTAAATTTTACTTTTCTTTGTTAACTTTTGTTTTGAGTTTCTTTTATTTTATAGGTGTTGATTTCTGTGTATGCCCAATACTCGAAGATCAAAACCTGCACTCATCCCTTATATACCTGAGCTAACTAAATACAAAAGAGAGATCAAGAAAGTAAGACAAAAAGAAACAGCTAAGATGGCAGATGAAATGAGACTCGAAGAGGGGAATCAAGAGTAGCAAGAAAACCAATGTGGGAATCAGAGACGAAATCAAAGAACTTTGTTAGAGTTTTTTATACCGGGTTTGAATGGCGCACAATAAGGAATTGCTAGACTGAGGGTCAATGCAAACAATTTTGAGATGAAGCCTGCGCTCCTCCAAATGCTTCAATCAAGTGTACAATTCTATGGATTGACTAATGTTACATCCCAATTTTTAGAGATATGATGATCCTAGAACATGGGGAGATATAAGGTCACCTACGCCCATACAACCCACTCATACACATATAAACACTGCCTAAGATCATACCTAAACCTTATGCATTAACTTAGATATCCAATAATAAAGAAACTTTAACTAACAGAAGAATAATTTAAAATACTTTAAATACAATTCATAAGTAAATAACATTTAAGACTCCATATAGATTGTCAAATGAATAATATTCCAAATAAAACTTTTAGAGCATCTATGAATGACTTTTCATAGCATAGTATAATAAAAGACTTGGACAAGAAAATTCCCTAAGCAGAGTATATTGCTTGAGCTAACACTTTGCCTTCTCAAAATGCTCACCTGGAATCACACAAGGAAAAAGGGGTAAGATGGATGATCTCAATGAGTAAACAATACAACTTGAACAATAACACATATCCCTTTTATAAGGATTCATAAATCATGGTTCATAGTTTGCAAATTAGCAAGGTTCATAAATAACAAACTTATAACTTATATCATATAAAGTGAAGGTTGTTGCCTTGTCCACTCGTAACGTAAACATAGAGTGAAGGCTGATGCCTTCTCCACTCGTAACATAATTATAGAGCGAAGGATATTGCTTTGTCCACTCATAACACGAATATAGAGTGAAGGTTGCTGCCTTGTCCACTCGTAACATAAATATAGAGTGAAGGCTACTGCATTGCTCACTTATAACATAAAGAAGAGGTAACAATAGCATTGAAGAATAAAATTACATGTAAAATGATAGCAATAGAAGTTTAGCTTATTGAAGAAAAGATAAACAATAGTGTGGTTTCAGCAAGAAAGTAAGGTAAGGAAATAATTACATAGGTTCTTTCTTATCATTGAATAAACAATATTGGTTTTAGACCAATTGTCTTTTGGCAACCCAAGCTTAACAGAGAATCCATATAATGATAATTTAGGATAAAAAGGAACTTGGGTTTCAAGAATCTCAAAGGTTCATATATAATGATAACTTGTACTTAGAACATGAACATAATATTTACTCACCTTATGGTTCCTTAGCTCCTAGTGCTTATAGCCCTTAAACTTCTAATAATCCTCAAGCTATAAAATATATTACAATTCAATACTCAGCATTTGCTTAATATCATACTATTCTATCCCATAACTACCCCATGCACATATAATATTCACGTATACCTGGAGTTGCACTTAAAAATGCACTCATCACTTGCACATAACATGTTGACTTTTAAGTTTTGCACATTTTGCCTTCTTAGGCTCACATGAAAACATATAATAACTCATACCAAGACTTTTCTAAAGTTAAACACAAGATATTATGATCTTAATATCAATCCAATTTAACATTCAACTTGGTACACTTAACACTTTCCATATATATCAACTTAATAAGTAACCTTAAAGAGTTATGCTTATCTCTTTTGACTAAATCATAAAATCGATCCCATAGTCAATTTAAGGTCATTAATCCACAATTAACACATCATGAGGCCTAATTCACATGCTACTTAATCATATACATATGTTAATCACAACATAGTAGTAGGGTTAGGAAACCTTAGATAGGCCAAACCTTTGTAGACTTTGTCTAGAGTTATTCCTTCAACCAACATGCAATTAAATTATTTATCACTCATGTACACATGTTAAAAATCATTAAAATACATCATACAAAAATTATACACATTGGGATCAAAATCCCAATGTAGGCCAAATACATACTTTCATGGAAAACATGAACTTTCTTACTTTTCGCACTTTCCGTTCATTACAGTAATATGTAAAAACAAGATTTAAACTAATATTTTTCATGTAAACATGACGACAATCATTTTAGAATTCATATACATAAGAATCAGCACCCCTTTGGAAACATATGCATGAAAATTTCCAATTTTAGTTTTTAGGATGGAAATCATGGATATTCTTACTTTTCGGTCATTATAGTAATATGCAAAAACATTATTCAAACCAATATTTTTTATCTAAACATAACCAAAATCAGTTTAGAACAAATCAATAACAAATTGGCAGCCCCCTATATAATTGTACGAAAATTCCAACTTTGAGTTTTACGATTCACCTTTGGTGGATGTGCAAAGAAAGAGTTGTGTTTATGGTCAAAAATCAGTTTCTCCTTCAAATAATTCACCTAGGCCAAATTAAAAATCAATAAAATAGTAAATACATAGCCCCAAATGAATTTCTCATGGTTATTTTCATAAAAATCAAATAATAGATTGAAAGAAATGAAAAACTTACGAAAACGATCACAAAATTGCAAGGTATGAATGTACCTTGTGAATTTCAGTTGAGAGAATATTTTTGAGAGAATTTTTCTATAAAAATCTAAGGAATAATAGAATTGTGGCTGCCACAATAGGGCTAGCTGAAATTTAGGTTCTATTTTTAGGGTTTTGGCAAAATTACAAGTTTGCCATTAATGAGCTAAGTTATGAGTGTTTTGGTGTGTTGGGCTTTCGTGAGTTGAGTCTTTTAATTTTATTTATGGGCTGATTATAGATAATTAAAAATAAAATATTTTTCTTATTATTTTCATTAAAATCCCCCTAGAAATATTTATTTAAAAATATTTTAAAATACTCATAAAAATTATTTTATGCTTAAAAATCGTTTTGTGCATGAAAATTCACTTTATATGCAATAAATCATTTTATACTTATACACTTCATATAAATAACTTATTTTACAATGATAATTCATATTATGCATATTAGAACTAATATAATATGCCACATACTCATCAATCACATAACACATGAATTTTCATAAAAGCACACTCTTCACCATAATAACTCTAAATTCAAATAAGTTATCACCAAACTCCTACGGTGTGTGTGAGTTGTTATAACTAATAAGGACCCCAATGCTCATATAGCCAATTTCATAGAAATCTATGAGATTTTCAAGTATAATGGAGTTTCAGATGATGCAGTGAGACTTAGACTATTTCCTTTCACTATGAAGGATAAGGCAAAATCATGGCTAAATTCACTATCATCTGGATCTATCACTACTTGGGAGCAACTCTTCCAAGCCTTCCTTACAAAGTACTTTCCTCTAGCAAAGACCATAAGGATTATCAAGGAGATCACAAACTTCTAACAACTTGAATGGGAATCTTTAGATGAAGCATAGGAGCGATACAAGGAACTTTAAAAGAGTTGCCCACACCAGCATCTTCCTGATGAACTTTCGATCCAAACTTTCTAAAATGAGTGCAATTCTCACACAAGGGGCACCATTGATACAACAGCTAGAGGATCATTGATGAGGAAGACAACGGAGGGGGCAATTGAGCTTTTAAAGGACATGGCAACCAATAACTCTTCATGGCCTACTGAACGTATTAAGCAACCACAAGGAAGAGATCAAACAGCAGTGTTGGCAATGGATCACTTGACATCCTTATAAGCACAAGTTGCTATTCTATCAAAGCAATTTGGTGCTTTGAATGTCACTCCAAATTCTATTGCAGCAATTCGATGTGGTTGTGATTTTTGTGGTGAGATGGGGCACACAAGCAATGACTGTTATATGGCTAACCTTACAGCTAGGAATCAAGTGGAATAAGTTAAGTATGTGGGAAATCAACTCCAAGGAAGGTTAAATAACAACCCCTACTCAAATACATACAATTCAGGATGGAAGAATCATCCTAACTTTTCTTGGGATGGTAATAATTTGAGGCAATCAAATTTGAACAAGCAATATGGACCACCTAGATTTCAACAACCACCACAATATAGGCTTGCAACCTTTGAATCAAAGATAGACAAATTCATGGAAGCTCTCAACAATAAGATGGCTAATCAAGATGAAAACCAGCGAAGGATGGAGGCAAAATTTGATCAAATTACAAAGAATCATTCTTCCTCAATCCACAACTTGGAGGTACAAGTGGGACAGCTTGGCAATGCAGTTACAATCATAAATCAAGGAAATCTTCCAAGAAATATGGAGCCCAATCTAAGGGAGCAGCTGAAAGCCATCACTTTGAGAAGTGGTAAGGAGGTAGCACCACATTTGCCAAAGTAAGGAGATAAAGAAGATGAAAAAGAGGTGAATTAAAGCATAGAGGATAATGCGTAAGAGGAATTAGATCACAACCCACCAATCCTCCTTCTCCATATAAACCAAAGGTGCCATTCTCATAAAGGTTGAGAAAGCAATAAGTGGATCAACAGTTCTTCATGTTTCTGGAGATTTTCAAGAAGTTACAAATCAACATTCCTTTTGCTGAGGTTTTAGCCCAAATGCCTCAATATGCAAAGTTTCTGAAAGATACCATAACCAATAAAAGGAAGTGGGATGAAGGGCAAACTGTACCTCCAATAGAAAATTACAGCTCACTCATCATAAGCAAGATGCCAGTTAAATTGAAAGATCCAGGGAGCTTCACAATCCTATGTGTTGTGGGGAATTTAGAATTTCCTAATTGTTTATATGATCTTGGGGCTAGAATTAACTTGATGCCGATGTCTCTCTTCAAGAAACTTAGTTTGGGGGAAGCAAAGCCTACCTCTGTGCTCTTGCAATTAGTGGACCACTCAATCAAAAGACCATATGGAATCATTGAAGATGTGCTTGTTAAAGTAGATAAATTCATCATTCCAGTGGATTTTGTGGTGCTTGACTTTGAGGAAGACAAAGATGGCTCATTGATCCTTGGGTGACCATTCCTTAACACTAGTTGAGCCTAGGTAGATGTGTATGAGGGAAAGCCCACCTTAAGGATTAAGGATGTGTGAACCCTTAATTCTGCACCTTTCAGAATTACAAACCATTCAGTGAGGAAAAGAATCAATCAAGCCTTCTTAATCATCATCAAATCATCTGAGACTCAGTAACGAGTATAACGCAACTAAAATCATGGAAAATGAACGAGGAATGAGCGAGAACGGGAAAAAAAAGGCAAAATGGGCGAATCACAGATCATTGCCGCACAGCCTCTTGCGGTGTTACACAACCTTCTGCGGTGCTGCAGAGACTTATGCGGCATCGATGGCGTGCTCCTGCCTCCCATATTAGAAAATTAAGTCTTTATGCTTCATTCATCCCCCTATATATAGAGGTGGCTTCTCTACTCTCAACACACAGACTTAGAGGCTTAAAAAAGCTATAACTTTAAGTGAATTACTTTGTTTTAGCTCCTTGCTTTGTAAAGAATGTTGGGTGGTTTCTTCTTGATTCATACTCGACTAGTTTAAGGCTTTTTGCCAAGCCTGTTCGACGTAAGTCCCTTGCCCAAGGCTCGTGTCCGTCATATGGAGAAGGTGAAGTTGCATTCTGGTGGTTCAAGGCTCGTGTCTCTTGCATGGAGAAGGTGGAATTGTGATCCGGTCATCCGCTCCATCTGCCCTACATCCCCAAGCTGTGAAAGCGTAAGGTAATCTTCTCATCCTTCCTATTGGATTAATGTTTATTTAGTTAGTTAATTAAATTGATGTATCTAGGTTGTTAGTTAATCAACTTAGTAATCAATTGAGTTAATTAATTAATTCAACCCTCTTTTAATCAATCAATCAAAACATGGTAAAGTGGCTAGGCTAAACTAGCCTCTTCGCAAGAAGGGAGAACTGTGTAGGTTTTGATTCCTATTCAAAGGTATACGTAGGCATGCTTAGTTCAGGCATCGAATCTAATTAAAATTAATCTAACTCTTTCCCCTATCACCTTCTTCACTTATTTTGTGTTTATTCCTTTGCTTTATCATTAGGATTAGTTTGGGGAATGTGTGACTTTCCTAGTATCCATAAGGGTTAGAGGAGGTATCCCCTATGTTTTGAGATTTTATTTGTAATGATTAAATCTTACTTTGGATTATTACTTGTATTTATTATTAGACATATGGAATCAATGATCATGCATATTATAAAT
Organism: Reutealis trisperma; assembly: GCA_947687605.1. Classification (NCBI taxonomy): domain Eukaryota; kingdom Viridiplantae; phylum Streptophyta; class Magnoliopsida; order Malpighiales; family Euphorbiaceae; genus Reutealis; species Reutealis trisperma. The sequence goes on from CANTUT010001228.1 coordinate 27,890, forward strand.
TGTTCATGCATTTTGTTTGTTCATGAAATATATTTTAAGTTACTTTTATATTACTTGGCCAAACATATTTTGTTAAACTGAAAACCTAGTCCCCGAATCCTCTTTGGTTTCGAGGCTAGTGATCTTTTTCCTTGGGTAACAATGGGAGTTAAATGGGTTTTTTTCTTATATTTTCCCAAATAAAAAACAAATTAAGGTGGCGACTCTAAACAATTTTCAAAATAAGCTTGAGAGCTTCCTCATGAGTTCTTTCCCAAATGAACATTTTGATTCCCTTTAGCAGATCAGACCGGTGCTCAGGCAAGGCCTCACAATTGGCAACTCCACTGGGGACTAATTTTCTTTTTAAAAGGAAAAAATAAGAGGATTACTAATTGGTTTAAAAAGTTTAGCCTTTTAATATAATGGTAAGTTTGCATGCATCACTTGCATAAGCTCTTTGCCATTCAACCTTGTTCTAGAAAAACAATGGATAGTGAGTAACATCAAGTGGGTAACCCTCCTTAGGTCTATTCGCCGATAGTGAAATCATCCACCCCAGGATGAATCCTTTGATCCTTTTAAAGGTGTAACGAGTATGCACATACTGTTGGACCCACGTGAGGCTCTTTGACTCACATGTGGTTAGGTATATCACTGCTCTAGTGTGACGGGTACCCCAAACCAAGCTACCTTGTCCCTTTCATGTAATGAACTTAGAACTTGGACCCTAGGTTGTATATACCATAAAAGAAGCCTTATTGCATTCATGAAATGACTTTTCATTCATGCACACATACATTCATGCACATATACATTCATGCATACATCATCCAAGAACCTTCAAACAAGTGGAAAGCCTACCAAGCCTATCATTCACTAAAATACCCATCCCTAAGAATGTCAATGCTAGCCCAAAGGTTTGTCATCTTACTGTTATTACCTTGGTCTTATACTTATTTTATCTACCTTTTCCTTATCATAAGGTACCTAAGATGGCCGAGGAAATAAGTGGATTGAAAGAAAGTGGTTTGAATGCAACTAATACGGAGGAAGAGGCCCAATTGAACTCATTCTTGACAAATCTTCTCTTAAAGCAAGAAAGGAACTTTCAAGCTATTTTGGAGGCCCAGTGAGCCCAATTCCAAGAGCAGAGACAATCCATTTTAGAGGAGGTTCAAGCTATAATGAGTCAAGCCAGCCTTGGTTCAAGTACCACACCAACCCAAACCATTCCAAGCATGACCCGAGCTATTGCAAACACCTCTTTGTCCCCCAATGTTCCTATTGACTTGACTGATAAAGGAAAGACTACAGTTGATGCTCCTTGCATTCCAAATATCATTCCACCCTCTATCCCAATTCCAGATGTTACCCTATCACTTGTCACTTCCTAAATACCAAATGCCACTTTTTCTACCACTCTTTCTCCTTTGAATCTTTTTCAATGAGAGGAATTTTCTTCCCATATGAATGCTAAAACTTTGTTGGAAAATTTTAAAGTTATGGAAAAGACCCTCAAAAACATTAAGAAAAATTATGACATGATTGATGCCAGTTCCTTAGCCCTTTTTCCTAATGCCAAAACTCTACCAAAGTTCAAAATGCCAATGCTGGATAGATTCAATGGAACAACATGCCTTAAGACACACTTGAAGATGTATGTGGGGGCAATGGCTCCTTTAGGAGTTGATAATGAGCTCCTTGCACAATTGTTTCAACAATCTCTCACTAGGACTACCATAAAATGGTTTTTAGACCTAGATATAAGTAAAAAGAGGACTTAGGACAATATCTGCAATACATTTGTGAAGCAGTATGCGTACAACATTGAAGTGAATATCACAAGGAGAGATTTGGAGACTACCAAGTAGAACCCGAAGGAATCTTTCTCCACATTCCTTATGAGGTGGAGAGGAAAAGCAACCCAAATGGTGAATCGACCAATTGAACAAGAGCAAGTTGACATAATTGTGAAGAACATTTTGCCAGTATACCAAAATCATCTCCTCACAAAATACCTCCCAAGCTTTAAAGCCTTTATTGCCACTACCTCTAAAATAGAAGATTTGATCTAAAGTGGCCACATCAAGGATGAGACCACCCACAATAGATACAAGAAGAGTACTCCCTACTAAGCTAATGTCACTACCTCAAATAATAAGAGGAAAGAGGAGATATCTGCCATTTCTCGTCATCAACCATTAAGATTGGAGAGAAGGTCCTTTACTGAGTTGGGGATTCCTCTGGTGGTGGTATACAAGAAGGCTTTAGAAGCCAATTTGATCAAGCCCCTTGAACTGAGAGCTCTTTCTGACCCACTTCCTGCAAATCACAACCCTAATGAGTACTGTGAATATCACCAAAGAGCTGGCCACAAAACAGAAATGTGTCAAAATTTGAAGCATAAAATACAAGATCTTATAGACAGTGGGGACATCATACCTCCCAAACCAAGACCCAACATTTCCACCAATCCTCTCCCTAATCACCAAATTAACCTTATCAACACTACTGATCTCGAAGTTGATCCTATCTCTTTAATTCGATCAGCTTTTGAATATTATTGTGTTTTGGATTTGAGTAATCTTGTGGAAGAGATTGATGCTATAACCAGGAGTGGCAAGATCCACCAAGCACCTATCCAACAAGATAACTAGCCAACCATCCAACCAATCCCATCTCCTGCTGAAAACATAAAAGGAAGCACTGAACTTGATGAAGATCCTATCCTTAAGCAACTAAAAAAGACCCAAGCCAATATATCTATCTAGAGCCTTATCCAATCATCTTATCCTCATCGCCAAGCTTTCTGTAAGGCATTGAACCAATGCCAAGCTCCTATAGATATCACCCCTGAAACTTTAGTGGCTTCTCTCACCAACACCACAAAAGCTACCTCTATCTCTTTCAATGACCATGACCTACCTAAGGGGAAGCTAAATCACAACTATGCCTTATACATAACTGTCCTTACTCAAGGGAAGATAGTTCCTATGGTATTAATAGACAATGGGTCTGCTTTGAATGTCTGTCCATTAAAAGTGGCAAGTTGCTTTGGATTAGAAGCTTTAGACACAACTTCTGACCAGATTGTAAGGGCATATGATAACACAAAGAGGGAGGTTCTAAGTGTGGCTAACACAGATGTCATCATTGGACCTGTCACCTATCCTACTCCATTTCAAGTTATTGATGTACCTGCATGCTTTAATCTCCTCCTTGGCTGACCTTAGATACATCAAGCCAAGGCTATCCCCTTTTCCCTCCATCAAAAGCTGAAATTTCCTTATGGATCTTCTGGTATCACTATAAAAGGGGATATGCATGGGAAAAGTGAGGTCCTAAGTTCTGTGCCAATTCTAGAGATACAGCCTGAGCTACCAACTCTATCATTATCAAGTTTTGCTTTTGAGACAGTAAAATTCATAGAAAAAGAGAGAGGACTGGGCAAGAGGCATAAAGGAGTGAATCAATTCAAGGGGTACCCTATGGCTAACCCACCATTTGGTTTAGGTTACAAACCTACCAAATAAGATCTGGCTGAGGCAGAGAAAAGGACTAAAGAGAAAATGGTAGCCCTCAAGAAAGGCTTTCCTTAGAAGACTATGAACCAATTTTCATGTTGGAACAAGATTAGGAGGATAATATGGAGGCTGCTCTCTTTGAGCAAATTTACATGATAAGAGATGAAGAAGTGGCTGACCTAACCAAATTCATCCAAACAACTCAAACCTAACCTGACAACTAGTATTATAAGAAGATAGGAGATGGTGGCAAGTCCAAGTCAGAGTCCAAGCTAGAGTCCAAGTCCAAGTCTGAATTAGAATCTAAGTCTAAGTCAGAATTCGAGTCCGAGTTAGAACCCGAGTCAATGTCTTGTAGTTCCAATTCTTCATTTGAGTCAATAGTCGAACCTTTTGGTCTTTCTTTCAATTTTGATGTAATAATGGACAACAACTCTTTTATTCATAATAAAAAGCTCAACTTTTCTTCTTATGATCCTGTGCTTCTTATTTCCTTTCCTTTTCCATGTCTTGAATCCAATTTGAATGAAATATTAAATGAAATAAAAAATGGCAAAGAATCAATAAGTTTTGGCATAAATGAAAAACCAAAAACCACATTCATTGCATCATCATGTCATAATGGGGATGGCTTGAGTAAAATGATCCAAAATTTCTTAGATTGCTTTGCTTGGGAACCTAAGGATATGACTAGGTTGGATCCAGCTGTAGCTGTTCATAAAATTCCTACTTATGAGCATACAAAGCCCATCAAACAGAAGCTGCAAAGATCAAAGCTAGAATTATCCTTAAAGGTCAAGGACGAAGTCACCAAGCAATTATGCAATGGGTTTATTGAGCCAATCACGTATCCTTCCTGGTTAACAAACATTGTTCCAGTACCCAAGAAAGATGGAAATGTCAGAATGTGTGTAGATTATCAAGATTTGAATAAAGCTTGCCCTAAGGATGATTTCCCATTACCTCACATCGACTTGTTGGTTAACAGCATGGCTGGATATGAAGTAGTCTCCTTGACTGATTTATATGCGGGATACAACCAAATTCAGGTCCATCCTCCTGACAAAGAAAAGATTGCCTTTGTAATAGAGTGGGGTACGTATTGCTACCGAGTTATGCCTTTTGGACTGAAGAATGCAGGGTGACTTACCAAAGGATGGCTACCATAATCTTTCATGACATGATACATAATGATATTGAGGTATATGTCGATGACATGGTAATCAAGTCTGAAACAGCAGAGGATCACCTACAGGCCTTAGGGCTATTTTTCGTTAGACTCCGCTAATATAATCTCAAGTCGAATCCCACCAAGTGCATATTTGAGGCATCATCCGGAGTGTTTTTGGGGCACATGGTTAGTAAGAGAGGAATAGAGGTGGATCTAGCAAAGTCGAAAGCTATTTTAGAGATGCCAACACCTAAGATAAAAAAAAGAAATTCGAGGCTTCCTCGAACGACTATAATACATCAATCGGTTCATAGCTCAGCTAGCAGACATTTGTGGTCCAATCTTTAAGTTGTTAAAGAAGGGAGCTGCTAAGCAATGGAATAGTGATTGCCAAAAAGCTTTTGAAAAGATCAAAGAATACTTGTTAAGCCCTCCTATATACAACCACCAAGACCAGGAAAGCCTCTACTACTATATCTCTCCATCACAGAAGAAGCCATGGAGGTAATCTCGCCCAAAATGCTATTGAATCACATAAAGAAAATGCCATTTATTACCTAAGTAAGCACATGCTTGCTCATGAGCTCAAGTACAATCAGATTGAGAAGTTATGCCTTACTTTGGTACAGGTATGTCATTAGCTTTAGCATTATTTGAGTTCATATACTACCCATGTTCTAGCTGATAAGAGTCATTTGAAGTTTCTCATGGAAAGACTAGTTCTCAACAGTAAGATGGCAAGATGGATGACAATTCTTGCAGCTTTTAATTTGAAATATGTCCAAAGGAAAGCCATAAAAGGGAGTGTGATAGCATATCAATTAGTCGCAGCCCCAATAGACAGTAATTAGTTAGAACTAGAATTTCCCAATGAAAAGATCATGCAAATCGAGCTAGAATTCTAGAAATTGTTCTTCGATGGTACAACTAATAGCAAAGGGTATGGTGCTAGAATTGTTATGGTCACCTCTGAAGGAGAAAGTTTGCCTATGGCTGTCAAGCTAGCTTTCAAAATGATGAATAATGAGGCAAAATTATGAAGCTTGCATAGCTGGCTTAGAGGTTGCTGTCAATTTAAGAATTGATTACCTAGAGGTTTATGGAGATTCCAACTTAATTGTGTCCCAAGCACTTGGAAAATGGAAGATAAGAGAAAAGCATTTAGTTCCTTACCATAAGTGCTTAGATGATCTTGCAGAAAATTTTCATGAATTATCTTTCCATTATTTGCCTCATGCCAAAAATCAATTTGCAAATGGTCTAGCGACACTTGCAGCAATGCTAGACATGAGAGATAGGGAAATAATCAGACCTATGGTGATTGAAGTGAAGCGAGAACTAGGGCATTATACTTTGTGCATGAATATTCAGCTAGCTGATCAAAAACCTTGGTTTTGGGACATCTTCAACTACCTCAAGAATGGGAAGTATTCAGAAAGGGCTTCTAAATCAGAACGTCAAACTCTAAGACAGTTAGCCGACAGTTTCCTGCCAAATGGAGATGTTTTGTATAAAAGGGCATGGGATAATATACACTTGAGATGTGTGACAGAATAGGAAGCTCAGCAGATCATGGAATGGGTTCATGGAGGGGAAGAAGGACCACACATGAATGGGATCGCATTGGCTCGAAAAATTGCAAATCTGGGATATTTTTGGCTCACCCTGAATGAAGACTGCAAAGTTTGTATGAAGATGTCATAAATGCCAAATTTATGCTAAACTATAGAAGCAGCCTCCTATGCCATTGTAGCCTATAACTACTCCTTAGCCTTATGCAACTTGGGGCATTGATGTCATAGGAAGAATAAACCCCAAATCATCTGCTAGTCATAAATACATCCTTGTAACAGTGGATTACTTCACAAAATGGGTAGAAGCGGCCCCTTATCGGGTACTGGATTCAAAAGGAGTGGCTCATTTCATCCAACCTAACATCCTTTGTAGGTTTGGAGTACCTTTTGAGGTTATTACAGATAATGGGTCTTATTTCTAGAAAGAAGTAGTTCATCTCTTGAAGAAAAAAAAGATCCAGCATCACAAATCATCTCCTTACAGACCATAAACTAATGGGGCAATTGAAGCAGCAAACAAAACCATCAAGTCCCTCCTATAAAAGATAACTGATAATCACAAGCACTGGCATCAATAATTACCATTTACTCTGTAGGGATATAGGACTTCCATCTATACACCAACTGGGGCAACTCCTTACTCATTAGTATATGGAATGGAAGTTGTCCTATCGATCGAAGTGGAAATCAGATCAGCCAGAATCATGAGAGAAAGTAAGATTGATGAGATAAAATGGATTAAAAGTTATCATGATCAGTTGAATGTTATCGCAGAAAAGAGAATGGATACATTATACCGACTACAGGGTTATCAACAAAAGTTATCTCGGCACTTTAACAAGAAAGTAAGGGATGGGGGACTACAAGAAGGAAAGTTAGTCTTAAAGGAAATCTGAGCCCTAGTGCATGACCCTAGAGGCAAATTCAGACCAAACTAGACTCGACCTTATGTGCTTAAACGCATCCTGTCAAGTGGAGGTGCCATTCTCATGGATTTGGGCGAAATTGAATTCTCCAACCCTTGCAACTTAGATCATTAAAGCGATACTTCATGTAATGATGCATTATAACTAGAGCTACATGGACCTTATTCTCCAAAATAATAGAGAAGAGTATGTAATAGAAATAAATTATGTAAGGAGATACGTAGGTAGCCCTCATTGGGTGCGGTCTAAATCATTAATAAATTTTCTTTTGTGCCAAATTTTATTGTTTCAGTGCAAAATAAATAAATAAATAATAATAATAATAATAATAATAATAATAATAATAATAATGTTTTATTCAAAATTATACTTAAGACAAAACTAAGAGTCTTATCAAAAAATTCCACCTAAAGCCCTAAATAATAGATCTCTTAATCATCAGTAGTCCCCTCCACAAAAGTGTCATTTTCTATCTCTTTGAGTAGAGTCACCCTCCTTATCTTCTCTGATGGCCAGGATGTAGCAATCCACCATAAAGTGTAAGCCTCTATCTTATCAAAGCAATGAGAAGGAAGAACAACATGAAAACCGCAGGCCCATCCATTGGTAACAGTCCTAGCCACAGTGGGAGTGATGAAAGTAGATTAAAAAATAGTTCCATCTAGGGGCACTCCTTGCACATGACCCATATGGGGCATCACCCTTGTTCCTTGGTAAAATGTCACCATATGCAAACCCAGCAAATAAACCATCCTATAGCCATAACTCATAGTCATAAACTTCTTGATCTTATACCAAGGACAAAGCCACAGCAATTCTTGGGGGTCGAGTTCAAACAGCCATTCAGTCCATTCCTTTTTAAATTTAAACTTCCTCACTATGGTGCAAGACCGATACCATAAAGCCTAATAGTCCTTTTTAGTAGGAGGAGAAACCACCTTTAGGTGATCCCTTAGCCAAATCTGTGCAAGAACATAGCTAATTAAGAAAGGAAAGGGGAAAGAGAAAAGAAAATGAGGAGGAAAAGCGTACCTGCAGAATGATTAGACTCACAAACCAAGGTTCATCAACTTTGTATACTCGATCCAAACTAAGGATTGTCTTTGCTAAGATGATCCTAGCTATAAAGCAACCTTCTGCCATCTAAAAAATCAGTTCAGTTACCTTAATATCCCCCCAACCAGTTAAACCTATAAAGAGATATACGGCAGTTAGACAAAAAGCTAAAGCATTCATCCAACGATCCTACCATTCCTTATCCTCAAAATCTTGGGGATCATAGACCTTGGTAATTATGGTAGTCAAGTCCACCCAATCATTCATGACCATAGGGCTAGTAGTTATAGTATCCAATCCCAAGAGCCTCAAAAATGAATTGAAGTATCCCACTCTCAATACAGGAATAGCTAAGTCAGCCTCAGGATTAGATCCTAGTAACACACTGAATTCCTCAACGGTAGGGCACATCTCATCCATGCTAGCCCCATCTAAAAACATTCGCTTCAGGATCCCAAAATTTCAAACAAGCTCTCAAAAAGTCCCAATCCAATCGAACTCCCCTTAAGGTGGGCATGACACTAATCCCAAAAGTCCCTAAGTTAATGCGCTCCACTTGCTCAAGGTTTTTAGTCCATAAATGCATTAAATGGCTAAAATAGGGCTCTATGAGTGAAAGGAAAAGGAAAACTAAAGAAAAAGATGAGAGAAAAGTAAAGAGAAGAGAGCAGGGAAAGTGCTATAAAAGCTGAGCTGAAGTTGTGAGGATTTCTAAACCATGAGAGGGGTATGTATAGGAGAAAATTGAAGATTTTTGCTAGGATTACCGCAGAAGAACATGGGCTTCCTCAAGCATCTTTACAGCACTGCCGCAAACACCTGTGCAATTCTGTAAACCTGTCTATTGCAGCCACACAAGGCTGTGCGGCACCACACAGGATGGCCAGTCGCCGCACCCCTACCGCACGTCGCCACAAACTACTGCGACCCTTCCTTTGCACAGATCATGCAGTATTTGAGGGAATTTGATGAAAAAAATGGGGGAGAGAGAGCAGAAAGGGAAAGATAATGGAACCCTATCACGCATTCATTCATAAAATAGATGCATTCATAACATACATAAGTCAAGCCCTTGCATAATCAAGTCATAACATCCATGCATCATAGTAATAAAATAGAACACCAGTCAAGTCTTGCATCAACACGCATACATGCATACATAATCATACATAGAGTCAGCATAGCATCTACATGATAGGAAAAAAGCTAATGCCGGCCTCACCTATATCGCCTCCTCCAATCTGCATCATCTCCCTCATCACGACCACTCAGAGTGAGAGTCACAAACAGTGCTATCCTTAAGCGATGAACCATCTCATAGTTATGGCAAGCCTAATCCTCAGGAATCTGCATAAAGAAAAGATGAGTAAGAAACTGTATTAAGTGATAAAGAGCAAGCTCAGAAAGGGGGGCTGAAACACATACCTCGCCTATATGATCTGGAAATGGGATAAAATCAATAGGGAGGTCATGAGGAATCTCATATCGAGCCAAGCCATGATCAGCAGAAACATAATTCAAGTCCTTTCTTGCCTATAAATAAGTGGGAAAACTTGTCTGCTTACTCGGTCTAGCCCTATTAGAAGGGGCATCTGTAGCAGGCCTCAGACCACCACTCCTAACAGCAGAAGTATCAACTAATCCTGTGGTAGAAGATTTATAACTAGAATGGGCCCATCCTAGAAGAAATGGGACGTAAGGTAGTAGGCGATGCATGCAAAAGCTCTGTAGTCACTATCAAGATCCAAGAAAGGCTTGACTGGAAGGCCTACTACTAATGAATCCAATTAGGGATGCATGATCCATATCGCATCTTAGCAGGGGGATCAACTGGGACAATCCTCTCTCCTGTAATCTAGCCGCAAACTCTCTCACTAAGGTAAAACATGGAATTAGTACGGAAGCACAAAAGGAGGTGGTGGGAAGATAAAGCCACACCAGGCTCATGATATGGAGTGATGAGTGAAAGCCTGTCAGCGAAAGGTAACCACTGCACCTGTGAAAGAAAAGAACAGCAAAGAAAAATAGAATATCAAAATGAGCTATGAAGATGATGAGCCAAGCACATGTGCATACCTGTGATGATACTAAACGAGAGAAGAAATCTTGAATATGATAAAAATTGTACCTCTCCTGATGATAGTGATTCTGAGCCTGCCAAAGATAGCCATTCGGGATATGAGTCGTTGTACGATCCCTCAAACCAGGAGCAAGAAAAGGGAAGTGCTCGTAGGCCCAATACTGCACAAAGGAAAATGATCATAATACACAGAGATAGTGGGTATAAGACAGAAGTAGAAAGATAGAGGCATACCTCCTAGATGATATGAGTCCCTCCTAAAGCAGCAAACATGCCTTGAGATAGATCAGACATCTCTCAGTACATCACACACAAAGCTGCGTCTCCCTAGTCATATTCTCTGATAGCGGATAAGTCCTCTAGTGAGCGCAAAATGCTTAGATCAATAGTATCTCTCCATGTGTGGTAGAATGACTAGCCTTATATCATCAAAATTAGCAAACGAGCAGTCTGCTCATCCGAAATGACTCCCATATCGTAAGTATAAATGTCAATCTATCCTTGGAGCTAAGAATAGGGGACATGTGAATCTCCTTGGGGAGGGTCAATGCCCAATAAGTCAACCATAGCCTCTAATGAGATAGAAGTCCAAGTGGGATAAAGCTCTAAGGCTCGTGGTCAAAATGGCAGGCCAGCTAACATCGTCAAGTCCAGAGGGGTCACAGTCATCTCCCCATATGAAAAGTGAAAAGTGTCTGTGGTATCCCACCACCTCTCTGCCAATACTCACAGCAAAAGAATGTTACCCTCTCGAGTATAATCTAGGGATAGAAATCCTAGCAAGCCAGATGGCTCAATCAACTCTCAGACTTGGGGATGAGTCTCCAGGTAAGTAGAAACGACAAATAAATTTGATCTACCACCTCTCAATCTAATGGTGGTAATCTTTGTTAAAAAAAAAAAAAAACCATTTTACTTTACATGCATATATATTCTATGAACTGACATTGTAACAGGAAAGAAGGGCAAAGCAGTAAATACCTCTATGACACTAGTACTGGATACATAGTGCTCTGGTTCCTGTTGCAAGTCCGCCGGATTGGGATCATGCCTTGGCACTTGGTAGCTCCTAGTATGGTGACTACTAGAGGGGGAAGCCATTTTAGAGAGAAGTCAGAGAGAATGGTGTTTTAGAGAGAGAAGCAAAACTTGACAAATGAGAAAAGTTGCAAAAAGTGAAAGTTAGCACGCCTTTATATAGTACCTTCAGCACACCTTTATATAGTACCTTCTACATAGTAACTTTTCACGCGGGAATACAGTAGTGAACCTGTTTCAAGTCAGAATTCAGAACAACAAGTTTCTACATTATCACAATAGTCTCCTCTAAGCATCTGACCACTATTACTCAAGATTCAACATACAGAAGATTTTTATAATTATAGACAGACATTCTACTCCTATCAAACAGGACTAATGAATTACTAACCTACCAGAAAGGATGATTGTACCTACCAGAAAGGACCAATACTTTGTCATTCCTACCAAACAGGAATATTACCCTCAGATCCTACTAGACAGGGTCATCATTATCATTCCTACTAGATAGGAACTGTCACTTCTAAATATACCGGGGGCATCTCTTCGCTTCCAAATATACCGGGAGCATCCACTTTTCTTCCACATATACCGGGGGCATCCACTTCACTTCTAAATATACCGGGGGCATTCACTCCGCTTTCAAATATACCGGATATCCACTTTGCTTCCAAATGTACCAGAGGTATCCCTTTCGCTTCTAAATATACTGAAGGCATCCTATTCATCTCACACTTATCAGAATTTCCTGCTGCTTCCAAATATACCGGAAGCATCCATTTCGCTTCCAAATACACCGGGGGCATCTACTTCGCTTTCAAATATACCAGGAGCATCTTCTTCAATTTAAAGTTCACACTCATCAGAACTGCCTACAAGACAGAGCAATCCTGATGAAGGGGCAACTGTGAACCCTTAATTCTACACCTCTTAAAATTACAGACCATTTAGTCAGGAAAAGAATCAATCAAGCCTTCTTAATCATCATCAAATCATCCAGGACTCAATAATGAGTATAACGCAACTGAAATCATGGAAAACGGACGAGGAATGAGCGAGAACGGGCAAAAATAGGCAAAACGGGCAAGTGATAGACCATTGCCACATAGCTCTGCGACATTGCTGCAGAGCCTCTTGCAGTGCCATAAAGCCTTCTATGGTGCTACAGAGACTTGTGCAGCACCGACGGCATGCTCTTGCCTCCTATATTGAAAAATTGAGTCTTTATGCTTCATTCTTCCCCCTATATATAGAGGTGGCTTCTCTACTCTCAACACACAGACTTAGAGGCTTAAAAAAGCTATAAATTCAAGTGAATTGCTTTGTTTTTGCTCCTTGTTTTGCAAAGCACGTTGGATGGTTTCTCTTTGATTCCTACTCGACTAGTTTAAGGCTTTCTGCCAAGCCTATTTGAGGCAAGTTCCTTGCCTAAGGCTCGTGTGTGTCGTGTGGCGAAGGTGAAGTTGCATTCTGGTGGTTTGAGGCTCGTGTCACTTGTGTGGAGAAGGTGGAATTGCGATCCAGTCATCCGCTCCATCCGCCCTACATCCCCAAGCCGCGGAAGTGTAAGGTAATCTTCTCGTCCTTTCTATTTGATTAATGTTTATTTAGTTAGTTAATTAAATTGATGTATCTAGGTTGTTAGTTAATCAACTTGGTAATCAATTGAGTTAATTAATTAATTCAACCCTCTTTTAATCAATTAATCAAAACATGATAAAGTGGCTAGGCTAAACTAACCTCTTCGCAAGAAGGGAGAACTGCGTGGGTTCTGATTCCTATTCAAAGGGATACGTAGGTATGCTTGGTTCATGCATAGAATCCAATTAAAATTAATCTAACTCTTCCCCCTATCACCTTCTTTACTTATTTTGTGTTTATTCCTTTGCTTTATCATTAGGATTAGTTTGGGGAATGAGTGACTTTCTTAGTACCCATAAGGGTTAGAGGAGGTATCCCTTATGTTTTGAGATTTTATTTATAATGATTAAATCTTACTTTGGATTATTACTTATATTTATTATTGGACATGTGGAATCAATGATCATGCATATTATAAATTGTTCATGCATTTTATTTGTTCATGAAATATATTTTAAGTTACTTTTATATTACTTGGCCAAACATGTTTTGTTAAACTGAAAATCTGGTCCCCGAATCCTCTTTGGTTTCAAGGCTAGTGATCTTTTTCCTTGGGTAACGGTGGGAGTCAAATGGATTTTTTCCTTATATTTTCCCAAATAAAAAACAAATTAAGGTGGTGACTCTAAAACAGTTTTCAAAATAAGCTCGAGGGCTTCCTCGTGAGTTCTTTCCCAAATGAGCAGTTCGATTCCCTTTAGCAGATCAGACTGGTGCTCGAGTGAGGCCTCACAGGATGAAAAGGTGGAGTTCAACATGTTTAATGCCATGAAACATCCTATGGAAGAGGAAGCTTGCATAAGGATTAATGTTATTGATGAATGCATCTCAAAAATCAAGAAAGAGGAATGGGAAAAAGTTTAATTTTTGGAGCAGCCTAGTTTCTCAGTGTGACACTTATAGCGGGCGTAACGATTGAAGAAATCATCAGTGTCGCAGGTGCACCATGCATCATGGGCACAAAGACTGGGCTTGCTAGACGTATTATCCATGCCACAGGCACACTAGTTGTCATACTCGCAACAAAGGGGTCAACAGATGAGTCGTAGCGACCGCACTACCTGTCATGGGTGCAATGACTGGACAGACCAAAAAAAATCTCTTTTAAAATAGCATATGAGCAACCCCACTCCCCATTCTTCTTCTTCTTCCTTAATTTTTTGCACATCTCTCTGCCTCTTTCAAAATCCCTAACCCTCAAACTCTCAAACCTCTCTAAAATTCCCCAAATTTCTTCTCTTAAAATCTAACCAAACCCTAAATTCCTTTAAACTACCAAAAATCCATGGCTTCATAGGTCAAAAGTGTGGCTAAAAAGGCTAGCTTAAGGAAAGGCAAAGCAAGAATATAAGAGAAAGAAGCAAGCAATCTTGCCTACAAATTTGGTGCTCCTTTCCCCATCTTTAGTAAGGAAGAAGGCAAGAGGTATGTTTCTCTAATCAAACATACAATGCATCCTTATAGATATTTGGATGACCATACTTTGCAAACTATAAATTTGAAGGAAAAATAGACAAAACTATATGCTAAACTTAGGTGGGAAAAATTTATAGAGATGAAAAATCCTACATTTATGGAATTAACTCATGAGTTTTTCATTACCTTGAAGTATTCCACTT
>CANTUT010001228.1:50000-138443 GCA_947687605.1 Reutealis trisperma
AGTGTTTTACCAAGGTTCACACTCAAACCTATCCAATAGTTTTGATAAGGCTCACTTTCAAACCTATAAGTGTTTTCCTAAGGCTCACACTCAAACCTAAAAAAGAAATTTTAAGAAGGCTAACTCACAAACCCAATAAGGGTTTTAAGAAGGCTAATTCTCAAACCCATAAGAGTTTTCCTAAGGCTAACTCTCAACCCTTGAGTGTACATAGATTTTACAACAAATATAAAAAGGTTTAAGGCTCAAGAAATGAAATTACAAGAGTTTGGACACTTAGATAAAATATGTCATTAAGTTTGATGCCTTTGAAAGTGTTATTTATAGCTTTCAACCTCTTAGACATTGTTGCAAATAGTGTTTGGCCAATGCTCACTCTAATAGCTAGAAAATCTACATTAATGCTTTTTTTGGCAATAGCGATCTTCATTTTATGGTTGCAACAAAAGAATAAAAGTCACTTTATTTAAAGTTCTCAATGGCTAGTTGATATATGGTGCATTTTCACTGGTTTTTCATATGATCGTTGGAATGCGTCTCTGCTAGTATGAATCTCGCGGTCGCAATGTGCTAATTCCGATTGTGGTCCTCCTATCACATCTAGGATTTGAGGTCATGACACTTACCGTAGAGCTTTCTATTTGATTCAAGCTTTTTTTTCTTTTAATTAATTGCAGCCGTGACTCAATGGGTCATGGTAGAGAAATGTAAGTTGTGGGCGCAATTTTGATCTTGCGGTCACAACTTATAGGTCTGAATCTTTGCTTAGAAAATTTATAAGTTTCTTGATTTCTCATTCAATTTTAAGTTTTTGACCTGCAAGAATGCACTCAATGCAACCATTAGATCAATTTAATTTGATTTCCAAAATCAAAATCAAGATTGACTAAATTAGACACCCAATTTAGGTCAACACTAGTCGTCAAAGTCAACTTAGTTTAAAGGCTAGTGATTTTATCCTTGGGTAAATTAATTGAGAAATTAATGAATTAGAGTCAAAATTGGATTTTTTTCTTAATTTTTCCATTTCAGAATACATTAGAGTGGCAACTCCCAAATCCTTTTCAAAACTCAAATTTTTTGAATGATATCGGTTCTAATCATGAGTACCAAAACTCAAACCTAAATCCTTAAAAATTACTTCCTTCTAAAGCTCTCGAGCAAGAGCAACATTCAGGTAGGACTAATAATGCTCCTTATAGATTTTTTACTTTCATATACTCCCCTTCATTTTTTTTTTTTTTTATACGCCCCCTTCTGCTTCATTTGAAGAACAATGAAAATTTCTACGAAAATCTCATAAAAAATCAGGAAAAAATAAAAAGAAGCATTATAAAGCTTTTTACAGTAAATCCAAACCACGATAGCTAAAGAAAATCAAAAGATCTATAGTTTTTTAAGGATTGATTTAGCTTAATTGACCAAAAACTTAGTTTTTCAATTGTTTGAGAGATAATTTGAATTTCATAAATATATTTTAATAGAATTTTGTCTTCTTTTAATATCATTACATTAAAAACTTTAAACCAAAGAAATTATATGATTCTTTTTATGAACTTGAAAGCTTTAGAACATGAAAATTGGATTACAAAATTAAAAACTATAGAAAACTAATGAAATAGTGATTTTTTTCAGCAAATGCAGGAAATAGTATATCTAGGGTATATATAGGTATATCATAGGTATACATTTTGCTAAATTTGGTTAACTTGTGTTATATTGTGTTTATTTTATGTGTATTTTCAAAAAATTTTAGATATTGAGTATTACATGAATATAAATAGATAAAAGAAAAACATCAAGTATATATTAGATAAAAAACATTATATTCTAAAAAAATAAAAAAAAATAATTTTCAAGATTCACGATAAACAATATATCTTAAGTATATAACCAGTATATTTTAGGTATATCTTGAGTATATACCAAACATAGATGTTTTTCTCTTCCTTAGAGACTTAGCACTCTCAACCTTCTTTTTTAAAAAAGCATCATTAACATTCTTGTTTTTTTTATTGAGAATCATCATTAAAAATTAAGATAAAATATAAAAAAATTCAATAAAACAATATTTAAATTAAAAAATTTCATTCCTATTATTTATTGGCTCTTTTCAACTATTTTACATTATTAGTGAAATAAGTAACTAAGTTGATTATATATATATATATATATATATATATATATATATATATATATATATATATATATATATATATATATATATATATCTCAAGTCGTCTGTTTATCCTAATAATAAAAAAGAATATATGAATATTATATAAGAACTCGAGAGTTAAATTAAATGTTTAGCCTTTATTTTTTTTATTTTTATAATATCTCTGAAAGAGAGAAAAAAAAAATTTGACATGTTCTTTAATAGAAGCTCCACGAAATTTCTATGTATTACATGTAAGTGTTGTGGCTAGCAGTAGCAATACTACTTCCTTTGGCTAACACATGTTAACTGCCCATCACTTCTTTTAGCTCCTACATATTATATGTTCTTCAACATGTGAAATCAAACATGGTTCACTTTCAAAACTAATATGGAGCTAATTAAGATTAAAAAAAAAATGTTGACCAAATCTAAGGGCATTTCCAAGCTAAAAAGAAAAATATAAAAACGTACTAAAGTAAAACACAAGTAGCAAAAATGTCAATTTTTTATATGCAGTATATAAAAATAAAAATGACAAAAAATTAGATAAAGGATGTAATTTCCTCTTATTTTGAATTATATACTTATTCAAATAGATTATGGGTCAAATTTTAGTGGATAAATTTAAATTGGGTGATCAAATTGGGTCACAATTTACCACCTTTAAAATAAACATATAAAGATAAAATACTTCATGAATATATGTAATTTGTTAATATACTATTGTTGTTGTTCTTATAACCAAATCAAATTAAGTTTCATATTTATTATTATTTTTTATTAATAAATAACATATCCAAAGAAGGAGTTGTGATAATTAAAAATCTCGTAGCTTTTGGCCTTTTCATTCATTTTTGCTATTATTAAAGTTGACTATTGTCACACTCCATCCTCTGTATCACTATTCTAATTTACTATGCTTGCTCTATTGAGGTGAGATAGTATAATCCTAGGATATGAGAAGACTTAACATCACTGAACATTCGTAAAACCCTTCTATACCTTAGATCTAAAGCATAATCATAAACAATAATACAAATCACAAAATGGGCCAAACTTATAACCATAAACAATTTGAACATAAAAAAGTAATCAAAATCTTTCCATTTTATTCATTTAAAAACCTAGGCTCTTCTAACTATGATTAAAATCTTCCAAGCTAAACCTGAAATCCATAGACGATATTGTGAGTCGTCAACTTAGTTGTTTGCCCTTGTGCACCAAGAAGAGGGGTTGAATTGATGGGAAATTAAAAATTAGATAGAAGGAGATAAGGGAAAAGAACAAACACAATCAATTTTATAGTGGTTCGAGTGTTAATAAACTCTACGTCCACTCCCCAATCTCAATTGGGTATTCAACTACTAGTTGATAATTATAAAGGAGTTTCAAGCTCACTCCAAACTTACAAAGTGTTTTAATGGCTAACACATAACCTTTACAAGTGTTTCCGCTAGGCTCACATTTAAATCTATACAAGAGTTTTCTATTGACTCACTCTCAACCTAATACTATATGTTTTCAATGCTAACACTTAACCTTTTGAGCTATCAATGCTCTTACAACAACCAAATAATAACGATTAAAAGGTAAAGGCTTTGAGAATTAAAATTGCAAGAGTTTGGCTTAAATGAAGGTTGTTGGATGATTATGAGGATCTTTGGAGGGGGTATTTATAGCTTCTTCCCTCCAAATTCTCGTTACAAAGAGTTATCAAAAAGGATCCTCACAACAGCCATAAAATCTTCCATTAAATGCTCTGTCAGAGTTGGGTTACGGTCGCTAAGCCTTTTTTGCTATTGCGACTACATTTTTAAGACCGAGATCAATATTTCATGGTTGTGATCTTTATAATCCACAATAGCTATATAACACGTGGCATCTTCCCGTTAGTTCTTCAACTATCCATTACAAACATGGATTTTTGTATGAATTTCATGGTTGCAAATCAAGGATTGTGCCCTTAGTTGCAGTGACAAAGGTCACTATTCATTATGTGTCTCAAAGCTAAAAATTGAACTTAGCGGTCGCGATTATGCTATGTTGGGTATGACTCAGAAGCCAACCAAAGACTTTAGGAGATTTCAAGCACTTTTGAAATTCAATCTATCAAATATGTTATAATCTGCAAAATAAACACTCTAAGTATATAGTAGATAGCTTCAATTTGATTGACAAGATCAAAATAGATATTGACTAAGTTTTGAAATAACTTAGGTCAACAATCTCCCCCTTTTTTATTTTCACAATCAAATTGAACTTAAATATAAAGTAACATTCAATTCATTAAAGTCAAGAGTTCTCCCCCTCAATTTATGCAACAAATGACAAAAAGTATAAAGTGGAAAACATATTCCTAAAGTAGTTCTTTAATCAAGTAATGTTCATTTAAGTTTATTTAAGTTTTATGTTTCTCCCCTATTAGCAATATCAAAAAGAATGAATTGCATAAAGAATTTGAAAATAATAAAGCATAAAATAAAGGAAAAATAGAATGGCAGTATCAAAGGCATACAAGATCAAAATTGAGGAAATATATAATTGCATTAATTTGAAATTTGATAATGCCACAATAGAATGCATAAAAACATAAAGAAAATTTTGAAAAAAAGGTAAGATAAACAAAAGAAAGAAGAAATTTTTTAAAAAAAAATCTAAGAATCATCTCCTCCATCCTTAGGCTCCTCTTCTTCTTCATGAGAGGCCTCCTCATGTGTCTCCTCCTCTTCTTCACTAAACCCCTATTCTTGTAAGTTACATTAAGGGAGACCTATACGACCTTGCATATCAAATATGTCTTGGTGAATATGATCTAAAAGGGAAAGTTTCCTCAATACATTCTATTGGTTTCATTTTAAGGTTGAGGTGGAGGGACTATGGGGACAACTTAGGGTTCTTCTTCCCTAACTTGGCTAGACTCACTTATCACAACTCTTGGCCTTTTTGTGTGATTGCTTAAACCCCAACTTCTCTAAAGAGATACTCATATTTCCCTTCTTGTTCTTTCAATGCCTTGGCATTGATCATATATTGGAAGTCAATGAGAGATTTTTTAATTTGATGTTAGAGAATGGCTTTATTGGGTGGTGTGAGAGCCTCAACATGCTTTGCTATGGTGGTGATGTGGGAAAAGAGTAAAATGGTACCTTTTTAGTGGAGGATAGGTGAAGGAATTGATCAACTCAAAACCGAGCAGTTTGAATTATCTTTCCTTTGACAAGACCATAAAGAAAAAAAAGGTTTCATTTAGAAATTTTCTCATTCCCATCCCCTCTAGCATTTATAGAAAGGGTGACTATCCTATGGAGGACCCAAATGATGAGGGTTTTGATGTGCTTGGCAAGAGAGGATTTTGGATCGAATTTAGGCTCTATAGAAATTTTGGTCCAAAATGGGTTGAGTTCAAGAGCAAAATCATTAGAGGTTTAAGTGCCTTCAGTTTGAAGGCCAAAAATGTTGGCAAGGTCTTAGAGTGTAAGCTCATATAGCTTGCCAAAGAAATGAAAATTAATGGCATAGTGGCCACGGGTAGGATGGAGTTTTTTGTGTGCAACAAGGGTGGCAAGAAATTCCCTTGTCAATTCTTCATACCCATCATCATCAACAAAGACAAATTTCCTCTAATCAAGATTTTTAAGGAAGCCAACAATGCTATCCTTAATACCCAAGGTTTTGAAACACACAAGGCTAGGTATTTTGGTCGGTAAGATGGTTTTATCTTAGATCCTAAGGAAGTTTTATTTCTTTTCTTGAGTGATTCCCCTCATGAGTTCTAAAGGAGAGGGTGTTTGGGAGGTTTGGGCTTCTTTGCCTTCCTAAAGCTTTTCCTAAAAGCCATAGATGAAGAAGAATTGGACTAAAATGAGAGATTTGTAAACTTTGAAAGAGGAAAAGTGAGAAGATAATTTGAGAGTAAGAAGAATTTGAAGTAGGAAAGCTTTGAAGTGTTAGAAAATAAGTAAGACTGCAATAGTGGGGTATTTATAGGCCAAAAATAGGTGAAAAATGGCTAGTTTTTAAATTAAATGTAAATTTGTAAAAAATGGCTAGTTTTAAATGCTGTCAGACACTGAGTCACGACCGTGATTTTTGAAAAATTCAAAAATCGCATCCGTTATTTAGCAATAATGGGCGAGACTCTAAAGGCTTATCAGCAATGGCTATTAATTTAAATTTCGCGACCATGATTTATATGTAGCAACTGCAAATTTTGAAAAAAAATTTGAGTGAAGTGATATGCAATGGATTTGGCATTATAACTCAAGATCATATCAAAATAAATGCAATTATACATTTTATATACTAAGATATTAGCAAGTCATTGAAAAGAAATTCAAGCAATTTGAGTCAAATATACAAAAAATCAACCATAAAGCAACAAACATGTAACCAAAATATATAAGGTAAAATATCTCAATTTAATTGACTTAAGAGTTACCTCAATTCAAGATTAAATAACAGAGTAAAATATGAAATATAAATGTCAAAAAATGCATAAAATTTTGATGCATATGAAAAACTTTATGTAATTTTGAAACTCTAAAGCAATGAGCTCCCATCAAGCATGCTAGTTTCCTTTTTTATGAAATCTAATCTTTCTTCATTTAAGGGTTTTGTGAAAATATCAGCAAGTTGGTTTGTTGTATCAATAAATTCTAATACAACATCACTATTTTGCACATGATCTCTCAAGAAATGATGCCTAATATCTATATACTTTCTCCTAGAATGTTGGATGGGATTTTTGGAAAGATTTATGGCACTTGTGTTCTCACATTTGATGGGAATGTGATCAATCACTTGACCATAGTCCTTGAGTTGTTATTTCATCTAAAGAACTTGAGTGCAACAACAACCCACTACCACATATTCCACTTCGATGGTGGACAAGGCTACTGAAACTTATTTCTTGCTAAACCATGAAACTAAACGTTCACTAAGAAAATGACAAGTTCTAAAAGTGCTTTTTCTATTAAGCAAACTACCAGCATAATCCGTATTCAAAAATCCAATTATTATAAAAGATGAATTTCTAGGATACCATAGCTCTAAATGCAATGTGCCATGTAAATGCTTCAAAATTCTTTTAATGGCATGCAAATGAGATTCTTTAGGACAAGATTGAAAGCGTGCATACAAACAAACACTATCCATTATATCAAGTCTAGATGCCATAAGGTAGAGAAGAGAACCAATCATACCTCTATATTTCTTCTCATCTATAGGCTTACCCTTTTCATCTTTGTCAAGCTTAGTTGATGTGCTCATTAGAGTCTTGCTACTTTTGTAACCATCCATGCCAAACTTCTTGAAAATCTCTTTTGTATACTTAGATTGGTTGATGAAGATACCATCTTTGCATTGCTTGATTTGAGTCCTAGGAAGAACTTGAGCTCACTCATCATGCTCATCTCAAATTCCCTAGTCATACACTTGGCAAATTCTTCACAAAGATGTTCATTAGTAACACTAAATACAATATCATTAATATAAATTTGAATAATTAAAGTGTCATTTTTGTGCCATTTTACAAAAGTCTTGTGTCAACCTTGCCCTTAACAAAATCATTTTTCAAAAGAAATGTACTTAGCCTTTCATACTAAGCTCTAGGAGTTTATTTCGAACCATACAAGGCCTTGGTTAATTTGAAAACATGATTGGGAAGTTCATAATGTTCAAAATTGGGGGATTGCTCAACATAAACTTTCTCCTTAATAAATCCGTTTAAAAAAACCACTTTTAACATCCATTTGCAAAAGTTTAAAATCCATATGACATGCATAAGCAAGAAAATCCTAGTAGCCTCTAATCTTACTACCGAAGCATAAGTTTTATCATAATTAATGCTTTTCTCTTGGTTATACCCTTTGGCAACCAATATGGCCTTATTCCTAGTGATGAAACTATGCTTATCTAACTTATTTCTATAAACCCATTTACATATAATAATGGGATGATCTTTGGGTCTAGGAACAAGTTCCCAAACTTCATTTCTCTCAAATTGGTTGAGTTCCTCTTACATAGCAATCACCTAACTCTCATCATTAAGAGCCTCATTAATGGTCCTTGGCTCAATTTGAGAAACAAAAGCAAAATTATTATCTAAGGCTTTAAAATGAGATCTAGTACTTACACCCTTAGATAGATCACTAATGATTTGTTCCTTGGGGTGATTCTTAGGGTATCTCCACTCCTTAGAAAGTTCTTAAACATCTTCCTCTTATGGATTTGATTGATCCTCATGATCTTGTTTGTTTTCTGCTTGGTCTTCAACATCCTTTGGAGTCTCATCTTGATCCAATCTAAGCTTTTCAAATTCACATACAAGATCATCAAGAACACTACCTTTCCTAAGATCAAGTTCACTAGATTCATCAAATACAACATTCATAGACTTTTCAACTACCATAGTCTTTTTGTTAAAGACTCTATAAGCTTTACTAGTGGTGAAAATCTTGGTATTTAATATGTAGCACTTGCAACCAAAAACCCTTAGATATGAAATCTTGGGCTTTCTTCTATTCCATAACTTATAAAAATTTTAATTCAAAATGGGTCTTTTAAAAACTCTATTTGAAATGCAACATGAAGTATTAATGGCTTCCACCCAAAAATAAATTAGTAAACCATAATCATTAAGCATGGTTCTAGCCATTTCAATCAAGGTTCTATTTTTCCTTTCTACAACACCATTTTGTTTAGGTGTTCTAGGAGTGGAAAAATTATGCGAAATTCCATGTTCAATGCAAAAATTTTTGAAAAGTTCATTTTCAAAATCTTTTCTATGATCACTTCTAATTTTGGAAATGAAATAGCCTTTCTCATTTTGAACTCTTTTTGTAAAACTTTAAAATGCATCAAAAGCATCACTCTTATAGTCAAGAAACTAACCCAAGTAAATCTAAAGTAGTCATCAACAAGCACATAGGCATACATTTTTCCACCTAAACTAACAACTCTAGGTCATCACCCACTTTTTAGCCATGACAATCCTAAGGCATAGGGAGACATAAGGTCACCTAAACTTGTAGAACTTGTTTAACATATAATCTTTTATCATTCATCATGTAGGACCTTCTCCCCAAGATCCTAACCTAATGACCTTTTCTTGTTACCCATTATTTGCTTATCATCTTCTTGTTAACTCATAATATCATTTACAACACAATATGAATAACTTCTTAAGTTGAATCTCCTATTATTAATCAAATGTTCACTACTTCATACATTGCTACAATAACAATTACAATATTATTCATATTACATATACACTTTATAACACATTAGTGCTAACTTTCCCATAACCATGGAGCTCTAACAATGATCTTCATCACACTCTGGGACTTAGCAGAGCAACTTCCAAGCAAAAGAATATGGCTTGGAATTTACCTTGCTGACTCATTGACTTTGCCTGAAAAATTTGATCAACTAGAATATGAGACATAGATCAATAAGTACATAATAATACAATATATATGGTGAGTATAAGGACTATTGGTGAGTATAAGGACTATTTTAAGGACGATTTCTTTATAGTAAGGAACGATTTCAATCAATATCAACATATGGTTCAATTTCTCATTTAAAAGGGAAATAGTATCTTTAGTAGAAATAACATTCTCTCCGAAGCAAGATGCTTCCTGCACATATGAATTCAAGAGTGGCAGTGTGAATCCTTAATTTTTCACCCTCCAGCATGCATTCAAACTTTAAAAGTACTTAGACTTGATGAACAAACCTTCAGAAGCTATAAACTCTCAAAATGGAAAAAATAAAAATATTTCTTTTTGGCATTTAAACCCTTTTAAATTATCCAAAACTGAGTAACAAATACAACGCAACTAGAATCATGTAAAATGGACGAGAAACGAGCGAGAACGGGCGAAAATGGGCAAAACAGGCGGAATTGAGGCTAGCTGCCACACAGGCCTATGCAGCATCACACAGCCTTGTGCAGTAGCAGGGGCTTCTATGGTACCTTGAGCATATTTCTGCAATCCCATATTGGAAATTAGTGTTTTTTATGCTTTAAACCTCCTCCTATATATAGAAGGCCTCTTCACTCTTCAAAACACCAACTTTTAGAGCTTGGAAAAGCGATAACTTCAAGCAAACCGCTTTGCATTTGCTCCTTACTTTGCAAAGTGAGTGGGGGGGTTTCTCCTTGATTCCTACCCAACTAGTTTAAGGCTTTCCATTGCCTACCTATTCAAGGCAAGTCTTTTGCCCAAGGCTCATGTCCGCTGCCCAAGGCTAGCTAGACCTGTCATCTAAGGCTATCTGCCGCCCATCGAGGCTAGCCGCCGCCTGCCGTCCAAAGCCAGTTGTTGCCTACCATCTGAGTCCAGTCATTGCTCACCATCTGAGGTAAGCTTCTTTTCCTTTAAATTTTATGTTGTTTAAATTCCCTTGCCTCTTTTAGTTAGTTAATTAAATTGATTCATCTAGGTTGCTAGCTAATCAACTCGGTAATCAATTAAATTAATTAATTAACTTAACCCTCTTTTAATCAATCAATCAAAACATGATAAAGTGGCTAGGCTAACCCCTTCACAAGAAGGGAGAACTGCATGGATTCTGATTCCCATTCAAATGGATACATAGGCATGCTTAGTTCAAGCATCGAATCTAATTAAAATTAATCAACTATCCCCTATCACCTTCTTCACTTACTTTTGTGTTTGTTTCCTTGCTTTATTATTAGGTTTAGTTTGGGGAATGTGTGACTTCCTTAGAACCCATAAGTGCTAGAGGAGGTATCCCCTAAGTTTAGATTTCATTGTAATATTGACTCTCTTTTATTTTGAATTATAATTGTGTATAAACTTTATGGATTGAATGATCATCCATATTATAAATTGTCCATGCATTATTCATGAAATATATTTTAAATCACTTTTATATTATTTGGCCAAACTTATCTTGTTAAATTAAACTAAAAACCTAGTCCCCAAATCCTCTTTGGTTTCGAGGCTAATGATCTTTTCCCTTTAGGTAATAATTAGAGTCAAATGGGTTTTGTCCTTATATTTTTCCAAATAAAAATAAATTAATGTGGTGACTCTAAGAAATAATTTTCAAACCTATCAAAGATAAGCTTGAGGGCTTTCTCATGAGTTCTTTCCCAAATGAGCATTTTGATTCTCTTTAGCGGATCAGGCCAGGCCCCATAGGCAGCCTAAGCCTTGCTCACTCACACATATCAGATTACGTAAGACTAATCAGGTCTTACAATTAGGCATTCCCCCCTAATAGAGGTTGGGTACTCTCGCCCTATCCACAGGCATATACCAAGTACATAAGGTCTAATGTAATACCCCACATCAAAGGGGATTTCTGCTTATCAATAGGCATTCAATAGGAAGTTCATATAAGGTTCATATCAAGGAATTCAATGAACACAGTACGAATTCAGTATAATAGGTTCACAATAATCAATTATCATTAAGAAGCATCATGTCAAATGGTTTAATATTCGACAAGCAATTTAAGCTTATCAAGGAATCAAGCATCGTATCAAATAGTTTAATATTCAATGTCTAATTCAAACTTATCAAGGAATCGGAATACTTCAACGATTATGATTTGAACAGTAAAAGTTCAAGAATATAACACAAGGTATATTATATTATTAAGTACTTACCTCAGACTCATTTGCTTCTATTTACATTTAACTCTTATGCTAGTAGTGCTCCTCGCACTTTTTGATAACATCTTTATCCTTGTCTCTAGACTCTACACATTTGCAATTCAATTGCACATCAATCACTTTCTCATTATAACATTTGTTTAATTTAGCTTAACTGGCTAACATTTCTATCTTGTTCATTAGAGCACAACTTATTCCTTTAAAGGTCAAGATATACTATACATATACTTGTTACTGATTTTAACATTTTCTTTAGTTGTTCTCCAAATGGCCATAACTATTCATTTAAGGAAGGATAATTCCTTTCCTCTCAATTTCACATTTCAACTTTGTGTAACATCACTTTAAACAATTCTAATATTCAATGGAGTTAATACTATTCTCATCATCAATTCCATAAATGAACCTAGTTCATTAATCTTGGGGAAAATCATTTCTATTGATTGAATTTCAAAATTAACATTATATAAATCATATGGCACCATTCTTATGCTTGATTTTCCCTTCAATTTCATGAATCAAAGTTTGATTCTCAAAATCCCTAATTTTTCCATAAACACTAAAATTTGGGGAAAAATATTAATTCCTTATCCAATCTTCAAATTGATTATGGAATTATGAAATTAGCATATCACAAAACCTATATGATTATTCAATTGGCAATATCTATCATTCGGACATTAAGTTTCCCCCTTTTAAACCATATTATGCCTCCAAATGTTCAAGTCTTGAACTAAGTTTCTAAAGTGCATTTCAAAACTTCTAAATCATTATTCTTCATCTAAAATTATTCAAAACCATATCTCTTATGTGATCACCCTAGGTTGGCCGAATTCTTCAATGGTATAAAGAGGTTTTTAGATAATCAAACTACTTAAAATTAACCTTAGAATATAGAAAAGAGTAGATGATCATAAATTTCTCATCTTGATTAGCTTTAATTTGCCAAAATTCTTGCTGCAAGTAGGGTAAACGAAGTTGTAGAGAGAGAGGTGGAGAACCTTAGTATAGAAAGAGAAGCTAGATATGATTTCCCAACATAATTTTTCTTATATATCTATTGAGTTGAATGGTAAGGATTGATCAAGCTAAATCCAATGATTGGGATTTGATCTTAATGAAAGGCTAGGACTCTATCAAGGTGGAAGGCTAAGATTGTCTCTACAATGGTGATGATCATCATTTGGTGTTGGAGAGCTCAAAGTGAACATAAACTCATATGTAGTAAGAGAAAGAATTCAATTTGATTTAGAACTTTAACTAAGTCAAATTTTGTGGCTAGCTTTCCCATCACTTAACTCAACCTTAGTTAACCATTCTTAACTCTAGTTAAAGCATAGATTTATCCACTTATAGGCCTTGTGGGCTGGCCATTCAATGGACTTGGGATCTTGAGTCTAAAAACCCATTAACAAATCTATATGCATACACCTCAAATTCAACAACTCGGTGCATTTCCCATTTCGTTCCTTTCACTATAACACATATAATTCTACCTTCCAATATTACAACACATTTTAGAGATTATTAGATAAATCTTATTTACTCTACAGTACCCATTTTCTAGTCTTTCATTAGCATTGTTCAAGTGTATAAATCATATAAACTCATTGGGTCAAACTAAGTTTGGCTTTCATTGCACCATCGTAACTTAGATTAAATTCAACTTCTCATATTACTACTATCATCTCCTAATGTCTTAGGAGATGCCAACACCTATTTATTAGCACTTTAAATTAATATCTCAATTAAATTACTAACATAGTCATGTTAAGTCAAACTCAATCTGGCTTTCACTTATCACAATGGTACTTATCACAATTGGTTGTGTTCCTTACTTACTGTCATATCGTTCATTTAGAATTCAATTCTTATGATACTCTTATGGTTCTTGATGTGCTTTGACGGTTCTAAATAGCACAGTATATGAATGATATAATGTCATCATTACTATTTACAATTGGGTAAAGAAACCTTGGGTGTTACACTCTACTAGGTCCAAGCAAATCAATATGAATAAGTTGAAGGGGTCTAGAAGTACTTACAATATTTTTTGATTTGTAAGATGATTTGTGTTGCTTTCCCATTTGATAATGTCCACATGTCTTGTCCTTTAAGAATTTGATCTTTGGAAGTCCTTCAATAAGTTCATCCTTGCAAAGACTATGAAGAAGCTCTATGTTTGCATGTCCAAGCCTTCTATGCCAAAGCAAGATTCATTGCTAATAGACATGAAACACTTGACATCTTAGTTAGCCAAATCATCTAAGTTAATCATGTAGGTATTGCCCTCCTTTTCACCCTTAAACATTATATTGTCATTAGCTAAAGTAGTGACAATGCATGCTTTAAAGTCAAAAGTGACTTTATTACACTTGTTATATAATTGACTTACACTAAGCAAGTTAAATTTTAAACCATCAACTAAAAGAACATTTTTAATGAGAGAATGATTGTCCTTACCAATGGTACAAATGCCAACTATCTTACCTTTGGCATTGTTGCCAAATGTGATGTTTCCACCTCTCTTTTCTTTCAAATTTATGAAGAGGCTTGCATTTCTGGTCATATGTCTTGAACATCCACTATCTACATGCCTGGTAGTGGATTCGAGACATACCTATAAAAAACGATTAATCATCTTATTTTAGGTGCCCAAATATATTTGGGTCCCTGGGTTTAGCCTTGGAAGGGTCCTCAAGCTTGAGTTGAGCCTTCCTTATATAACAAAATACATTTATATGACCATCTTTCATATAATAATGGCATTTGAGTTTTGACTTGAAGGTTTTCTTAGCCATTTTGCTAAAAAATTTTGGTCTTTTCACAACATTATGACATGAATGCATACAAGAACAAGTATTATATTTTGATTGTGGATATCTTTAAGCATGCCTCTTTTCATACATGAATGCATGGTTAACTCTTTAAGGCTTAGCTCTTGAGTCTAGTGTAACCTTTTGAGTCCTTTTGGGACTTGGAGGTTAAGTGTGTGTTTTCACTCCCTTGTTAATTACCTCAATACTAAAGGTTTGAGGAGTTGTAGCCTTTATGAACATAGTGGGAGAGGATATGGATGGAGATGAGCTATCAAAGCCAAGACTATGTCTTACAATGGGTGGCCTTTGTAATATAATAAAAGTATCCAAGGCTTCTTTCGCTTTGTGAAATTTTGAGATTGAGTTTCTTAATTCTTCAACCTCAATTTTCAAAGCATTGTTTTCTTTATGTAAAGAATTAAAAGAGGAGGTTTTAGAAGTGATTTCCTCCAATGAGCTTTTTAAACTAATATTGGAGGTTTTCAAGTTTAAAACAAGTTGTTCTAATTCTTTAAAATCCTCCTCTAACTTAAAATGCTTTTCTTTAAAAAATTTTCATTTTTGATTTATACCTTTTGCACTTTAAATTCATAGCTTTAATTAGCTCATCATCATGCATATCATCATTAATATTATCACAAAATTGAGAGTTAGAGCTTACCTCATTTGATGAGTCCTCTAAGGCTATGAAACATAGGTTTGCACCATCCTCTTCCTTTTCATCACTTGAGGAGTTGTCATCCCATGTTTCTTTGAAACTATTCTTCTTCTCC
This sequence comes from Reutealis trisperma, assembly GCA_947687605.1. Lineage (NCBI taxonomy): Eukaryota > Viridiplantae > Streptophyta > Magnoliopsida > Malpighiales > Euphorbiaceae > Reutealis > Reutealis trisperma. The sequence goes on from CANTUT010001228.1 coordinate 65,403, forward strand.
TTGTCCCATTTCTTCTTCTTCTTCTTCTTGTTTTTAGGACATTCCATTTTTATATGACCTTGCTTGCCACATTCATAGCAAGTAATGTCATTATTTTTTTCCTTGTTTGAGTTAGAGTTGTAATTTGATGATGATCTCCTAAAGGGCCTCTATTCTTTCTTTCTTCTCTTGATGATGTCCTTGACCCTTTTTGAGAGCATAGTAATTTTTTCATCATCATCATTTTCACTTTCCTCCAATTCACTTAAGCTCTCACATTCTTATTTGCTTTTGAGGGAGGATTTGAGAGCTAAGAATTTTTTTTCTCCTTCTCTTGATTCTCTTCTTTCTCTATCAATAGAGACATTTCTTCGATAAGGAGTTTACCAATAAGGACGTCGGTAGAAATTTTTCTAGGATCCTCATTAGCTTCTTCAATGCCAACAACTCTAGCTCTATAGTCTTTTTTTGGGAGATTTTTGAGTATTTTGTGATTTATATCCTCCAAGGTGTATATTTTGCCTAATTTCTTCATATTGGTGACAATGGCTAGGAGCCTATTTGTCATATTGGTAATGCTCTCATTAGGTTTCATCTTAGAAAGTTCATACTTGGTTGTGAGCAATTGAATCTTCTTAGCTTTGACTTGCTTAGTTCTTTCATGGTAGTTTTGTAGAGCTTTCCAAATGCTAAACGCATTTGAACAATGTTGAACTCTACCACATTCTTCACTTGAAAGTGCATTAAGTAGAACTGCCATGGCTCTCTTATTTTTCCCATTAGCTTTTCTTTATGCATCCACCCATTCTTCTCTAAGAATCAACTCTTTAACATCACTAACTATTCTTGATGGAGGCTTCCATTCTTTGATTATGCAATCCAATATATCAATGAGATCACTATCAAGATATACCTCCATTATATATTTCCAATACACATAATCGGTAACATCAAAGTGTGGCTTGAGGTGATGTATCCCTTCATTGGCCATTTGATCTTTTCTCACATAATTAAGCTAGGAAAATGAGACCAAAGCTCTGATACCACTTGTTTGCCCTTGTGCACCAAGAAGGGGGGTTAAATTAGTAGGAAATTAAAAATTAGATAGAAAGAGATAGGGGAAGAGAATAAACACAATCAATTTTATAGTGGTTCGAGTGTTGACGAACCCTACATCTACTCTCCAATCTCAATTGGGTATTCTACTACTAGTTGATATTTACAAAGGAGTTTCAAGCTCATTCCAAACTTATAATGTGTTTTAATGGCTAACATACAACCTTTACAAGTGTTTCCCTTAGGCTCACACTTAAACCTATACAAGATTTTTCTATTGGCTCACTCTCAACTCAATACTAAATGTTTTCAATGCTAACACTCAACCCTTTAAGCTTTCAATGCTCTTACAATAACCAAATAATAACAATTAAAAGGTAAAGGTTTTAAGAATTAAAATTGCTAGAGTTTGGCTTAAATAAAGGTTATTGGATGATTTTGAGGGTCTTTGGAGGGGGTATTTATAACCTTTTCCCTCTAAATTCCCATTACAAAGAGTTACCAAAAAGGATCCTCACAATGGCTACAAAATCTTGCATTAAATGCTCTATCAGAACTGGGTCACGATCACTAAGCCTTTTTCACGGTCGCGACTACATTTTTGTGATTGCGATCTTCATAATCCATAATGGCTAGATAACACGTAGCATCTTCTCATTAGTTCTTCAACTATCCATTGCAAGCATAGATTTCTACATGAATTTCACGGTCACGACTGCCAATTCACTGTCGCTAATCAAAGACCGCAACTGACTGAGGTTGCAATTTGTTTTGTGTCTCGAAGCTAAAAATTAATCTTAATAGCCTTCTGATCATCTTGGTCATGATATGAGGGTCGCGGTCACGATTTATTAGTCGCGATCATGATTATGCTATGTTAGGCGTGACTCAGAAGCCAACAAAGACTTTAGGAGATTTCAAGCACTTTTGATATTCAATCTATCAAATATGTTATAATCTGCAAAAATAAACACTTAAAGTACACATTAGATAGCTTTAATTTGATTGACAAGATCAAAATAGATATTGACTAAGTTTTAAAATAACTTGGGTCAACATTAATAAATTATCAAATGCTTAATATTAGTGTATTATGAAAGAATGGCAAATCTATATATAGGTTCATGTCAAAATAGTGGTTAGTAAGAAACATTCATGTGTGCCACATTCATTTAGATGGAAACATACATATCATTAGAATGCTTAGGGTAATCATAACCATAGTCATAAGTATCAGAGATCTAATGGGTGGGACAAATCGCAACCTCAAAAGTCTCTATAATAGTAGCACTATCATAATACTATCGCAGTAATAAATAATCAAAGATACTTATAAGCGAACTCATAAGCTCTTCGTAATTATCAAGAGCTGCTACATTATTTTAGAAACACTAATACATGCCTGTGAGGATACATCTGACTTATTATATAAATTCCATAAGTAGAGTCACTAATGATTATGGTCTAATGATTTTTCTTAGTAGTTGGGTATTCTGTCAGCATATAATTAAAGGCTAAATATTCAATAGGATTCTCATTTCAATATAAGGTGAGCTCAATAACCTTATCAATTACAAATACATTGACTTCGGCTTAAGTGACTTTGGTCTTGTTATAACAGAAATCAAATTCAATTTTACAATGAAAATCACGATATGAGTTACCATTGATGGTAATCATAATATTTATAAGGAAATAATTTATCGTATATTCATATCAATAAAGGAGTGGAATTTAATGAAGCAACATAGGTTGGTTCTACAACGAGTTCATACATTTCATTACAGATACATATAACTTACCTAAATAGCTAGAGCCTCTTCAATAACTCTTTAATCAATCCTTAGCATGCCAATCACCACCATATGTCCCATCTGATCATCATTAAGCTCGTCATGTACCATCCTTAAGGTCATCAAAACCTCATATCTACCATCTAGATCCACCTAAAACTGTTTTAATAATACTAGAAGAACCATCCGCCATCTGGGTTTCAGAATTTGCTGAAGGTTGATTGTACCCTTTCGAAGAAAAGATTAGTTAAGAAATTTAGGTTTAGCTTTAAAAAGAGAAATGTAACTATTCAAAATAGTTACTGAACTATTTAGGGTCTTTATATATAAAAGAAATAATAATAATATATTCTTGAATGGCATAAAGTAAGTCAAAAGTGTTTTATGGGAAAGGTAAATTGCATCACGAGGTAAAATTTTTATTGGAAACGAAAATTTTTTGTGAAGCTAACTTTCATTTATTTATTTATTTATTTTTGGTTATTCAATTTCTGGGAAAATGTCAGTGGTAGATGACTTTTCACTTTAACCACACAAACTCTTGATGACATAAAGCTGGTCAACTTTTTATAGGAAAAGTAAATTTCATCGATAAGGTAAACATTTTATTGGAAATGAAACTTTTTATTTTTGAAAATGTAACTTTTATTTATTTATTTTTGGTCATTCAGTTTCTAGAAAAATGTCAGTGGTAGATGACTTTCCACTTTAACCATTCAAATTCTGACACCACTTAAAATATCTAACTCTACTAAAATTATGCACTGTACAAATCTAATAATTACAAACTTATCAACTTGCCTCAGAACCTTTACAAAAATTTGAAGCCTTATTGTCAAGTCTCATGGTTTGCTATGTCTTTTCCAAATCTACATTCTTGCTTATTTGTGTTGAGCTCCTTAGTTTGCTTCGCTTCATCTCACTAAACCCATATGCTCATTTTGCTTCATTCTATGTCGAACTCATATGCTTATTTTGCTTCATTGTTGAAGTCTTTCACTACATCTTCTGTATCTTTGTTAGTTCTGAGCTCATCTATTTAAACTTGTCTTTGCTTTTGAAGTTCGTCCTTGTAACCAATCCTCATCATATTTACTTTTATACATCTCATAGTCCTTTACTTTAAAAGTCCTTACTTCATACTACTTCCCTTCACCATATCTCCCTTCAGAATATCTCACCTCATCTCTAGGATTTGGCCTCATCATTATGGCTTACTCTTACTAAGATTCCATTATCGTCACCAATCTTATCCTTACCATCAAAGCTCCTCTTTCACCTCGTCTATTAAATACATTTTCTCGCATTTATTTGTAATCCCTCCACATACCAGTTATTGGCAATAATTATAATGAGCATTTTTCATCCATAACTGTCATTCCTTCGATCTCTATATATTAACAAAACATGGTATTACAACTATAATGTAATAATTGTATTATTTAGCTATTAATTCTAAACTTAAGTCCAAAAAAAAAAAGTTTCATTTGCTTTTATATTTTTTCTTATTTATCTTTATTTCATAAAAAAGTGTTATTTATATTTTTTGAAATATATGATGATAAAAATATAGTTAATACGTATATTATTTTTTTATATGAAAAAGATTATAATAATATCTTAATTTTCACATGTTATAAATAATTAATTGATTATGTATTATGTGGTAATTTAATTTACACACATTATAATAATTTATTATTTTCTTATTCATTTTTTTTTAATTTGTCTCATTGGAAAGTAAGTATGGCTGCTTTTCCAATAGCTCTATTAGTTTTAATTTAGAAAAATTCTATTTCCAACCTTTAATTCTCTTTTTACATTCTCTTTCTTTTTACAACATCTTTGTATTTAAAATTTTCTTCTCACAAACTCCTTTTTTTCTTTATACCCTTTTAATTTCTACAACCCCTTTTTTCTAATAAAAAAAAATTTTTACAACTCCTTTTCAATTGCACAACCCATTTTCACTTTGGAATTCTCATCTTTCACTTTTTCTTGTTAGTCGAAAATGAATTCAAATAATTAAGTGGGTCTACCTCATCATCTGTACTTTTCTATCAACAAAAATATATTTAATTAGAAAAGAAATTGATTAATGAAATTAATGAAATATGGTATATAATTTTACTTGATTACACAAAAAAATTGATGGGCCAATTTTCCAAGATATCTATTCAAGTTAATATTTGCATCATACCAATTCAAGTTTTCATGTGCATGGCCATATATAGTTGTTTATGTCAAAAAAGGTTTGGCAATATAGAGAGCATGTGTTTGATTAAAGTTAATAAAGAAGGTTGGATTATTTATGATGGGTTAGCCAAGCAAATTGAGAATTAGAACATGTGAAGAGTAGGATAAAAAGATCAAAGCTAATTAAAATTTGTTTTTGTGACCTTGAGTTTAGAATGCAATCGGATTTATAGGTCTGCAATATAACATTACTTTTCGAATTATATATCGAGTTCTTTATCTTATTTTATCACATGAATATCTGAGCATTTTCATCTAGTTCATTAATAGTTGTGCTGTTAATCTCTAAGCTTTCTTTTGTCTCCATTAATAGTTGTGCTATTAATCTCTATGCTCTCTTTTGTCTACATTGACTAATTTTCCTTTAAAAGAATAAACATGAAAAAAAATGTAAAAAAGAGAAAATTTTAGAGATGTAAAGAGTAACTTATTGAGAAAGAAGATTTTGTAAATTTAGGTATAAAGGGATTGCACATAAGTTATAAAGGTGAAAAAACTAATTTACTTAAAGTATATAAATAATTTAATTTATCAAATTTTATAGAGAGTGTAAATAGAGAATGTGGGGTTGAAAACAGAACCCTTCTATATATTAGAAAATGCTTCTAAAGTTTTGGGCCCATTGGATCAATCAATTCGCTTAACCATTCTCCAAGTATGGGTTCAATTTTTGCAAACTGGGCCATTAGAAGTAAGCCCAAATGTTAATGCTGGAGGAGTTACAACACCTGTTACTGCTACAACACTTCCACCTTCTTTGTTTTTGCACTCCAATTATAAGTTGGCATTGGACTAGAAGCCTTGTCGTTAAGTAGGTGTCTCGTAGTGCAGAAGGTTAGGGAATTCATAGTCTGACAATCCTCTTCCCCATTTAATAAAGTTCCGATCAATGTACGCACTAAAAAAATTATTAGGTTTGAATAAATTGTCAAAAGCAGTAATAAATTCAGATTCGTACCGACTGTAAATCATAGACTGCATCAAATTTCTCAGCTAGATCTTCATAGCTTTCCTTGATGTAACTATAGCCAAATCCACTCTTAAGCTCCTCAACAACTCCAGCTTTCCAGTGCTTGACGTAAAAGCTACTTTAGATGCACCTCAAACATGCTTTGCTAGCTGCTTCAAACCAAAGAAACAATGCTTGAGATTGAAAATTCAATTAACCGAATAAAATTCGAGGCAAAATTAAATTTATCAAGACATAAAAAATAAAAATTCAGAAATGCCATAAATTTTAATGAAAACAAGGGTGGCAACAAGATTTTACCAATAACAATTCAAGACCGAATCCATGCATTAAGCTCAATATGATTCTTTAAAAACATTGCAAGAACAGGTACAAGGTTGGTTATATTCAATGGATTATGTGACCTACTAAAGTTTTAAAAACTCTATCAACTCTATCATTATATTTATTTTAACATGCCCGTATGGAGAGTCCTGGTTTTTCAAGACCTCGATTGGCAGTTTCAGTGGCTAGGGACAGGCTAGCAGCTTCAGCAAAACTCAGATTCTTGGATTTAAGGGCAACTGTAGTTTCTCTTCAACAACGGTACACTCAGCTAAAGGACCATTTTGTTTTAATATGCCAATGCCAGATTAACCCTGGGCTACTTTAATCTCATTACATTTTTCTCATTAAACTTGAGGCTGTCCCAAAGTTCAGGACACTCCACCTCTTGTTCCCATGCCAATGCCATTCTACGAACACTCATTTCCTCTAAGGCTCAACAGTAATGTATACATTAAATTAAACTTACACGTCTCACTCAACTAAATCACCCAAGATGAATTTAAGGGTACACCTCATACTCACCGCTGTATATGTACATATATTAAGCACTATTCTAATACATTTGATAACTGCTTTTAATTATTAACCATTCCTAAACAAATTTGACAATATATGCTGTCATTAATAGATATTGGTGGAGACCATTTAGTCCAAATATTTAAAAAAAATCAAGACTACTAATCTAATACTCCCTCTGTTCCAAAATAGTTATTATTTTAGAGAAATATTTTTGTTTCAATTTATTTATCATTTTAGATTTTAAATATGTATTTATTATTTTTTCTCAACTTTACCATTTTTTTATTCTCTCACTAAACATTTGAATTACTTGCTTTTCTTTATTTAAATCAAAATCAATAAAGGATATTTTCGTCTTTTCACTTTAAAATTATGATAATTTAATAACTTTATTAATTTATATGTTGAAATTTTAAACAATAAATATTTCAAAATAGATGGAATAATGAAGGAAGAATTCCAATGTAGGGCTTTTTGAATTAGTCCTTACTGCACCATTTGTGGATTTATTTAGCGTTTGTTGAATTCGTGATTGCAATGGCAGTTGATGATTAGTGTTCAATGACTAGTTATTGGAAAAACAAATGTTAATAGATAAAAGGATAACATTAAATGATGCAACTGCGTCTGACTCAATAAGATTAATTTATACTCTTTCCGTTTCTAAATATATATCATTTAAGGTTTTTGCTTAAGAATTAATGATTTATTAAATAACTATTAAATAGATTGTATTACCTTAAATTTTAAATATTATTTTAATTATTATTCTATTAATTTTATTGAATGATGAGAAGTTATAACTAATGTGGAAAAGAATAAATAAGAATATAATTTGAAAAAAAAAATAATGCACATTACAAAAAGGAAAACGTCAAGTAATTTAGAACAAAATTAAACTCTCAAAATATCATCTACTAAGAAACAGAGAGAGTATAATTTTTTTGACATAAATGATAATATTTCTAAGAGTAATTATGGTATATTTATTTCTTATTGTATAATGTATTCAAATTATATTGATTTGCATCAAAAAAAAAAATTTTCTTTTACACAACATGCGTTACATAACATTGTCCTAGATAAAAATTTCAACTTTAAATGTTTTAGTTACAATTTTGAATCAATGATCACTCTATTTTAAAACATTGCTATAAATGCTAGTGTTACTGAAGGATTTTAAACTGTTATTATAAACGCTAACTTTATCAAACACTTCAAATTAGTGGTTGGGGTTTCAAAAGCCAAATACTTCTAATTGCTAATCCAAATATATCCTTATGCTTGTTGAATTATTAAGTACACAGCTCACAAAAAAAGAGATTTATTTATACTGAGTACATACATTAAGCTAATATAATATAAAATATACAAGACAAATTTAAGTATGTGTATCTTTTCATTGAAAAAAAAAATAGAGTAATTACAAGTGAACGGCTTTTTTTGAATTATCCACAATCATTGATTGAGAGTATAAACACTGAATATACACCTAATGTATGCAATTATTTTTCTGATCCTACATTAGGGTATTACTCAATTTATAGCCTCAACCTTTTAGAAAATTTTAATGGGGCTTGTGAAAAACATTGGATTAATTATCTCCTTGAAGTTTTGTTTTTGAATCATTTTAAGATTTGTACGTTAATTATACCAATAAACATTAACCAGTTTTGTGACGTAATAAAAAAAAATGAGACCCAATTTGTATTTTAAAGTTTTCTTATGAAACACTTTTCAAAAAATAAAAAGAAAGGAAATGACTAAAGCATCCCCAATATACTCTTTATATATGTTAAACTTTTTATTATAAAGATTCATATGAAAAAATAAAAGTCTAATAAATTTTTTATCTTGAAAAAATAAAGAAAAAGGTTGATTTGACTCTACACATCTAGAGAGCCAAGTATCACTCTCTATCTAACTTTAATTAATGCAAACAAGTTCTCATATACTTTATTATATATATAATTCTAGTACTTTTTTTCTATTGGATAAACTTAAAAAAGGAAAAATTAAAAATTAAAATAATTAATACTTATGGAATAAAGTAAAATAAAGAGCACAATGTGGAGAGTCTATTGGATTTAGAAAAAATTTTATGCTCTATAAAGCATCCCAAATGCATTCTTTATATATGTCAAACTCTTTATTATAAAGAGTTGTTTTAAAAATAAAATTTCAATAGACTCTTTATTTTTAAAAAATAAAGAAGATAGTTGGTTTGACTTTGCACATCTAAAAAACTAAATATCACTTTCTATTATAATTTTAATTAATACAATGCAAATTTCTATGCATTTTATTTAAGATAATTTTAATACTATTTTTTCTATTTGACAAACTTAAAGAATGAAAAATTTAAAATAATTAATACTTATGAAATAAAATAAAATAAAAAATAAAATATAGAGTCTATTGGATTTAAATAAATTTTTTTACTCTATCAATTAGTAGATCTCTCTTAAACAAAATATACTTTTTAAAATAAGAAGTACCATTGAAGATGCTCTTATCAATTAAGATATTCTCTATTGAACATATATACTCTTTAAAATAAAAAATATCATTAGAGATATTGTAACAAGAATTATGCACAAGACTCTCTATAACCAAATGTCTTTACTAACAGTATCGTAAACATTTAGTAACATTACTATCAAAAGGCTTTTGAAATTTGCATGATCATTAATATTTTATTATAGATGTAGATATGTTATTTGTTATTTTTTTTATCAAATTAATGATATTAAATTAATACTTTTAACCCTAATATTTGTGAAGTGATTTCTCTTTAAAAAAAATATTAAAATGTGTATGAAGAGATTTAAAAAAAAAAAATTGATATTATGCCATAAAAAAGGGATGGATAGGCACACTAGGTGCTCGAAACAGAAGTACCTGCAAATTAATCAAGGGCTTCTCCTAATTCATCATGGACAAGCCCAAAGTCACTCCCTGACCAACTGACTCCGACAGTTTTGAAGCAATGCTACACCAACCCTGTGGCCAATACCAATAATAGATTCTTAATTAATTAATCACCCTAAGTTTTGGTTCCGATATATGCATGATGGATCCTTGCAATTAACATGTGCAGTTACAACAAACAACAAAATTTCCTATTTTACAGGAGAAAAAAGGAGTTGTGTTAATTTCCTATTTTACGTCCAATTTAATATCAAAAAATTAAAGAAGAGAGAAATTTACCTTAAATAATCGTTTCCAAATTTCATGTGCTATTGGCTTATGCTTGCAACAATCAGGAGAAATATTACTACTTTCTTTTTGCTCTGCTTCTTCTTCTTCTTCTTCTTCTTCTTATATTTTATGTTTACAAATGAGGAGGAAATAAGATTCAAATTGAGTAATAAGATTCAAATTAAGTATCGATAGTCAATTTAAGCCTGTGAGTGTATAATATTAGCGGTGTTATTTGGCAGTTGTAAAGCCAATATGATTAAAACAAACATCATGATGACAGGTAGAAAGAGAAAAATTAGAGGAGGAGGTGATAGAGGTGGTAAAATTGGTGGTAGAACAATAAGAAAAAACATTAAAAGAATCATGATAATGGATTTTGTATTTAAACACCAGATCATTAAGAAGTTGATCACTATTTTCACATGCCAGCCGCAGCCAATGCTTTCCAATTTGCCTATATCAAGTGCTGGTGGCGGTTGGTTTTTCAGGTTATTAGATAATGTTCATCCTCTGCCTCCATGAAATTAACTCAATTTGAAAATTTTATCATATTTATGAATATTTATTGGTGTATTATTCCTAGCCAAACACGGTCTCATAAAAATAAAATAATAACAAGTGGCAAGTTGGTGGTTTAGTGGGTTTGTCAAAAGAGACAATTTAAGGTTAAGAGGGGAATGACGAGAGTTTCTTATTCATGGTATTATATATAAAATGGCAACTGGAGGGAGAGGAGCTGTATTTGTATGAAGCTAAAGTAGCTATGGGTCATTATCAAACTCCACTGTCTTGGTTCAACCAACCTGAATGAGCTATAGTAGTAAGAAATTTCCAACGGTTATATTTTAACTTTCACTTTATTCATGGCGAAAAGGGAAATATACAATCATAAAATAATCCTAATATTCGAAAATAGTGGATTCCTCTCAAAATTTTAAAGTTATAACTTCATTATCAAACCTTGTTAAATATATAAAGAATGAAAGGGGTCATAGATAATCTCACCTCAATTAATAATAAAAAATATGAATGATTTATAATAAAAAAAGTAATTCAACATACATCGCTTATGCCATTTTAATTATATTATAAAGCCCAACTTATTATAAGTTTAATACTTTGATTTAATTTTGACTTTGATTTTACCTTACCTTAACTTTTAAGACTTAAAGACTTTCATATGTTTTCAAAGTTGGGATCCACACCCGTTGCATGTGAGCAATTTCCAGACCATGATCTAGACTTAGGCCACCTTATACTTGCCAAGTATCAACTAAGCTTAACCCAATCACTTTACTCAATGGATAAAAATATTTAATTTAATTTTTTTAATAATTCAATGAAAATAAAAAAAAATAAAAAAAAGCCCAAAATTCAACATATGTGGAAGGAGAAGGGGGCGGGTCATCTTTGAGAGATTCATTATAATTTTACACATAAAAAATAAAAAAATTTTTGCCTCTAGCCTCCTTGATCACCTTTCCTCTCATTCTTGCATTGATTAATGATAAGAAATATAAATGATAATAAGAAGGGTAACTTAACTTAAAAGACTTAAGTCATTTTGCATACTAGGTTTTCCTAGCTTAATATGTGTAATGGATTTTTCTAAGCCCATTACTACCCATTAGGACTCCTTTCATGATCATTAGGACATTGGTTTCAAACCTCTCCTCATAGTCATTAAATTTCTTTAGTCATTAAGACTTTATCATTAAGCTTCTCTCTTCATAGCTTTTCAGGCATGGTCATTGAGAATCCGCCATTTGGGCTCTCTTCTTTAACATCAAGTCATTAAAACCATATCATTATAGTTGCTTTCTTCATTTGATTATTCTTCCCTCTTTGCATTCTTCTTCTTTTCAACATTTTCTTTTTTCTATTGATGCTATATGCAAAATGAACATATTTCCACAAGAAATGCTAGCACCCATTATGATGCAAACTATTCTTCTTCTCTTTGCAATTTTTATTGTCTTTTTGCTAGCATGATGCATATAGCTTACAATTTCTACTTCGTACATGATTGCATGTATGCATGATTATATGCACGAATGATGTTGTGAGACCTCACCCGAGCACGGTGTGAAAAGTTAAAAGAGAATCGAAATGCTCATTTAGGAAAGACTTAATGCTAAAACCCTCAAGTTTAGATTGATTGATTTTGAAAAATCTGTTTTAAAGTCGCCACCTTAATTTTATTTTATTTGAGAAAAAATTAAGGAAAAAATCCAATTAAGTGACTCCAATTATTTATCCCAATGGAAAAATTGCACTAGCCCTTAATTAACAAAAAGGATTCGGAGACTAGTTTTTTGGTTTATTTAAGGGAAGATTAGTTTGTCATCTAACTTAGTTGTGACTTAAAATAAAAAATAATTTCATAATTTATGCATGTAATATTTATTCTTGATGCATGACAATCCATTAAAAAATAAACAAAACTTAAAGAAAAATAAAACAAAAAGTTGAATTAAGTATATAATAAAATCCAAATTAAGGGATACTTTCTTTAATCCTTATTAGATGGAAGTCATACATTCTCTAAACTAAGTCCTAAGACAAACAAGGAAAACAAAGATGAAGAAGGTGATAAGGGAAGGAGTTGATTTATTTTATTTGGATTCATTGATTGAATCAAGCATGCTTATATATCCTTTTGAATGAAAATCAGAATTCATGCAGTTCTCCCTTCTTGCAAAGGGGTTTGTTTAGCCAAACCACTTTATCATGTTTTGATTGATTGCTTGATTTATTGATTGATTGATTTTAATTGATTTCCATGTGTGAACTCTTAATTCTACACCCTCATTATTCAAACGCAGCGTTAACACTTGTCAAGCTTAACGCGCTACGCAGAGCTATTATAATGGTCTTGCTAACCAATTAGCAGTCGGGGGTTCAAGAGCAGCACCTCTGAAAGAAAATTTTTTAGCTTTCAATTACATTACCACTAGATATCCAAATTCTCTAAACTCTATACCAACTAATCTCTAAAAAAAAGGCGCCACGTTAACTGCTGTCAGCGCTGCCGCCCAGACCACCGGTGGCGCTGCTCAGAGGCCTTGTGGCGCTGCCCAGACTACCCGCCTGCAGTTTCCAAAATACCCCTCCAATATGATTTTTCAGCTTTTTTCTATCTTTACCCTTTTGGTCTTTTCATTTTTCCACTTCTCAAACTACCCTCACTCACTTTTCTTATAAATACCCCCTCTTTAATTCTCATTTCTACACACATCTTGAATTAGTATTGATGGTTATCTACTAATTCATCTCTTCTTCTCCCTTCAACCACTCTCTAATTAATTAATTAATCTTTTTAATTAATTAATTACCTCACCCCAACCAAATTAATTAATCTTTTTAATTAACTAAAATTCTCTTTTTTAATCACTCAATGAATTTAATTAATCTCTTTAATTAATTAATTAATCACTTTTTTAAAATAAAATTAATCATTTTCTTAAATTCACCCTTTATCCAAATTAATTAATTAATCTTTTTAATTAATTAATCCATCCACCCTTTTTATCATATTAATTAGTTAATCAATCTTTTTAATTAATCAATTATTCCTCCAAAATCAATCATTTTCTTAACCCACCTTTCATCTAAATTAAGTAATTAATCTTTTTAATTAATTAATCCATCCATCTTTCTAATCATATTAATTAGTTAATTAATCATTTTAATTAATTAATTAATCCCTCAAATTAATCCAATCACCTAGTCTCGATAAAATGAAATTTCGGTCTGGTAAAACCCTCCGCCCACAAAAGGTCAAGGTATCAGCTTTTTCCTTTCAAACCCAAATCAAATCAATCAATCTGAACAACCCCTAAACCCCTCCACTTAATCATTGAACGAATTACATGGGTTTTGATCTCCATTCAACGGGGTAAGTAGGCACATTTGGAATCTAAATCCAAATCTCAAATCCAAATCCCAATCAATCCGCTTTTCCCTTTTTTTTTAATTAATTTGTGAATGTTTTATTTTCACCATGCATTCATGTTATGCCATATTCATGCATTCTCTTTAAGATCATCTTATAAACGTCATTTATGAAATCCAATTTTTAAGTCAAATTAAACTTAAGAGACAAATTTAGATTATTTAAAGTTAAAAATCTAGTCTCCGAACTCAACCTGATTCGAAGACTAGTAATTTTTATCCTTGGGCAAATTAATTAATGAATTAGAGTCAATTTGGGTTTTTTCGTTAATATTTTTCCAACTAAATAAAATTAAGGCAACGACTCCTAAAAATCATTTTCAAAATCAATCAAATCCGAGCCTGAGGGTTCCATCATGAGTCTAAACCCGAATGAGCATCATGGTTCCCTCTAGCAGACTAGGCCAGTGCTTAAGCAAAGCCTCACAACTGGCGACTCCGCTAGGGACTAGTTGCCACCTTTTTTAAAAATAAAAAGGAAAATAAGAGGATTACTATTTGGTTAAGGCAAAATTTTTCTAAAATAATCTCCATTTGACTCATTAAGTATAATTTGACTTTCATGCATTACTTTGCATAATAAAGGCTCCTTGCCTAACCTTAACTTGAGGGAAACTCTTGGATGGTGAGTAGCATTGGCTCGACAACTCTCTTTAAGTATGTTGGGAGATAGCGAAAGCATTCCACCCCGCAACGAATCTTCCATCATTTCGGTGGTGTAACGAGCAATTAGTACTGTTGGACCCACGCAAGGCTCTTTGCCTCATATGTGGTTAGGTATATCGACACTCTAGTGGGATGAGGACCCTTAAATTAAACCACCATTCACCCTTATGCATGTAGTCACCTTAGCATTGATGCTAGGTTCCATGTACCATAACAATCGATACTCTTTCACGTTCATGAAACCTTTTTCAACATGCATCATGTCATGATCATGCATACATAGCATGAGAAGCTCAACAAGGTAAACCCTCAAACATCTCAAAGACCCAAATCGGTGGTTTGTTACCCCAAAACACCTCACACACTCACCCTGTCAATATATAAACCTAATGACCAACCATATGGAGGGAATCATTTTCTCGACACACCTTCACATTCATACCATTTTAAATTTTGTATTCTTACCCTTCTTTCTGTCTGTTTTCTATTTAAAGGTACCAATCGCCAATACCTTCAACTTTGATCAAGACGCCATAAGCACTTTCTTCACTAGTCTCCTCAAGAAACAAGAGGAAACTTTTCAAGCTACACTCACCACTGCTCTTCAGGCCCAAGCTGAAACTTTCACCAATGCTCTCAGTACCCAGTCTGCTACCTTTATTGATGCCCTCAACTCCCAACACCAGTCTATCATTAATGAGGTTAAGGAAATGACCAATGCCACTGTCACTCCCCCTTCTGCTCATGTTGAGCCTACATTTGCCCAAGCCGAGATTAGCCATGCCTCTACTTTTACTCCTCCTATTATCGATCTCACCGATAAAAGAAAAGCATATGAAACTCCAACCTCTCCTACCATGGACTTAAACATAACCACTCCCTCTCCCACTAAGAATCCTTTTCAAAGTGGAGATTTCTCTAGCTTTCCTGAAGCTAGGAAATTGATGGAGAAAATTGAGGCCATAGAGAGAACACTCAAGAGTGTCAAAAAGCACGAGGACATGATAGATGTCGACTCTTTAGCTCTCTTTCCAAATGTACGAGTTCCACCAAAATTTAAAATGCCAGTCATTGGCAAGTTTAATGGCACCACATGTCCCAAAACTCATCTCAAGATGTATGTGGGTGCCATGAGACCTTTCAGTGTGGATGACGAGCTCCTTGCTCAGTTATTCTAACAACCTTGACCGGAGCTGCTATTAAGTGGTTACTATATACCGACAAAAATCACAAGGAGACTTGGGATAATATATGTAATGCATTTGTCAAGCAATACCACTATAACATTGTGGTGGATGTCACCCGTTGAGATTTGAAAACCACCAAACAAGGGCCAAGAGTATCCTTCACCGCGGTCCTTATAAGATGGAGGACAAAAGCGGCTCAAATGTTGAACTGTCCTTCTGAAATAGAGCAAATTGACATCATCATCAAGAACCTCCTCCCTCAATATTAGGCTCATCTGCAAACACAGTATCTCTTTAGCTTCAAAGTTCTCATTGCCATCGCCACGAAGATCGAGGATTTGATTCAATCAGGGCGAATCAAGGATGAATCCTCTAGGTATCACAAGAACACTACACCACCAATACCACTCAAAGAGAGGGGGCGGTAAATGTTGTGTTTTGTCACCAACCGATGAAGTTAGAAACAAGGAGGACTTTCTTTGAGCTGGGAATGCCCCTTAGCGTCATTTATAAGAAAGCCTTAGATGCTAATCTGGTTAAGCCTTTAGACCCACGACCTCCTCCAAACCCCTTAGCCAAGGGTTACAATGCTAATGAGCACTGCAACTATCATCAAGGGTCGGGGCACAAAACTAATGCATGCCAGATTTTGAAGCATAAAATCCAAGACCTCATTGATAGTGGAGACATCATTGCTCCCAAAACCAAAGTCTAGCACCACCACCAATCCTTTTATGAACCATTGAGACCATCTCAAGCTTCACCTAATAATTGGCACTTCGAGAAGAATTTTTCCATATTGTGCACCTATCTAAGTCCTTCGAGTCCATGTCCAAGTCATTTGAGTCCTTGCCTAAGTCACCTGCGTCAGAGTTTGTGTCTATTTCTATTAAGTCTCTCTTTGAATTTGAGTCTGTCAAGTCTTGTCCTTTTAAGTTTATATTTTGCCTTCAAAGCTTATCCTTTAATGTACTCATGATGGGACTCTTTTTTCAGTAATAAAAGTTTGAACTTTTTAATTTGCTCTGATTCATCTTTAAATGGGACATCTTAAAAAAAATAAAAAGAACAAAAAAAATGAAAAAGGCAAAAGGATCAACTAATTATGGCACAAAGGAAAAAAAAAATTCTCATACATTGCATCTGCATGATAATGGTGAAAAAGATCATGAGCTATTATGCATAAACACAAGGACATGATAGGGATACTCCAAGCATCACAATTTATAAGATCCTGACCTACAAGAAGCCTGTCGAGAAGAAGCTATGGAGAATGAAGACAAAATAGGAAGATCCTATCTGACAGAGGCACTATCCTCACGAACGTGGATGGAAGTGAATTCTCCCATCTTAGCAACCCGGATCAGCTAAAAAGATACATCATCCAAAGATGATATCTGCATTTCATTTCTATTTTTTATGCATATGTAATCAGAACTACATGGACCTGATTCTCCCTAAAAATGAGAAAAGTAATGACAGAAAAGTAATGTATGGGATACATAGGCAGCTTGATTCGGGTTTGGTCTAAATCATAATACAAAATATTTTGTTTGCATCACATTCTCATTTTCTTTGTGCCTAGTACATCATTCACTTAATTCTTTTGCCTAAATTAAAAAAAAAGAAAGAAAAAAAAAGAAAAAGAAAAATGCTCGCTAAGCTGAAAACCTAAAAGGGCGGCTTACGCAGAAATTAAAGCGAAAATAAAAGATGTTTCATTTAATGATGATCAAATCTTGCAAAATGCAAACCCATCATAAAGGATAGCCCTTTCAATGTTGTTTATAGATTATCCTATTTCGTGTAGTCCTATCAACTTGTAATTATTTCAAAAAAAAAAAAGGCCATGTATGAAGTGATGGTTTAGCCAGTCCTCCTCTACCTCCTGAGATGCAAATCTCTCGTGTCCTCATCAGAGTCAAAGTCTGTCACAATCTTCTTCTTTGAGTCACTACTGCAACCTGTGGTGTCACACCTCCAGTAGATCCCCGAGTCTCCTTCAAAGAACAAGTCACCCCTTTTTTTTGGGCTACAATCCTCTTCCCACTACTAGTGGCTCCTTATATAATCTCTCCTTCCTTAGCTGCTTAATCCTCTATTCCTCTCTGCAGGGCAGCCTGGTACTCTTTCTCAACTAGCCTAACCACATTTATTAACCACCTATCATACCTCTCAGTGGTCCTAAGTGAGATTCCAAAATAAACAGCATGATAACTCCTCAGCCAGCCACCACCTGATAGCTCTGGCAATGGGAGTTATGATCTGCATAGACTTTAGGAAGAAAGAAAAACTGGGGACACATCCTGGGTCTACCTCATTTGCCTCAAGACCCTCATCCTCTAGTGGAAAGTCATTCAAACTAAGCCCAACGGGCAAACCACTCAACACCTATGGCCCTCGGTCATGAGAGATCAAATCCTTTACAATTGGCAGTGCTAAAAATATGTCCTCCAGGGGCAAGTTGCAAGTACCCATCCTATCCGATCTTTGACCAAGTATCAATAAAGCATATGTAGACTGAAGAGTAGGGTCTACTGCCTGAAAATGATCCATCAGCCATACTTCCAAGGTAACCCAAAACCTAAAATAGACACCCACAAAGCACTCCAATAGAAAGGGTAAGACAAAGTTTTCTCACTTGGTGAATAACTGGCAAGACAATTCATCTTTCTAAATCCTTAACAAAACAGTCAAAGCTCATCAGTGTCTTTGCCAGCACAGCTCTAACCATAAAATATCTCTATTCCATGTGCTACTCTGGCATCACTTTAATCAATAGACCCATATCTAATGCTCAAATAGAAAATCAAGGCCTTCATGTTGAGCCTCTACCCCCCTCATATCTCCTTAATCACCAAGATCATGAAAATTTTCAATCACAGCAGTCAAATTCACTTAATCATTGCCGACCATCATTTAGCTTGCGACATCCTAAAACAAGTCTAAAAAACTCTTGAAAAATCTAGGAGATGCCAAACTCTAAGCTCTAGCACCACCAAAGCTACCTCTGGATTGCAGCCAAGCCATACTGCTAAACTCCTCCTCAACAGCACCAAAATATAAAACATGGGCCACTAAATTCCAAAACTTGAGGCAATCCCTTGAACTCCTCATAATACCATATGGCAACCATCTCATACCAACCCAAGTTGAGTTCCTCAACCTTGTCGAGTTCCTTAGTCCATAAATGTATGTCTCCGTAGGACACAAAAGTCAAATGAAAAAAATTGCATCCATAAAGCAAATGTGTGAATCCATCCTCATGCAATCATACAATTATTCATTATAGACATCATCACAAATTATGCTTGGCATAAAAGTCAAATAAAAGGTCTATGAATTTTGAAACATACATGTATCATCTATGCACCAATATCTATGCAATCATCTGCAATCATGCACCATCATCCATAAGTTGAGCCAATAGCCTCACTAGCCTCTTGTTAAGCTTACCAGTACTTCCTCAAAGCTAACTAATACCTTTTAAAGCTGACCTGTGCCTCTTTGAAGGTAAATGATACCTTTCCATATCTAATCAATGAAGCGTAACTTCCAGAGTCCCTCTACTCCTATCAAAGTTTCTTTGAGCCTTTTGAAAGGCCCAACCCCTCACATTCAAAAGCCCAAGTTTCTTTTGTATAACCAAAATCTTAAGCTGACTCGCCATAAGCTGAGACTCTTCCTCAGAATCTCGCGAGCTGACTCGCCATAGTTCGAGGTTCTCTTTTCACTAAATTATCTTGTCCAAAATCATCTTTATTTCTAGCATTAAGATCGGACATATAGCCTTGATTAAGATTTACCCAAATCTTCTTTACATTAAGGCCGGACAAATAACCTTGATTGAGATTTACTCAAATCATCTTTACCTCTAGCATTAAGGCCAAACAGATAGCCTTGATTGAGATTTATCCAA
Organism: Reutealis trisperma; assembly: GCA_947687605.1. NCBI lineage: Eukaryota > Viridiplantae > Streptophyta > Magnoliopsida > Malpighiales > Euphorbiaceae > Reutealis > Reutealis trisperma. Next base: position 85,233 of record CANTUT010001228.1, read on the forward strand.
ATCTTCTTTATATTAAGGCCAAACAAATAGCCTTGATTGAGATTTACCCAAACCTTCTTTATCTCTAACATTAAGGCTGAATAAATAGCCTTGATTAAAATTCACAAACCATCTTTATCTCCAGCATTAAGGTCAGACAGATAGCCTTGATCATCTTTACCTCCAACATTAAGGCCAAACAAATAGCCTTGATTGAAATTCACCAAACCATCTTTACCTCCAGCATTAAGGCCGAACATATAGCATTAATTGAAATTCACCAAACTGTCTTTATCTCCAGCATTAAGACCGGACAGATAGCCTTGATCATTTTTACCTCCAATATTAAGGCCAAACAGATAGTCTTGATTGAAATTCACTAAACTGTCTTTACCTCCAGCATTAAGGCTGAATAGATAACCTTAATTGAAATTCACCAAATCATCTTTATCTCCAACATTGAGACCAAACATATAGCCTTGATTAAAATTCACCAAGACCATTCTCGCATCTAATGTCAAGCCTGAACAAATAGACATTGATAAAACCTCATTCATCCTAAAGGGCCTCCTCCCAAAGGACCTGACAAGAACACACAAGCCCAGAATCTGACATGGCACCTCTTCCTAATGTTCACAATCATCATAATCACCTTTGGTTCAAAGCCAATTCTGATGAGGGGGTAACTGTGAACCCTTAATTTTGTACCCTCATTATCCAAATGCAATCTTAGCACTTGTCGAGCTTAATGTGCTACACGGAGCCATTACGGTGGTCTCACTAACCGATTAGCAGGTGGAGGTTTGGGGCAGTACTCCTAAAAGAAAATTTTTTAGCCTTTAATTACATTGCCACTGGATATCTAAATTTTCTAAACTCCATACCAACCAATCTCTAAAAAAAAAAAAAAAGGCGCCACATCAGCTGGACTATTGGCGGCACCGGCACCCTCCTACCCAGACCACCGGTGGCACCGCCCAGACCTCCGGTGGCACTGCCCAGATTGCTCGCTTGTAGTACCCAAAATACCCCCCCAATCTGATTTTTCAATTTTTTTCTAGCTCTACCCTTTTTATCTTTTCACTTTTTCATTTCCCAAACTATCCTCACTCACTTTTCCTATAAATACCCGCTCCACTTCTCATTTCTATACACATCTTGAATTAGTATTGATGGTTATCTACTAATTCCTCTCTTCTTCTCCCTCCAACCACTCTCTAATTAATTAATTAATCTTTTTAATTAATTAATTACCTCACCCCAACCAAGTTAATTAATCTTTTAATTAACTAAAATTCTCTTTTTTAATCACTCAATTAATTAGTTAATTAATCTTTTTAATTAATTAATTAATCAGTTTTTTAAAATAAAATTAATCATTTTCTTAAATTCACCCTTTATCCAAATTAATTAATTAATCCATCCACCCTTTTTATCATATTATTAGTTAATTAATCTTTTTAATTAATTAATTAATCCTCCAAAATCAATCATTTTCTTAACTTACCTTTCATCCAAATTAATTAATTAATATTTTTAATTAATTAATCCATCCATCCTTTTCATCATATTAATTAGTTAATTAATTATTTTAATTAATTAACTAATCCCTCAAATCAATCCAATCACCCGGCCTTGATAAAACAGAATTTCGGTCTGGTAAAACCCTCCGCCCACAAAAAGTCAAAATATCAGTCTTTTCCTCTCAAACCCAAATCAAATCAATCAATCTGAATAACCCCTAAACCCCTCCACTTAATCATTGAACGAACTACGTGAGTTTTGATCCCCATTCAATGGGGTACGTAGGCACGTTTGGAATCTAAATCCAAACCTCAAATCCAAATCCCAATCAATACCCTTTTCCCTTTTTTTAATTAATTTGTGAATATTTTATTTTCACCGTGCATTCATGTTATGCCATATTTATGCATTCTCTTTAATATCATCTTATAAATGTCATTCATGAAATCTAATTTTCAAGTCAAATTAAACTTAAGAGCCAAATTTAGATTATTTAAAACCAAAAACCTAGTCCCTGAACTCAACCTGATTTGAAGGCTAGTGATTTTTATCCTTGGGCAAATTAATTAATGAATTAGAGTCAATTTGGATTTTTTCCTTAATATTTTCCCAACTAAATAAAATTAAGGTGGTGACTCCTAAAAATCATTTTCAAAATCAACCAAATCTGAACTCGAGGGTTCCATCGTGAGTCTAAACCTAAACAAGCATCCTGATTCCCTCCAGCGGACCGAACCGATGCTTGGGCGAGGCCTCACACTATGTTGAATTATTTATTTTAGATTTTAACTAAATGAATCAATTAAAAGAGTTGAGGATAGAAGAGAAATGAATTAGGCAAAGAGCCTAAATGGGAAGAAGAGAATCCCAAAAAGGGAAAAATAAATAATGAAAAGGAAAAGGGGAAGATGCCTACCTTGCGCTTATACGGCTCTGAGATGGAAGAGATTTGTCTTAGATGGCATCAGATAGAGTTTTGGGGAACTTTCTCGGATGGGATTGAGGACAGCTACCTTTAATAATGACCCAAAAAGCTTTACAAAGCAAGGAGCAAATAGTAAAGTGAAAATGAAACAAAAATAAAATAAAATAAATGAAAATTTTAGAACTAGAGTGCTCGTTCCTTGGTGGACCAAGTCTAAAGTTAAAAAATATCAATTTCAGATCTAGGATATGCGAGAAAATAGCAAAGAATCATATTCTCACTACAGTTGCTATAGAGAGCCTTTGTGTTTCTGTAAAGGCTACTTGTGGCAACCATTTAGCTTCCGCATAAGGCCTTTGAATTAGTGCAAGGCCAGTCTATGGCAATCGTAAGCCCGCCTAGCTAGTTTCCTAATTTTTGCTCGTTTTAACTCTATTTTTTGCAATTCCAAATCTTATGCTATGTATTCAATCTTGGATGATTTGAGGATAGTTTAAAGGCTAGGAAAATAAGTTTTGACTCTTGGGGCCTAGTTTCCTAGTTTTTTTGTCTTAGCAATTTCGATTTTGAAGGTCTATTTATCAAGTCTAGGCACTTCTAATGTTTAAATACATACTAGAGGGTACAAAATCAAGAGTTCACAAATGTCAATTACTCAAAATCCACTCAAGTCCAGAAGTATTCTCTATCATAACATCCTAGGAATCTTTCACCTTTGTGATTGAAATGGTGTCATCAAGTGAATCTTATAAGACACTAACCCTATAACCAAGGTTTGCAATCAAAATTTTTCTTTTTATCTTTTTTGAATTTTTTTCTTTTTTTTTTTTATTTTTCTTTCTTATCTCCTGGCTCTAATTGTGTCCGAGCTGCCCTTTTAAGTTTTGAACTTGATGAGCTTGCTCTAATTTTCATCTAAGTCGTCCTCTGCAAGTTTTCAACTTTGCAAGCTACTATTTTTTTCTTTTTTTTTTCTCTTTTTTCTTCATCTTTTCTTCTTCTTTTTTTATATTGATTTGATTACAAACCTAAATTCTACCCCCAGATTAGAAATATTACTAGATATTCACATTTTTTGGAAATCTTTTAGATCATATTCAGACCATGATGCGGTTCCATTGCTCGATTGCATGCCTCTTGTAAAAACAACTACTTTGACTAATACTCCCTAGGCCGATTCAGTTGTTTGATTACTTCTCAAGGCCTATCCATTGCCATTAAAAATGGAACTCAACAAAACTAGAATCCATGGGTTGGAACTTTATAAATTAACTATTTGACAATGCTTCCCATAAATAAATCTCTTCACATGCATGCTTCTTTCTCATTCTTGACATAATCTTCTTGTTCAATATGAAGCAACCCTGATGGGTTCAAATATTACATCTATTATGTAATATTTGAATGTTTTATAACTTTCTAACTATAAATGATACTAAGAGATTAGATGTTAGCATAATGCAATGATATGGGATTGTTAAAGGAATAAGTAGCCACCTAAAGATACAATGTGTGATGTTTGCTTAGTATATAATTTTATGATGATTAACCTTGTTCTAATGACTTAGCTAGGACCTATATGATAGCTAAAAGTGTGAGTAAGGAAGTTAGGAGAGGTAGTTTGAAAAGATACAATGAGAAATAGGGGGAAAATAGAAAAGGGAAGACCTTCAAATGGTAAATGGGTCTATGGGCTTGTTGATGGGCCTTGATATAATGGGTTCCAAATTTAACTAAAGGAGGCCAGCCCATTAGGCCTAAAATTTATGCAACATCCAAAAATTTATGTAGAGAAATGGTGGGCCAAAACAATAGACAAACCATACGTAGAGAGTGAGTTTTGATGTTTAGTTCCTTAGTCACAAAAATTGACTAAGTCAAAATTCTAAAATAAATGAAACTCTCATCCTCACCTCACGTGAGTCAAAACCCAATTGGGACACCCAAACCCCTCCTATTATAACCCTCACCTTTGTAGAGAAAATCTTAGCCCTCCATCTTAATGCCATCTCAACCATTCACCTAAGTTAAATCCTAGCCATTAGATTTAGCTTGATGAATCTCTACCATCCAATTCAATATATATATATATAAGCAAAAATTGTGTAGAGAAATCTCATTTAACTTTCTCTACACCAAAATCCCACACCCAAGAGAAGAAACCCTCTCTATCCCACTCACAATAAGAGTTTTAGCAAGCTAAGCTAATCAAGGTGAAAAACTATGTCTACCCCTTCTTTTTTATGCTTTAAGGTTGATTAGAGTAACTAAATTACTTAAAAAAATTTCTTTGTCATCATACATGAGGGATTCAGCCAAGCTAGGGGAATTATGTCTAGGGTATGTTTTGATTGATCTTAGATGAAGCAAATTGATTTAAAAAGGTTGAATTGAACTTTGGGAACATGATTTGGATTTGGAGAAGCCTTAAGATATAAATATGACTAAAGAAGGATTTGGTGTTTTAACATGATATTGTGATGATTGAATGAATATATGTGTTATATATAAGCTTAATTTCACATCCTTACAACTAAATTAGAGATTTGGCAAGGAATTGAGAGTTTTCCCCAAATTGGGTATAGATGGGACAAGTTAGAGTTTATGGAGCAATTGGGAGATTTTGATACTTAAAATTGATTAAAATTGAAATCCTAAGTTGGATAGAAAATCTAGTATAGAATTGGTTAGGAATAAGATTAAGTATATATGTGACACAATTAAAGTGCTTCTATCATAAGTTAAAGTATTGATCAAGCTAAAAATATAGTTAATGATATCAATAGTTACTAATTGCTATATGATTGAAATGTGATGTGTAGAACAACAAGAAAAAGGCAAAGGAATTGTTCAAGCTCGTGAAGGACCTTGAACAAGCCAAGAATGAGTGATCATTAGGTGCATAGGCACTAAGATGAGTACTCAATAATGTAGTGTAATAGCTCCATGTTCTTTGTAACTATTAAATGAAATGCTATCATTGATACATGCCTAAAAGGAAAATTAAACATGTATTGTCATGAAATGTGAGCCTTGAGTTTCCCCTTATATGATAAATTGAACATAAAGAGTCATTTACATTAATGCCATTATGTGCATAATGCTTGTTATACCAATTACTTGTTATTGAATGCTTGATACCAATTTCGAACATGCCCTCCATGAATGCCATGAAAAGTAGAAACCCCTTTTTGATGTCGGGAAAGACACCAAACCATGTGCACTTAGTATATGCCTATGGGTAGGGTGAGAGTTCCTAACCTCTGTTAGGGGAGAATGCCTAATCGTGAGATCTGATAAATCTCGTATAATGAAACACATGTGAGTGAGCAAGGCTTAGGCTACCCTCTCCAGCTGTAATGAATGGAAAGCTCTCTGCTTCCTAAAACCTTCTTGTTTCTGCTAAATTGCACTCTAAAATCTCATATGACTGCTTTGAAATTTACACCATACTATTGCCATGTTGGACTAACCCAATTGGTAATATCTTATTCTGTTTCTATGTTGCATTATATTATTTTGTACTCACTGAGTTATACTCATTCTGTAGTTATTAAAACCTTTCAGGTCAAGGTGAAATAAATAGCAAGGTAATCCCAAGCCATGCATCTCCACTTGGGACTTATTGTTGATGTTATGAGGATAGTTTTCATGCCATTTTAAAGATATATAGTCTAAAGCTCCATGGTGACTGAAGACATTTTGTAAATTTGTAATTTGGCCAAAAAAATATTTAGAGTAAATGATCACTTATATGGTGTATGTGTATAATTATTACTTTAGTTAACAATGTATAGAAAATGCCTGTATCTAATCAAGAATTCAAGGTGAAATAAATAGCAAGGTAATCCCAAGCCATGCATCTCCACTTGGGACTTATTATTGATGTTATGAGGATAGTTTTCATGCCATTTTAAAGATATATAGTCTAAAGCTCCATGGTGACTGAAGACATTTTGTAAATTTGTAATTTGGCCAAAAAAATATTTAGAGTAAATGATCACTTATATGGTGTATGTGTATAATTATTACATTAGTTAACAATGTATAGAAAATGCCTGTATCTAATCAAGAATTTATTTTATAATCATATGTATGATATTGTTAAGTAATTATTAAGAAATGGGTAATGAATGGTATGGTTGCGATCTCGAGCAAAATGATTAGACGAGACTTGTAGAATGGCAATAGGATCATTAGTATTCTACGGGTTTAGATGACCTTAAGTCTCCTTAAACTCCAGGATAGTCACACCCTAGAAATTGGGTCATGACATGTTATTTGGTTGGCCCTTTCAACTTTTTCAACCAACTATTTTCTCTCACATTCCTAACTTTTGCTTAGGTTACAATTAGGAGAACACCTAGCAGGATTATTTTTCTCATTTTTTTATTTTTCTTCTCTTTCTTCCAATGAGATGTTGCTTAGCAAATGTTATATCCCCAAGGACTAGACTTTGTTTTTGTCTTGGTTTCTTCCTAAGCAAAGAAGGTGTATGGTGGATCTTTGGTCCGATTGGTGCTTTTGTTTCTTGATGGCTAGGTTTCAAGGAACAAGGAATTAATTTCCATTTGTCTTAGATTTGCAGGCTTTCAAGAAAAGAAGAGTATATGTCTTTGTGATATTTTTAGGTATGTGATTTTTGGCTTTTCAAATGTTTGACCCTATTAGATTTGTCACACTAGTCAAGTTGATTTTATCATTTTGACTATAGGTAACTAACCTTCTATTGCTAGGAATTTTATATGGGTGGTATTGAATTCGAGGAGGGCAAGGATGGGGTACATCTCAACATCTCTCTTTCTTTTTTCATCTTTCTTTTGTTCTTTTCCTTTGCTCTTTTTTTATTCTCTCTCTCTCTCTCTCTCTCTCTCTCTCTCTCTCTCTCTTGTTTTTGCTTCTCTCACTCTCTCATCATATGCAATATCATGCCCTTGGTCACAATTATAACTTAATAGAACTTAAAGATATAAGGAAGGATAATCCAAAAAAAATGTTCATGAATTAATCTTATTATGAAAATAAAAATAAAACAACTTATTGTCCTTAATAAAGAATGTAAGTAGAAACATCAACTTTCTTGACTCATGTCATTCTTTATGGATTGCCCCAGCATCAATGAGGTCCTGGACTTTGAGTTGTAAGGTGATGCAATCATTAGTGTCATGACTAGCTCTTTAATGGTAGGTGCAATATAAATCAACCCTAAAGTTTCTTGGCAAAGGTTTTGAGTCTAAAGGCTAAAGTAACCCATCTTCTTTTATGTCTTCAAAGATGCTAGATAAGGGCTCACTTAGATCAGTGAATTCCCTTTATAATGTGGCTTGATCCTCCCTGAAAAGATGAAGCATAATGGTCCAAACAAAGAGGTTAAACAAGTTATTCTTCTTTCATGCTTCATTAGCTCGAATATCTTCATAGTCTAACTACTCTAATTACAGGCCCATGTTAGGTAGATTGTCAAAGGTCTTTAAAGGAACAACAGACAACCTATTATATAAGGCAGGCAAAGATCCTTTCACAATGAGGTGCACTTCTTCTTTCTTAGTTGGATGCTGAGTCATTTTTACAGCCTTTTCTCTTTATCTTATCATATAATCAGGAAATAACTCATTCGATTTTTGCGTTGTCATTTTCAAGTCTCTAACGGTTACCTCTAGCAATATGTTATAGCCATATTGTGCCAGAAAGCTTTCTGACAATAAGTTCCAATCATCTTGCTTGTTCTTATCTAAGTCTCCATCCAAGGAAGTTAGAAAAAGCTATAGGATCTGCTGCTCAATAGCTCTAGTTGTACTCATTAGTGTTACATACATTTTCAAATGTATGTTTGGATCACCCATTCCATTGAATTTTGTCATACCTGTGAGACTCGTCCAAGCACCAGCCCGATCCGCTAGAGGGAATGGGGATGCTCTTTCGAGTTTGGACTCATAATAAAACCCTCGGGTTTGGATTTGTTGATTTTGAAAATGATTTTGGAGAGTCACCACCTTAATTTTCTTTAGTTGGGAACAAATTGGCTTCAATTCATTAATTTTGCAATTAATTTACCCAAAGATAAAAATCACTAGTCTTCAAACCAATTTGAGCTCGACGACTAAGTTTTTGGTTAAATAATCTAAATTTGGCTCTTATGTTTGATTTGACTTAAAAATTAATTTCATGAATAAAAAGTATTAAATGACAATCATAAGTGTAATATGAATGCATAGGAAAATTAAAAAGCAATTAAGTAAAACAACCACAAATTAAGGAGAGTGTTCCCTCTAGTCCTTATGGATTCTAAGGGAACCACATAATTACTCCTTAATTCCAAAACAATTAAATGAACTAAATATACTAATTACATTTGGAAAATAAAAGGGGAAAGGAGATTGATTGGGATTTGGATTTGAAGTTTGGATTTAGATTCCAAACGTGCCTACGTACTCTATTGAATGGGGATAAAACCCATGTAATTCGTTCCATAATTAAATAGAGGGATTTAGGGAGTGATTGAATTGATTAATTTGATTTGGGTTTATAGGTGAGAGAAAGAGGCTGATATCTTTGTTTTTGGCTGGCAGATTTTACCAGATCGAAATTTTGTTTTATCAAGGTTGAGTGATTAGATTGATTGAGAGACTAATTAATTAATTAAAATGATTAATTAATTAATTAATGTAATAAAATGGATGGATAGATTAATTAATTAAAATGATTAATTAATTAATTAATTAATTTGGATGAAAGGTGGATTAAAAAAGGGTTAATTTGATTTTGAACAAAAAGGATTAGTTAATTAATTAATTGAGTGATTATTTTTAATTTAAAAAAGAGTTTTGGTTAATGAAAAAGATTAATTAACTTGGTTAGGGTGAGATAATTAATTAATTAAAAAGATTAATCAATTAAGTAAAGAGTGGTGGAGGGAGAAGAAGAGAGAAATTAGAGGATAGCTATCAACTCTAACTCAAGGGGTAAAGAGAAATAAGAAATGGAGAGGGATATTTATAGGAAAAATGGATGAGGGTAGTTTAACATTGAAAAAGTGAAAAGACCAAAAGGATAGGGCTTAAAAGAGATTCAAAATTAGGTTGAAAAGGGACAAAAAGGACATTTTGACACAGAAAGGGGGACCACGAGCGTGAATCCATGCAGAACCTAGTATGGATCTATGCCAGTGTCTGTGTGGATCTGCACCAGGCTTATGCAACTTCACTTTTTTTTTTTTTTTAGGGCTTGGTTGATTTGGAGTTTAGGAAATTTGGATGTCCAATAGCAATATAATTGAAGGCTAAAAAATTTTCTTTAGGGGTAGCCACAAACCGGCTAGCAAGACTACCGTAATGACTCTACATAGTGCATTAAACTTAGCAAGTGTCAAGATGCTCTGGATGATAAGGATACAAAATTGAGGGTTCATAATACCAGCCACCTTAAATCGGCTGGGCAGCTTATCAACACCATCAATAGTAAGAGCACTTAGGGCCTCAATCTTCTAAAAAACCCTTTCCCTTTAATAGTTTTTCAATATGGTTTATTTGGCTTTTCAATTCCTCATTCTTTTTTTTTTTTTTTTGAAGATAGTCATCCATTTCAAGGAATATATCATCAGCATTACGATTCCCATCTCCCTGATTCTAAACTTTAGCTCACGACCCATCATTAATTGTAGCAGCATTGGCAATAACATTAGCTTGATTACCAAGGTTAACAGGTAGAGGAACACACACATTCAAAACATGATTGATTTTGATCCCTGATCATAGGTGCCAAGCTAGTCTTTAAAACTCGTCTAATAGCTACTTCCAAGTTTTGGGAGTCGTTGTTGTTGGCCATTTGAGCTTTAATCTCATATGTTCTCTTTCAATTAATTTCTAAAGCTTTTGACTTAACCTTATGACTTGATGGATTATGGATACAAGATATGCAAAGATCAAACTCATGGATGCGTGAGTTGTATGAGAGGCGTGTGATGGATGTATGTTAATTATGTCATGAAATACATATCAAATGCACAACTTTTCTAATGACTTAAGAGTGGCCTTTCTTCGCTTCTTCATTGATGTCTAAAGGAACATCAATCACCAATTCAAGTTTGAGATTCACTACTTTCTCATTTGCTTGCTTTCTTTTCTTTTTTTTTTTTATTTCCTCTAAATTTTGCCTAAGAAGCCTAGTGATGGGTCCTTAGCAAGGACATCATCTTTTTTATTTCTTTTAGTTCCTCTAATTTTTGCCTCAAGAACTTGGTGATGAGTCCTTAGAAAAGATATCATTCATTTTCTCTTTTTACTTCAAGCAAAATAGATAAGAACTAAATTGAACCCTTATTGATGAAAAGAATTTCAATTATACAGATAAGCTTTCAAGGAGATTATCATATTCATGATGAGTCATCCCTTCTAAAGTTGCTTCAAACTCATGATGAGGGGCATATGATCTTAAGGCCATTTTGATTCATGGAAAAAGTCATCCCTAAATGGCTACAAAGGTTAAAGCGTGTGATGTGATGTTTATGAATGCAAACTAGTGCAATATCTCTATACGTCTTTCTTTAGAAAATTAGAACCCAATAACATCTTTGAACTAGATTCAGTCATACCTTTTCAGCTTTTTCTCCCTCATTCACCTTTCATTTTGAACACTTATAATCAGCTAGCCTTTTTAGGTTTTCTAGCTAAATATTTTCTCCCTTGCCCTTAACATTTACCTAAGGCCTCAATGTGAGACGCCTAGCAAGGCTATCATCTTTTTTTGTTCTTTATGCAATCATCATTTTTTTTTATCTCACACCTCACTTCAAGTGTTCATAGCAAAAAGTCATGTTTTATTTCATCACAAAGAGTTCTACAAATGAGACGCATCATAAATGCAAAACTATTTTATTTTAACAATATGGCATAAGCTTCATTTTTAATGAGAGGGGTCTTCATATATTAGGCTTCATGGAAAGTTTTCCATTGTCAATTAGTTCTTAGATTTTATGCCTTAGGCAGCAACACTTATTGTTATGATGCCCTAAAACTTAGTGAAATTAATTGTACACTTTGGGATCAAATTTGCCAAGCAAAGGGCTTGAGTCTAGAGGTTGCAATAAGCCTTCCCTTTTTAGCTCTTCAAATATCTCAGACATAGGCTTCCTAAAGTTAGTGAATTCCCTTGATGGTTTGGTGCTTATTGAGCTGGGTTACCCCCTAACCTTCTTGACTTCAATTTCCTCCACTTGTTTGCGAAATCCTTTCAAACCATCAAAATTGGTTTGCTTGATCTCATCTTTGATTTCATCAAACATAAGGTTCATCTCATATTGAATAACCTTTCTAATAGTAGCTTGAACTTCTTCCCTCAACTGGTTCAATTCTATTCTTACTATACTCCTAAAAGCTTCATCTCTTTCAAAACATTCCATGGGTTTAGTTCCAATTCCATATATAGCGAAGATCCGTAATAACTACAAATAAAACATGGGTTAGTGTTATGCTTATGTTTTCTAAATAATGCATGAATGAAGAGTGAACAATTTAGACAAATAAGTAAATAAACAAACACATGCATAATTCATTTGAAACCTTCCAACCTTATTTCTCCCACGCATGCTTTGGTTAATTTTTTCTTTCCTAAGGCATTAGGTTTTGGCTTAAATAATCTAATGGGAAAATTATAAGTCCATGTCTCCAATACTCTCAAAAAATAAACAAGCAAAGCACAAATAATCTATAGCCTAAGCCCAATTGGTTTCCACTTTGTCATCCAATAAGAATGTTAGGCTTAGGCACATACATGCATAAAGCACGTTTAGATAGTCTTATGAAAAAAATCTAAGTCATTATATGGGTTTAATCTAAGACTTAAGTCTTTATCTCCCACAAGCGAGAAATCAAGGGTTCATACTTTTTCCTATAAGATAAAGATAATATACTCACCAAAAGGCTCATATTCCTATGTATGGTACTTATATATACTTGCCACAAGATGTCTTTTTATATCTATAACCATAGAAAATGAACTCATACTTCCCTAAGGGTATGATAATATACTTGCCAGAAAGGCTTGTACTCCCCAATGGTACTTTATATATTTGCTCAAGTCTTTACACTAAAAGGTACATGCTTGCAAGTGGTAATGTTAATTAAGGCCCTCAATGGTTGAGTGGAGCAAAAGGTTGCTTTTCTTTAACATTATTGAGGGCTCTAGGCTCCTATTCAAGGGGTTGTACATGTAAAAAGTGTCGTGATGTAGGCCTATGCAAAACCAAAAAGCTTAGCAAGTAAAGACCATATGAAATCATCTTCTCATATCCTTAATGGAGTCGCCATTGTCACAAACAAATTTATATCTTAGGTGGATGGACCCTACACTGCTTTCTAATAGAACAATGGGGGAATGATGCAATGGACTAAAGCCCAAAATTAAAAAAGGAGTTGCAACCTATTTTTTAAAAATTAGAAAAAAATAGGGTGACTAGGATTCCTTATTTCATGCCTAAACGCATCAGAGATTCTAGCTAAAAAAGTTAGGTACAAACCTAAGAAGGTGTTAGCCATCTAAGTTGCCTAGCTGTGAGGCTAGCTTCCACTTATGGTCAATATTATGCTAAGCTTAACATGATTTTATTAGATGCTTTTAGTTATGATGACAATTTATCAAATTATAGTAGTAGACCCCAACATATATAATTTGCTCAAAATAAATAAAGAAAAGGGAGCCTTAATTCCCATATAATTCAAACCTTTAAATTACCTCAAGTTGTTTACTAACATGTAAAAGCCCATTTGGTTGGCTTATAATATACAAACATGATCCTAATTGATTAACCTAAATATGTATTCTTTCTAGCAAATTATGAGTTGATTAATCAAGCATCAAACAAGTAAAAGGAAAATGAGAAACAATCTTAAAACAATACATCCTAAAACATGCAAAATTTCTAATTAAATCCAATTTTAATTAACAACCTAAAATTCATGCATACTAAGGTGAAAATTCATATTAATTCCACTTCCATGCTCAAATGAAAGATAAATTTATCAAGTTAATTAGTGACCATTAAATCCTAAGTCTAATATACAAAATCAGGATTTAGGGGATGGATTCCTTTGAAAGGTGAGGATTAAAATTACAACTCCAAAGAACCAAAGTACAATGAAAATAAACCTACCAAACTAAGGTAGTAACTTGTGAGCCAAAATTCAAATTTGAGATGAGGGATCTAGGTTCTGGCATCTTTTGGAAAGTTGTAGTTCTACTTCTCAACTTTTCAATATTTCTTAAATCACCCAAATCAAACATCTACAACTCATGTTATGGCCAAAATACTAAAGGATATACAGGCTAATAGGTAGGCACGCATGGAGCTCTGTGCACCCCTTGCTACCCACATAGACACCTCTGCGAACTCCTAGCTATAAGGGCATTACCCTTGCACGCTTATAGCTGGAAAACAGATCCTTAAACCATTATTTTTAACCCAAATTCCTTCCTTCTTCTAGTTTTATGAGTTGGGCACTTCCAAAAGAGGTTATATACATGTAAAACACCAAACAAACAACTCCAAAACAAAAGATTAAAATCAAACATAAGATTTGAAAGAGAGAGAGAGAGAGGGAGAGAAATATGCATAAAACTCAATCTAATTCACCAACTTTGATTAACTCATAATATAAACATCAAGAATTCATAAAAAGGATTTATCAACATCAAAACAAACCTAAATAACTAAAATTACAACACTGAAAACAACAACATATAATCGTACGGATTAAATCATGATTAAAATGAATGAATATACATATAAGCTTATAAAATTAATTCGAATCAAATGAGAGTAATTGAGAAGTTATCTCAATCCATCTCAATAACTTCCCAACAACATAGAAATGATTCTCTCATTTAAATCACAACAAATAATAGGATAAAAATGAGAATATTGCATAAAAATATAAATTAAAAATGTATAAAATAGGCATATTTACTCAATTAATCACAAAATCAAATGAGGAACATATGAGGATTGATTGAAAACTTGTTTCAATCAATCCTTCTTCATCTCTAACAAAGAAATTAAACACATGAACTATTAATCATAATATGAATTCAGAATCATATCATAAACTAATAAGAAACATAGATAGAGAACATAAGATGTAAAAAGCAGCAAAGAAATCAAAAGAAAACTCATTTCAATCGATTTTTTTCTCATTAAGAAAATAATATTATAATCTAAATAGTATGTTTGATTAATAGATAATAGTTTAAAGCATGAGAAGAAGCGATTAAAATGCATGAATATAAGCAATATGACAAAATAAACAAATAAATCAAGTAAATGATAAATCTTCCATGACAAGCCTATCCTTGGCAATCAAATCCATGTAAGGATTTGAGCAATAGGAATCACAAGCTATTGAGAAGATTAAACCCCTAGGTTTCACATCTTTGCATATCTTAATTATTTGAAGGTGAGATTCACAAGCTTTTCTCTTAATCTTTTGGATGATTTTTTATGAGTTTAAGTGTAGGAAATTATTAGATTTTAGATAGCTCCAATTATAGGGTCTTTATTTCTATTCTAGAATAGCAAAATTTGTCCTCCTCTCTCTTTAAATCTTAGGATTTTAGAAAAAGATGGATATTATATGATTTTGCTTATAAAAAACCTTCCTTTTTTGAAAGAAAACCAATTTTGGCTTAACTTAATCAAATCCTTAATTCTTGGTTTTTGAGATTCCCCCATATCAAAAATAGGTTTAAAAGAGATTAGTGTTAAAGGAAATCAAAATGGGCTAAAGAAAAATGGATCAAAGGCCCAAACAGACTAAGGGCCCAAGCTACACCTATGTACTAGGGCATGTGCCTGTAGCATGAGGGCACTGCACACGTATGCCTAACCATATGCCTAAAACTAGGCATGCATGTGCCCCTGCTATGCACGTGTGCTAGGCCACGCACTTGTAGTAGGCACTAGTTGACTTTCGATGGCCTAAAACCAAAGGATTTTGTTCCAAGGATCCATAAATATTTTTGTAAAATATTTTCAACCCTCCTAAAGCAAAGATTAAGCACAGGAGCAAAAATTTCCTTCCCTCTAGTAGGTTTTTTGTCAAAAACTCTAAAAAATGGTAAAAACTCAAAAGATCACACTTGTGAAACCACCATTTTCAAGAACAAAACTATTTATTGCCATCGAGTATAAGGGATGAAAATTAAGCATTCACACTTGGAATTGAAATGTTCATGACCATTCAAGTCTTTCCAAACTATAGAAGGGTCCCATTTTTCAAGAAACTCAACTAGACCACATCTTTTAAGTGAAAGATATCAACTAAGGTCTTAGCTATTATTGTCTTTTCATCTTTCATCATATAGAATTTCATAGTGCTAATTCTATTTGCTAACAATGTGGTAAAGAATCTATATGCTAAATTATCATAAATATATTTAGAAATTTCAACAAAATATGAATCCCCAAACAACTCAGTAAAATATCATCCAATAGTGTCTTAATCCTAACTTTTGTCAATCATACAAGTTTAAGGATTGACCACTCACCATTTTTTAAACCTTTCTAAGCATATCAAAGCGAGCCTTATGGTTGGGATTTGCAAATGACAATATAAAATTTCATTTCTCCTTTTCTTTTCTTAGTTAAGAGGCTTCTCCCTTAACTGCTACCTTTCCCTTGCTCATTTTCTTCACTTTGTGAGTTGTCGTCTTGCTTCTCACCACTATGAAGATTTATAATGGATTTAGGAATAATTTTGAAATGGATTTTGGTGATTTTAGTTTGGATTTTAGAGAGACTATGGAGGGGAGATTGAACAGTCATAGTAGTTAGGGCATAAGTGATTATAAAATCTATTTTAATGCTTTTATAGTCCGAACAGTAATAATAGTTACTTTTAGTAATAGGCGTTACTCATCCTAAGCTTCAGAGTTTGAAACTAATGGTAACAGTAGTTATTAGTGTGATGAGTAATAGTAGTGACAAAAGAGTAACTGGCATTACTTTTATCTCTGTTCAAATTATAAAGTTTCTCAGAGAATAATGGGTAACCGTAGTGAGCTCAAGGCAATAGTAGTTACTATCAATTGACAAAAAAAATCCTAGAAATTTGTCACATAACTCAAATATTTTGGTTCAAATGATCATAGTTCATTTCAATGTCAATAATCAATATGGATTAAATTTAAAATGATCAAAATTTAATTTAAATTTAATCATTTATCTATCAATCAATAAATTATAAGTTCAAATGCATCAATTTCAATAAATATCATATAAATTCATAAAAATAATCAAAAGTAGTTCACCAAGTATGATCAAAATCATTTCAACATTATCAAACACTAGCAACAAATATGAATTGAACTTAAAATGATGGAAATTTAAATTTAATATCCTCAATTACATGTAATAAGCATGTATAGATTAATATTACTGATTATTATGCAAATATGCTCAATTATCATTAAAATCATTATATGGCATCAAATAGCATTAAATTTGATAGAACTTAATTGAGATATGTTGAAGGAAACTATTTTAATAAAATTTCTTCTATGCTCACACTTTCTTTAAAATTAGCTCCTAACATTATGAGAATTATCTATTTTAGTTTGTCATGTGTTTTTTAGCACATACTTATTTCTTCTCTTTGTGCTTTCCTTACAAAACAAAATTCTCATGTTTTTATTAGTGCTCTTTTGTTGGTCCATCATGATTAGTACTCCTAGGAACCCAAACACTTTTAGAAATTAGTTTTGATTCTTTTGGAATCCAAACTTTTCTAATGGTATATGATTTCTTAAGTTTAATAGTGCAACAATGAATGGTGTGACCATGGTAATGGCAATAAAAATATTTTGTTAACACCTTGGATTGACTTTCATTTTTCTTAAAGAAACTATTGTATTTCTTTTCTTTGAAATTGCTTTCATAGCCCAACCTAGCTTTATTAAATACACATCTTTGGAGAAATTCTCATGCCCAACCTAGCTTTATTAAATACACAACCTAAGTTTCATTTTCAGCAACTACATCATTAGATTATAAAGACTTCTCATGCTCATTTTTCAATTTGGAGAAATTCTTTTTCGAAGTTATATGCTCCTTTGTGATAATCAAAAAATTTTCCATCAACTCGTCAAAAGCATCATATAATTCATTAAAAGAGTAAGAAGTAGAAGTTATCTCATTTTCTTCTAGTTGATCATTTAATGCCATGAAGCATAGAATGACTCTCTCATCTTCTTTGATTTTGGATGAGTCCGCACTACACGAAGTATCACTTTCACTCTTAGTTGCATGTGCTTTATTTTTTCTTTGGATATCTTCTTTCTCTTTTATCCTTCTTCTTTTTGAGAATGGGTCAAACTTGTCTAAAATAGACTAGTTTCCTATATTAATAGCAAGTCACATGTGTTTTTCTACTAGCATTCCCTTGTTCTTATCAAAGCTCTTCCTATTGTATTTGTCTCTTAAGAAAATTTTTTTAAATCTTTTACCAAGGAATTGTATTTCTTGCTCATCATTTTCATCATCACTTGACAAATCCATTTTATCTTCACAAGAGGCTTTAATTGTAATGGATTTTTCTTTCTTTGAGGCACTTTCTCTTTCTCTCTTGTCTCTTGTCTCTTGTTGTTCTTCATTTCATAAGTAATGAGATTTCCAACTAGCTCTTCAAGAGTAATGAACTCAAATTTTTAAACTCTTTAATTGTATCTACCTTTGAATCAAATTTTCCTAACAAGAATCTCAAGAGCTTGGTGATTAACTTTTTTTAAGTGAATGTTTTCTCAACTCATTTTAACTCATTCACTATGGTAGTAAATCTTTTGTACATTTTGAAGATGGACTCATCTTCTTTCATGCTAAAATTTTTAAAGCTTATTGTGAGGATGTTCATATTTGTATCCTTTACTTGGCTTGCTCAAGAGTCATCTTGAGCACTTCCCATATTTCCTTGGTGGATTCATATGTGGAAACTCAATAGAAGTTGGATTCATCTAAAGAACAAAAAGAAAATCTATGGCTTTGTTATGTAATGCCAATTTCCTCTTATCTTCTGTGGTATATTTAAAGGAACTTTAGGCTTCTTTAAATTTTCATCCATGGAATGAATGGTTCTTTTTCTACATTTTCCCAAAGGTCATATCCTTTAGACCATATATGGAACATCATTCTCACCTTTAATTAGTTGTAATTTGAACCAAAAAACAATAGAGGCCTTGTGCAACATTGTCCCTCTTCAAATGGAGCCTTTAAAATACTTACCATAATGATCATTAGCTCTTAAAATCTTAGGATTTTATGAAATGCAAAAGCATAAGCTATGATATCAAATGTTGGCCTAAGTATGGAAATTCCTAGAGGGGGTGATAGGAATTTATAATTTCTAATGCAATTCTTCACCCTAAATGCAATATATTAAGATAATAATAATGAAATAAATAAAGAAAAGAATGAGAAAGCTTAGCCAATTTATAGTGGTTCGGAGTTCTCCTACATCCACTTATCCAAAATCAATCGATTTAGGGTTCCACTAATGATCCAAGATTGTGCCCAAAAGCTTTAAAATAGTTGAATTGAGATTTCACCCTAATTCTCTAGTATTTTGCCTTAGTTCATTGGGATTTTGCCCAATATCATAGTTATCCAAAATTCTGCCCTAGTTCTTATTAATGGTAGTAAAGATTTTGTAACTACCATGAATGGTCAATAACGGTAATGACTTTTATGTACTTGACAATCACTTTAAAAACAACGGGGTTGTAATGGTAATGACAATTTGGTAACTACCATGACATCCTTTAATAGCAAAGATACAAAAGATATAATTCAATTATGAACATATAATTGCATCACTCATTCTTCATATAAATTAAGCTTAATTAAATAAAGTTTTGGTATTATCAAAATATACGTAGGGACAATAGTTCAAGGAAAAAACCAATCTTTTAAAGGCTATTCAAGAAGAAAATCAATTATGTCGATCTAAAATGGTAACTAAATCAATAAGACCAAGCAGATTCAAAATCCTCCAAGGATGGAAGGCAAGGCATCATCAACTATTTCCCCCACAAGATCATTCTTGCAACAATGATAACATCCAACAACCCTAAACTTAGTCTTAAGAATATCTTCTGCTAAACCTAAAAAGGAATCATATACATATCCAATGTGATCAACATCAAGAGCACTCAAAGATAATAGAGCACAAACATACCTACAAAGGTTGTGTATATGGAAAACTTCAAATGGATAAAGTGAATCAGATATAGAGTTTTAGGAGAACATAGGAAAATAACTATGATCTGCTCTAATTACATGTCAAATCTAATTAATGTCTCATCAAAACTCTAAGCCTATCTTTTTAGTTTCCAAATCTACCCATATCATTGCACCTTTGACTCTCACAATTGCACTGAAAATAAAGGGAGAACTTCTATAATTTCCTAAGAAGTATGCTGCAAGACTTGAGAACACAAGCACTTACCACATAGAGTCGAGCACAGGTCCACTCACACAAGACCTAAGATAGAAGACCTAGCACTTATTCAATAAGATAGAAGACTCAACATTTCACCAGCAAAATAGAAATTAAGTGCTTCGCCAGCCAACCGCATAGAAGACTCTAGAAGAAACTGCTCTTTGTTGTAGTGAACTCAATCTTTTGTGCTAGCAAAGTAGGTGGTTTTTGATGAGGATTAAAAATGGCTACAACAAAATTAGTCATTCCCGCTTAAGCCCAAGACATGCCCAAATGCTCCAGACAGTAGGACTCACATCATCTTAGGCGAACAAGCCTAAATTTCCAATAGCAATTAGGCCTAAGACATAGACAAACCACCTTGCATCTCCTTCCACCAGTCATCCAAGTAAAAGGCACCTTGCTTTAGCAACAACTCGTCGTGCCTTCAAATGATCCTCCTTAACTTACAAGGAATAACATCCCCATTAACTCTTTACGAGCTCCTCATATACACAAACCTTGATACTTTTGGGAAATTATATTCAGATCATCTTAGTACAAAACTCCACGACCATCAGTGCATGCATATCATTTTTAAGCAACCAACCCTAACTTTAAATCTAGTGGTAGGATATAAATTTTATTTATTGGTCAGATTTTTTAGGTGATGGACAGTCTTAAGCTTATATAAATGGTTTGGGCTTAGCCAAACCCGATCCATCAATACACTTAAAAAAATACATTTATCAAAATATTATTATAATTTGAGGCATAAGCGTACACCTAATTATTTTTTCATGATATAAAACTTTCCCTTCCCATTTTTTAGGATGAAAAAATACTTTCCATTTATATAAGAAAGTAAAACACATGGGATTTATCTTTAGGAATTCAAGTTTATATCGAAATATTTGTTTTTTCAAAATATCGAAATATTATATTTTTAATAATTTTCTTACGTAATTCAAATAACTAAACAGCTCCCAAAAAATTAAAAATGTCTAGAATTTTTTTATCTATTCTTTCTATATCATAACACAAACATTCACTAAAAAATATATAGATACTCTAATTGGAAAAATTTTTACCTATACTAAATTAAATGTATTTTATCTTATATATTCAAATTAATGAATCAATATAGCTTTTTTTGTTCAATTTTTTCAGTAAAAAGAAATCAATTTTTTTATTTTTATATATTATTATCTCATTCAATTTTTATATGCACAATATGTTGCACAGAAACTCTCGGGAAGTCATATTCCCACATTTCGAAAATATTTTCTGTCTGAAAACTCATGAAAACTTTATTAAAACATTTTAAGTATGTTTCCGTAATTTGAAAAAATTTAAAACTTGTTTCCACAAACAGAAACTCGTTTTCAAGTTTAATAAAAAAACAGTTTGTTTATGTCAACCTCAAAATAAAAATATTCACTCCCGACTTAATTTTTCTTTATATATAATAATAATAATTATTATTATTATTATTATTATTATATATTTATAAATTATTTTTATTTTTAGTGTATATATATATATATATATATATATATATATATATATGCGTTTTTCTTACGCTTCATTTTTTATATTTCTTAAAAATACTATTTTTCTATTTTTCATTTTTTATTTTTGTGTTTTTCATTGTTCATTTCCATACTATTTAGTATAGAAGTCAACATCTACTGCGAAAAAAGAAAAAATTTATATATAATTATACTTTGGCCAAAAATTTAAGGCAGGAAAAGGTTGGCTTGCCACAATTTTGAAGGGCAATTCCAAGAACGTAGCGCCCACAAAAAAGCAAGGCCATAAAGAGAAATGAGATCAGATTATATATCTGTGCTTCAAACCCAACTAAATATCAATAAAATCAGATACTGATGCATGGCTCTGATAGTTACTGCCCAAAGACCGATAATGACAAGATAAATTTGATAATGACTTCTTCTTGCACAATGCAATGGATCTGTCTCTCACTCTAACTAAATAATAATAATAATAATAATTAAAAATAAAAGTTATGTCTTTTCCCTTTCTCCAAATAAAATGGTTACTATAGTTTGTGGATTTGATGAAACAGAGGGAATGATTTTGCCCACAACCAGTCATTTTCAGTCAACTTTTCTTTTTAATAACTTATTTAATAGTAGTAATCTTAAACTTATAGTTTCTTTTGATTTAGATGCTAATCCTATTTCCACAAAAAAAATAAAATAAAAAATTATTCAATATGCTCCATGCATTCTTTTTCTACATCTTATATGTCAGAATATAATTATTTTCTTTTATATTTTTTATTTTTTTAGATTATTCAATGAACTTGATGCATTTTTCAACTTTCTTTACATTTTTTATATAATCTTTTTTTTTTTTACCAAAGTATTTTTTACACAATATATCATGACCCATAAATTTTTATGGCTTGTAAGAAATTAACTAGATGTTAGTTCTCAGAATCAAGACGTTTCAAATTTTATTCTCGTCAATATTTGATTAATTATTATTTCAACAATGCTTAATTATTTATTTGATATATCGAAATTTTTTTAAAGGAATGAATTATTAGGAGGATTAAAACTTCATAACTTCATATAAAACGAAATAAACACTTAGACAGTGAATATTAGTCTAAATAAAGAATATCTAATTATTTTAATGTTAATTCACATTTTATATTTTTTAAGAAGATAAATTTTAGCATACTAAAATATAATCTAATAACAAATGCATAAACAGCTTAGATAATAAATTTAGGTTCAATTTATCTTACTTAAAAAGATAAATTAATCCATTTTTACATTAATTGTCTTATTGTAATTATATATAATTTATATATATTTATATTTTGGGCTAAAAGAAATTATAAAATGTCAAGACAGTACATTGAGTCACTATTCACTGCCGTGTATGGCATAATAGTTTTATTATATGTGTGCTTTATTGCATAATAATTAAATTTGAGGAAGTGTCCCATAATGTAATTTGGTATTTAAAATTAAAAACTTTTAACATCGTTAGTTTGAAGTTTCTTTTAGTTTGAAGTTTCTTTTTTCTTTTTGAGAAAATCATTAGTTTGAAATTGTTTAATAACATTTAACTCAAAAATTTTAATTGAATTAGAATTCACTAACTTAAAATTCATCTAAAATATTAAGTAAAAAATTTTAATATAAAATTTAAACTAAATACAATAAATTATTATATTTTAAATAATATTAAATCTTAAATTTTATCAAATACCGACGTTATCAATTAAAATGAAGCACATTGACCCCGCAAGTCAAGCGAGGATTTTTTTTTTTTTTTTTTTTTTGCCAAATTATGCCAGGAATTTTGGGGGCTATTTTGCAGTGTAAAGAAAAAATATGAAATTTCAGATTCTTTTTAAGAGCAAGAAGGGATTTGTTTTATCCAACAAAAAGAGAGAATTTTAAATAATAATAATAATAACAATAATAATAATAATAAACAACCGTATTATATCTACCAAGAAAAGAGAGAATTTTATAACAAATTAACGGGCTGTGAAATTGATTAGTAATCGTTGATGTAGTGAAATTAAAATTATTTTCATAATTAATAAATCTCGAATTTCAAACACTAATTTTATCTAAATTTAGAAAAAAAATAATTAACAAAAATATTTAATATCGCACATTTTAATGTTTGTATCCTTGATTCTTGAAAATAATGATGCAAGGGGTTCATTCTAGCTATTAAAATTCGAATATAAAAAGAACTTATTTATTAACATTTGGTAGTTGCATATCTAGTCTTCTCATGCATTATTTAGCCTCCCTGTATCACTTCTTCCAATATGTGAATTCAACAGTAAGCTTCTCAATCTTAGAAAATAACTTTTTCTTCTCAATCTCAGAAGATAACTTTTTCTTGTCCTAAGAAAATGCATCCTAAATTCTCTCTAAAAGCTTTTAACCTTCCTCAAATGTTATATGGAGACCTTTAGCGTTGATATGAGCCTCTATACATGATTCTTTGAGCTTCTGTCAAATCTCATCCAGCTTGAATACCTCATGCATAGCAAAAATATTATGAAACATAATCTGAGACATAATATTCCCCATCTCATGCTTCTCCCATTTAACCCGTATCATGTGATAGTGATTTGAAATATCCAAAACTCTCACCATTATGAGGTATCAACACTTCATAAAATTGAAGTATCATAATTGAATCTTAAGGGATTCACACCCAAGACCTCGTCATGATAAAGCATAGGTACTTCATAAACTTGAAGTAGCATATATTAACTGAATTCTAAGGGATTCACTCCTAAACGTCTCCATGATGAGGCATCTACATTTCATAAACTTGAAATATCACATATTAATTGAATCCTAAAGGATTCATCATCATATAGGGCATCTACATTTCACAAATTGAAGCATCACATATTAACCGAATCTTAAAGGATTTATCCTAAAGCCATCATGAGGCAGTTATACTTCATAAAATTTAGTAATCTTCAAATATAAGAAAATTCATATGAATAAAAGCAAAAACGAGCAAACAATTGCATCCCATCAAGATAATAAAAAGAAAGCATTCATACAAATGAAGATAAATCCAATACATTATACTTTAACACAAGAAAAGTGGAAACATTAAATGATCATATGAAGTGGCAGCATCACAAGACAACAGTCAAAAGTTCAAATTCAAAAAGGTAAATTGTCTTACTCTAGGATAAAGAAAGATTATTTGCGAGATGACATATGTAAATATGGTGACCGAGTATTTACAAATGAGGGGGTTAATAATGATGCACACTTTTAACATGTATCCTTAATCCTCGAATATAAGAATGTAAGGGGTTTATCCTATTAAGATTCGTATATAAAAGGAACTTATTTATTAATATTTGGTAGGTACATGTCCAATTTTTAATGAAAGCAGTTACACAAATTCAATAAATGGTTTTGCTCCTGCAAGATGATTCAACCTATAAGGATTCTTCTGTTTAGCATCAATATTTAAAAAAAATTGAAGAGAAAATAAGAAAAAAAATGTAGGGAGTAAAAAATAAAAATCAAAGAATATATACTAAGACATAATATAATAATAATTATATATTATTAAAATTTATTGGCCCATACATATGTAATGGACCAACTAATATCGTCATTTGTCCAATTACAGGAGCTTGAACATTGATCTTAAGATCTAGCCTGATTAGATATGAAACCTAATATCATATTAAAGTTAATGGACGTGTGTATATATTAGCTTATAAGTGAGTAAATTTTGGAGCTCATTTGTATAAAACCAATTAACTTGTATAAAATTTAACACCTACTCACTAATATGTCTTTTATATATTTTTTTTATTATTTGATATAGAATTCATTTTCCAATACATATATGATTTGGACAAAAAAACTTAGGTTGGATTACCTCTCCTCATACTCACCAAAAAAAGAAAAAGAAAAATAAAAATAAAAGAGGGAGATGAAAGGGTACCAATAACATGTCATACATTAGCCGGACTCACCAAAATCATTAACATCATGACGTGAAAGATGATGTTCACATTTCTGGAGAATTCCATGTTATTCTTGGAGTAACTATGAACATATTAATAATAGTATTTTATTTATCTTCACGTGTTATTCTCAAATTAAATCGGGTGCACAATTTCTAAAAAAACGCATTATGGCTCTTAAATTTTATATTATTTATATATTGAGCGCATAAAATTTTATTTATCCACTTTTTATTTTTTCTTTATTGGGAAATTTTTGCAAAATAAAAATAAAATTGATGAGAAATTAGATAATGACAATGTATAAGTTATTAAATTGTTCCCTTACTTTTAAAAAAATCATATTATTTAATATAAAAAATTTGAACAGTTTAGAAATGCAAAATGATTTTTTCTTTTGTACATCTTTATTAATTTTTATAACGAAAATTCTTATAAAATTTTTTAAAGTTTTTAAGTTAATGTTACCAAATTTCCATCAATTTTTTTTTACCGTCAAAAAAGTTCTTAATATGAAAAAATAAAATTTTAAAGGTCAATAGACAAAATACAATTCCTAATATAATATGTCATGTTAATATAATTTTCATCGTTCAATATAAAATATCCAATTGAAATTTTTTTAAAAAGCAAAGTTTTAAAATTATGTGAGTAGATAGTTAAAGTATAAAAATAAATCTTGGATTCCTAGCTTTTTCAAGAAACAAGTACTAGAACAACAATAAAAGTTTTATAATTTAAATATAATTTAAAAAAAATTATACTTTACTATTGATAAAACAAGAGTTCTTATAAAATAAAATCACAAATTATTATTATTATTATTATTATTATTATTATTATTATTATGTTTGTAATAAATTTTTTTGTGAAACTTGTAATAAGTATACTTATTTATTATTATTGATTTCATATTATTAGAGGAAATTACACTAAATATACTTTTTTTAATTTTTTTTCAAAAATATTCTTTTTTCTTTTTAAATTTTCAAAAATACCTTATTTTTCTTTTGTATACTTATGATATACTTTGATATATTTATAATATACTTTTGATGTACCTCTGATATACTTACGACGTATTTTTGTAGACATATGTATGAGAAAATTTTATATTTTTGGAGCATTTATGTAAAAATTCCTTATTATTATTAAGCATTCAAATCCAACTTTAAAAACCAAATATTAAAGTTAAAGGGTGTAACATGTTATAATACTCATTATATTATTATTTTTTTTATGTGTAATAATTTTTTTGACACCACTCTATGATAGGTGCTTACTCCAACTAGTACGTGATACGATTGAATATTGAACTATATTATGAAGCACATATAGAATTTATAATTTAGCAATAGACAATCTACTTGATAAATACAAAAGAGTATAAGTGCAGAATAAAAATTTAGTTGAGCCTTTGATACTATTTTAAAAATCCAAATACAACCTTAAAATCCAAGTATTAATGTTGAAGGGTTATTATGTTTTAAGACCTTTTATGTTATTATTTATTTTTAAGAATAATTTATCTATCAATTATTTTACAAAAACATAATTAAGTAAAATTTATTATTTTATAATAATAAAAAGATATAAATATTCATTTTAATTAATAATTTTATTATTTAAATACAATGTTAATTGCTAAATTATTAAATATTTTAAAATGAATTTAAAATGTTAATTATCAATTATTAATCACTTATTACTGATGGTTCAGAGCGTATCACGACCGCTAAACTAAACTAAACCGCGTATATTTCTGATTTTACAAAGTGATAAATGACAAACGAAAGCTTCTGTGCGAAGGAAAAAAAAAAAAAAAAAAAGACATATGAAAGCTTGAAAATGTCGCCATAATTAAGAAGGATGCATGAAGTAGATCCCACCATCGAAGACAAAAGCAGACAAAAGTAGAATACAACTTTCCATAATAACTAATGAGGTGAAAGATATAAAAGAAGAAGGTTCATGCTCCTTTGGGAATTAATCAATTATCATTAATCAAGGTCAACTAATCTTGTACTTTTTTTTTCCCTTTATATTCCATCTACAAAGTCTAATTCATACACAGATAGATTGAGGGTAGGCTATTTTCTTTTCCGATCTGAGTTCAATCAATAATTCCACCAATATATGTTAAATGACAATTTCAGTTTCAAAATTTTCATAATTTCTAGTGAATTTCAATAAACAGTAGGTGAATAGAAGGAGAAATTTAAATTTAAAACTTTTCAATTTTAAAATTATTTAAAGATAAAAATACTGAAAAAATTGAATTTCTTATTATCAAATAAAAAAAATCAATTTATATTTAAAAAAAAATATAACTGCCCTTTCTAATTCGGAAATGAACAAACATTGCCATGCTAATTTCAATAATATTAGGTGAATGTAGCCAAAAATTCAAACTCAAATTTTCATTTTACACAGCAAAGACATTAATATTAGATAAATTTTGTAGCTGTCTTCGAAATTCTTGAGATTGTGTTTGAATGCATAAATTTAAATTTAAAATTTAAATTTCAAATATTATATTTCAAATCTATAATTTGAAATTTATAAATTCATTATTTAGGAAGTGTAAGGAATTTGTAATTTTAGATTTTATATTTAAAAAAAAATTAGAGATTTTAAATTAAAGATAGAGAGAGTAGATTTGAAATAATTAAGTAAAAAAGAGAAACTGAAATATTAAACTTTTAAATTTAGTAAATTTCATTAAGTATTTCAATTAAATTCAAATTTATTCAATTTTAATAATTCACGTAAGAGATTTAATTTATTTAAATTCAGAATTTAATTTCTTTTCATTCAAACAGATAATGAAAGTGATCAATCAATTATGTTGGAGAAGGACAAAACATAAAAATCCACCTATAGTATATGTTTACTAATTAATTCCTAACTTATATATTGTGTATGTGCTTACTTCTTCATTCTAAGACGCTTAAAAGGAAATAAATTAAGATTAACTAATGTTTAATTGTCCCACAAATATAGATTTATTTTTCTTTTTCTTGTGTCTCCCATTATAGGCTTATTTCTACTTTAAGAGAGTAGTTTAGATGTAATTAAATATCAACAAAATTTAACCATTTTAAAATTTTTATTTTTCTTTTATTTAATTGATTCATGGGTATATATATATATATATATATATAAAACAATAACAACAAAAAATAGAACTAACCTAAACTTGTCACTTCATGAAAATTGGAGAGTATCTAAAAATATGGTATCCAAAGAATTGGAACAAACTATGCTTTATATATTCTAATACAAACACGACATATAGATTTCGTAAGTGATATATATATATATATATATATATATATATATATATATATATATATATATATACAGACAGACAGACAGGTAGACAGGTAGCTGTCTTTCATCCAAATTCAGTGCATGCACCTCTCTCTCTCTCTCTCTCTCTCTCTCTAACGCCAAATGGGCTTTTTTCTATATATAAATACAAAAACAAATTATTATTATTATTATTATTATTTAACTTAGCTTATAATTAACTCTCTCTCTACATCTTTGTTCTTTTCCTGCATGCCATTGATTTTCAAGTTTAATTATTAGCTTTGGTTAACTTTAGCTTTGTAAATATCTTAATATCTTTAGTTATACATAAAAAAAAAGGCATTTAGGCCAATACAATCCACCTACAATGCTAAAACAACTGCATTTGAGAATTTATCATAATATGTAATTTTTTACGAATTGTAAGCAAAGGGAAGGCACAGGATGTCAGCAGCATTATCCTATTATTTATTTATGTCTCTTAGTTTTTCTTTCATTTCATTATTGTATTCACTATTTTAGAAAGAATCATTAGAAAATGAAAGAAAATTTTATTATTTTAAGGAAAAAATTGAAGATGAAGGGAAAAAAGTTAAGAGAGTTGAATGGAGTAGAAGTTTAGCTATATGGTATAATTTATTAAATAAAATCATCGATTTAATTTTTCTATAAGAAACTTCGGCCAAATGCATTTGACAAAAAAAAAAATTATCCATTCGAATATTTAATTAATAAAAAAAATCTGAAATACTTAAATAAAAAATAATATAATTCGGCTGTTAACAATATAATTATGTATTTTTTATTATCACTTTTTTTTTTTAAAATAAAACATGAATCATTTATTCATATTAATAAAAACACAGCTTAATTTGAAAATAAAATTATAAGACCATACATTATGAATATCAAAATAAAAAATTGACTTAAGTTTCTTCCCAAAATCTCCAATTGTATTAGTAGAATATTAAAACTAATAACTCAGCAAGAAGTAAGCTCTGTTTAATGGCTATTTTACTTACAATTCGACCTTCTTCATATTTTTTAGTAAGTCTGATTATTGGAATACCAGTAATAAATTGAAAACAAAAAATTTAACTCTAATCAATGACGACCATGTTTGAATATCGACTGTGTTTGGTGGCTGTAATTAATGGGATAATGTAATGAGAATTATATCACATGTCAGATTACTTTGTTTGGTTGTGTAAAATTTTTTTAATACAATGTAATGAGCATTACATTATTTATTCTCCATGCCTTTAAAAATGTAATGACTATTACTTCTTAAAAAGTATGTATTGGTCATTACATTTCTCATTCTCTATTTTTTGCCTTTTTTCAGAGCAATTTTTTTTTTTTCTATTTGTTGTAATAATTTTCTTGAAAGATATTTTTACTTTTTTTATAATAAATATTTTTTGTTTGACCTTTTTCGATAATTAATTTTTATGAATTATTTTCTTAATTTTTACAACAATTTTTTATGAATTATTTTTTTATTATTTAAAAAAATTTAATATCTCATTTTGATAATTATAAAATAATTAACTATTTTAATCATTACATTACATTATTATTATATTTACACTTCCAAACAAAGTAATGCAATGCTAATTATATTACATTTTTCATTCTATTATATAATTTATTATATTACGTTGTACCAAAATGTAACTTTAAAATTTTCAAAAATTTAAAAGAACATAAAATTACTCGGTTCACCTAATAATTTTTCTTATACAAGATTAATATTCACTAAAAGACACGGATTAAAATCTATCCTGAAAAGACACGGATTAACAAGATCTATATTTATTGAATATAAAAACTAAATTAAATAATGAAGAAAAAGAAATCATTCAATCAGTTGGTTCAAACAAAATAACCTTTAGCCAGTGATGATTCAAACAAAATAATTTAGAAAAAAAATCAGATAAATTGAGAGAGAAGATGGCTAGATTTATTTTTTTTTTTTCATAACTTTAGGATAGAAATAAACTAATTAAGATTTGCCAATGAAATCTTGAGTTTAATGGTGAATATTTAAAGTTGAGACATAGAAGTTAGATGTTTCTCATTTTTTTTTTAATATCTTTTAATACTGATTAAGTTATGATGGGAGTGGAAGGTCTACAATAATCACTTGGAAAAAATTGATAAAATAATTTTATATAATATTTAGTATATAATTAGGAATTTTATTAATAATTTTTGAGTTTAATTTTTATTATATAATATAAAAATAAATTAATTTAAATAATTCAAAAATTAATATATTATATTCTAGGAAAGCAAAAATTTGAGGTATCGCAAAAGTAAGTTAAAGAGAAAATTCTTACTTCCATTAAATATAATATATCAATCTAATGAAATATAAACACATAAAATAAAAAAGAGTATTCAAATTTTTTTATTGAATAAAAATATATAAAATTACTATATTTATTAAAATATTTTATCATTTATTAATTTAGTATATGAGCTAAATATATATATCTCGTGTTTAGTAAAAAATTATTTAAAAAACTTTTGAATTAAGTTTTAATTATTTACGTAGATATGGATATAGATAATTTCCCACGCATTGCTCCCCTTGTTCCGGTGGAAAACCAAATCCATGGCTGAATTCCCGCTGATTCTACCTGAATCCAGCTGTGAATCCATAACCTTTTTTTGACTTGCTTATCAATGGGCATCGGCCATCAAGAGCCACAACTTCCTATAAAAGAAAAATATTTTTTTTACACTAAGGAGACGAAATACCTTATAGAAATGTAGAAAGCTACATAATATAGAATAAGAGCATCCTAAATACACTTTTTATATATGTCAAACTCTTTATTATAAAAAGTATCTCAAAAAATAAACTTTTAATAAATTCTTTATTTTTAAAAAATAAAGAAAATAGTTGTTTGGCTCTCCATATTTAAAAAATCAAATATCACTCTTTATTATAATTTTAATTAATGCAATACAAATTTCTATATATTTTATTTAAGATAATTTTAATATTATTTTTTTTCTATTGGACAAATTTAAAAAATGAAAAATTAAAATTATTAATGCTTATGGAACAGAGTAAAATAAAGAGTAAAATATAAAGAGTTTATTGGATTTAAATAAAATTTTTTACTCTTTATCAATTAGATACTTTCTATTAAATAAAATATGCTCTTTAAAATGAAGAGCACCATTAAAATACTCTAAATATCACTCTTTATTATAGTTTTAATTAATACAATACAAGTTTTTATACATTTTATTTAACATAATTTTAGTACTATTTTTTCTGTTGGATAAACTTAAAAAATAAAAGATTAAAATAATTAAAACTTATAAGATAAAGTAAAATAAAAAGTAAAATATATAGAGTCTATTAGATTTAAATAAAATTTTATACTCTTTATCAACTAAATGTTATCTATTAAATAAAATATACTTTTTGAAATAAAAAACACTTTTGAGAATATTCTAATATTTTTTTTAATATTTTTCATTAAATTGGTGACAACTATTTATGATTTGAAAGACTCAAATCCGAGACAATTCACTTTTCACTCTTTTAAAAAGAAAAATGATTGTTTTTTCTTAATCAATTTATGACATAATTTTTGTAGTACATTAAAAACGAGGAAAAAAATTATAAACATTAAATCCTAATTTTTTATATCAAGAAATAAGCCCAAGAATTTAATCAATGGCTACTCAAGTGATAATTAATTAATTTTTTTTATACAATGGAGGGCAAAAAACCATATACTTAAAAGAAGAAAAAAGAAAACACCTCAGGTTTCATCCATTTCAACTCTTAATCTTTATAGGTAAAAAAATTCTCATAAAATCATCATTTAACAATCTAAACATATCAGCAGAAGGAGATACAACCTCGTGAATACCCCTAAAAAAAATAAGAGCTTTATTAACAAACTTATATTAAATTTTCAGTACTAGGAAAGTGGGTAATAGTTACTAGTATTATATTTTTGTTTACGAAATTAGTCAAGTGATTTTTTTTTTTTCTAATAAATTTGTTTACTTTTTTCTAATAATTTTTTTTTCTAACAAATTTGATTTTGTCATGGAGTTTCTGAAAACGATTCCAATCCTATTAAATTAAAGATTTATTAGTTTGAAATCTTTTTAAGCGTTAAGACTTTAATTTAGATTAGTTTATCGAGATAGAATATATACTTGCAACTATGAACCTCCCATCCAGCTTTGAATTCTAATCTCTTGTTTTTTTTTTTTTTTTTTTTTTTATTATGATGGTGCAGACGATTATTGATACTTAATAAAACTTAATCGTGTGGTTCTAAAATAAGGAATAAAAGATTGAGAATTGAATCTACCCACACGTGGGATGAAGGATTAAGGCCGGCAATTGCATATCAACACTTTGTGTGTGTATATATATAGATTCGAAATACATAAACAAACACACAAAATTATAAAAAAAAATTTATACATATTTTAAAATCCCATATCCTACACACCATACACTTATGGAAAATTTGTGGAAAGTCAAAATCTCAACTCACTTTTCATCAGTCCCTCCATCTCTCTGTGTATATATACATATATATGTATATATAATTTACTATTACTGCAACAAACAGGTTAACATATCTATCAATTTATTCGTTTAAATAGCACGCTATTTCCAAAAATTAATATTAAAAACAATAATTCCCCAGATTAAGAAATCTTATTTAGGCCTCCTTAATCAATTTGCCTACTTGAAAATAAAATATACTTAAGAATTATGGTGGAATTATACATCTGCTACTAATCTGCGGACTGCCAAAACAATGTCCAATGAATAATAAATAAAATAAATCATAGACTGATAATTAGCTCAACTATTTAGTCAGGGGCTATTAGAAAATTTTATTTGGGGAGAGTCAAAATTAATAAGAGAGTAAAAAGATGAAAGAATAATTTTTTTTTAAATTTAATTTTTTTAAAAATTTGCAATAATTTTTGTTTCTGATAATAATAACATTTTTCAATAAAATATATTTATGGTTTTTTTTTTTTTATCTTTATTGGATAAAATGTTTAAGTGATTTTAACATTTAAAATTATTTATAGAATTTTGATTTTGAAGGCACCAATTAGAAATTTAAAAAGACTAATTGAAAAATTTAAACTAATTATATATGAATAATATATACATTTCTAAATAGTTGGGAACCAAGATTCCTGTATGTCCCTTGATTTTACATTCCCATACACATTTTATATATTCCAACACTCCTTCAGCACAGTGGTCTCAACTTAGACTACCTATAAAACTACCCACATAAAATAGTACGATGAACAGACTTTAAAATAGTATAAAGTTATATGGATAAAATACTATTTAGTTCATAAAATTTGTTTAAATTAATGATTTGATCATTGCAATTTGTAAAATAAATTTTTTATTCTCTAAAGTTTTATTATGTTATATTAATTAGTCATTCTGTCAAAATTTTCAATCATTTTTCATTAATCAACTATGAAAATAATATTTTAATATAAAATTTCATATTTTTATATCAAAAATATTCTCATCTCTAATTTTCCTCTCTCTCTCTCAAATTCTTTCAGAAAATGTGAATATTTTTGAAGCAAATTAACATATTATACTAAAATGCAAGACTAACAGATTCAATCTTAAATATCCAAAAGAAACAAAACCAAGTTCAAATCCAATCTTAAATATCCTGAAGATTGAAAAACGAAGTTTAATTTTGAGGACACCAATTAGAAATTTTAAAAGACTAGTTGAAAAATTCAGACTTCTTATATATGAATAATATATACATTTC
Organism: Reutealis trisperma; assembly: GCA_947687605.1. Classification (NCBI taxonomy): domain Eukaryota; kingdom Viridiplantae; phylum Streptophyta; class Magnoliopsida; order Malpighiales; family Euphorbiaceae; genus Reutealis; species Reutealis trisperma. The sequence goes on from CANTUT010001228.1 coordinate 119,763, forward strand.
TAAATAGTTGGTAGCTAAAATTCTTACATGTCCCTTGATTTTACATTCTCACACATATTTTATACATTCCAACGCCCCCCTTAAGTGGTAACTGAACTTTTGACAAGTATATACGACGACTCATTCCGAGCCATCACGAAATTACCCACATGCAATACAGTGGTCTCATCTTAAACTATCTGGAAACTACCTACATAAAACAGTATGATGATTGACTTTACAATACAAAATGATATAAAATTATATTAGTTACCTTTCTTATTATAAGTTATTTATATTTCATATAATTAATCGATGTGAAACATTCTTATCATATGTTATTTATATTTCTGTAATTAATCCCCCCACAGACCTTTATATATTCCAACAATCCGAAAATAACACCTTTTAACCTCAAAGTTTTCTATTTCTTTCAATTGAGAAAACCCAAGGAAAAAAAAAAAAAAAAAGAAAAAGGATACCATAAAAAGAAGATCATTCTATCTACTTGTACAATAAGAAAAGCAAATTGATCAAATGAATAAAAGCATCTTGACTCTTCAAAATCATTATAAATGACAAGAATCATTTTTCAATTGAGATAGATTTAGCATACGTAAATATATTATATAGTTCTCTAAGTTCCCTTGGTACATCTTGGTTTGAATAATTTCAATAATATTTAGTTGATAATAGAGCTAGAACTTGCAACTGAAATCTTTGACCCTTTATTCATTCAAAATAACAAAATTTAATTTAATTATGTTGAGTCATATAAAATTTAATTTTTAGGAATGAAATAAAATATTTGCATTTATATCAAATATAAAAATAATCAATTTCATAAAATTTTATGAAATTCATTTATATCGCAAAGGATTTCATTTAGCAAAAAATTAAGAGATTAATCAAGCTATTTTTTTATCGACTAGTAAATAAAAAAAAATTAGATTAATTTTCTTTTATTAAGTAAATTTTGATCCTACCTTCTAATAATTTTCAAAATGATAATGCTTTTTCCTGTTTTCTATCATTATCTTCTTCATCAAGTTTACATTTACAAGAGAAAAAAAAAAAAAAAAAAAGGGGATAAAGGTATGTATATATGCTTATCCTATTTTTCCTTTAAAGAAAGAAGAACTACACACACACACAAAGAGGGGAGACCATAGTCAATAAATATGAATCTAAATTTTCTTGAAGTGTACATAAAATAAATAAACATAAAAAAAAAAAAAAAAAAAAAAAGAATCAACTTAACGTACAGATCCGCGCAGTATTGCAATAATTAATGGAAACTATAATATAATAAAATAGAAAAAGTAACCAAGTCACACTTACAGAAATCTCACTTCTTTTCTTGAATTTTCAGAGACTCGGAGATCTTGATTTGGTGTCTCTCCGGGCTTTTCTTGATTTTCCGACAAGAAATTCCGGCCAACACCATTGACAACAATTCTCCTTTTTATGTGTATATAGATATATATCAAACAGTAGAAGCAGCAATATTGGGTTCATGTGATGGAGAAAAAGCCAAGAAAATGAGAAGAGCCATGATAAAAACTGGAATAAACAAGAACAACAACGGCGGCGGAGATAATGGAGGCAACACCACCGGAAGAAGTAAAAGAGAGAGAGCCAGTAAGAACATGATAATAATTGACTTCAACATCAAATGAGTTTATACAAAAAACCACCATAAACTTGCATCCTCAAAAACCCTTTTAACCGTTGGATATGATCATCCTAATCGTCACCAAGAAATAATTTGTTGAGTATCACGATCATCGGAGGAAGTATTGATAATCATTTCTGTAGTTGTAGTATTGAAGCATTTCCCAATAGGTGGTGGCTTGATATTCTCTAGGGGTTAGAAAATATGGGGGTTAAAAGGAAGATGAATAGGGAAAATAGTGCGTGTGTGTTTTGTGTTTTTGTGTTTGAAAAAGTGGAGATGAATTTGAAAGGGACTTGTGGCTTTGAGGAATTAACAATGGGTCCTCTTTGTTTCTGTCTTCATTCAGCTAATCCCAACTCATATAGATTTATAGTATTGACTAGTGGATTAATTAACAATAATAATCTCTTTAGTCCTTGGGCAAAAAAAAGAAAAAAAAATCTATTTAGTCTTTCACTAATCATATCACATCATGCTACTTCCTCTTCTCCATATTCATTATTAATATTTTTATGATTTGTTTTACACCAATATATATTTTGTTAGAATTTATTCAAATGAATTTATAAGTCACCTTAAATCTCAAATTTAGCCTAAATTTTAAATTCAAAATTTAATATCATATCTAAAATTATTTTTAGGACCAAATGATAAAAATTTATTCTAATTTAGGAAATTTTTAGTCCCAACATAAATAATTTATCTTTAATAATATCGAAGAATAAAATATGATACATGAAAATTAATTTATAATATATTATATTATATAAAAAAATTATACTGTCTAACTTATAATATATTATTATTATTTTTTTGCAATATAAAATAATAAAAAAAAAAAATCATGGCCAGCCCGCCCAAGCTTAGGCCTTAAGGTTTTTGCCTAAGCCCATGCATAAGCACTTAGCTTGAATTTGACTAAAGGTTAGCTCTATAATCAACACTTCAAGTCTTGAATTTTTGTCCAGTTTAATTATGCTGTTGCTTTACTACCTTGCATCCCGTTTTAAACAAATAAATTCTCTACAATTTTATAAATTCATTTCGAGTTTTATATTTTTAAAAAAATTTGTATTTAGAACATAAATTTCAATTTTATGAATTTCAATTTGTAGAATTAAATATAACTAAACCAAATTCCATCAAAAAAGATAAAATTTTGAAAGGAATTCTACAAAACTAATAAAACAATTATTATGGATAAAAATACCTTTTTTTTTTTTTTTTTTTTTCTCATGCTCTCTCTCTCATCTTTTTTTACTAAACTTTCTTAACATTTTTTTGCCAATTAATTGTTTATTATATTCTACAAATTAAATATTAATTATAAATATAAAATATATTTATTTTTAATTATTTTGTTTTTCTAATTATATTTATTATATTGAAAAGTGCATATATATTGTGTTGCCCAATGTGCACCAAGAAAAGGGTTGAATTGGTGGGAAATTAGAAATTTAAAAGAATGTGAAATTTAAAAGATAGAGTGAAGAAAGAAATAATACTAAGATTTATAGTAGTTCGGATTATAACTAATCCCATATCCACTGCCCAATCTCATTTGTGTATTTCCACTATCTATTGAGTATTATCAAGTTCATTTCCAACTTAGTATTTTGGCTCACATTAAACCTTTATAAGTGTTTTCCAAGGTTCACACTAAATCTATCTTGAGTTTTGCTAGGCTTAATCGCAACCCAAACAAGAGTTTAAGGCTGACTCATAACCTTAACGAGCAACAATGCTCTACAACAAAGACAAGTGTAATTAAAAAGTTAAGGCTTGAGAAGTTAAATTGCAAGAGTTTGGACACTTATGAAGTTGTTGAACATGCATTAAAGGCCTTTGGAGGGGATATTTATAGCGTCCAACCTCCATGTAGTAGTTACATACAAAAACATGCCCAAATCTATCTTTGAACAGTTAGAAAATTTGCAATTAATGTTTTGTCAAAGCAAAGTAGCAGTTGCTAAGCCTTTGTAGCAGTCGAGACTGTAAATTCGTAGTTGCAATCTTCATATGTCTCAATGACTAGTTCCACGTGGCAAGTTCTCATTGGCTTGTTAATATTAACATTGGAATGAGTTCCTATATCTATGAATGTAGCAGTTGCAATGAACAGGACGTAGTCATGATATCCCTTTCATATCTAGGTTTGTGGTCGCAATGATGGCCGCAAACTTTATTGAAACTCAATTGAATTTGAACCCTTTTGACTTGAATTAATTCGCAGTTGCAACTAAAATGGTTGCAGTCATGACTGGCCTGTTGTGGGTGCAATAAACTTGTTGTCGACATAATTTACAAGTCCATTTCTTATAGTTAGAGATTTATCAATTTCCTCACTTAGCAACCTTTTCTAAATATTTTTCCTGCAATATGAGAACTCAACACACATTAGAATACTTCAATTTGATTATCAAGATCAAAATCGAGATTGACTTAATTGGACATCCAATTTAGAACAATAATTCCTCTTTTTTATTTTGACAATTAAATTGAATTTGACTTAAAAATATGTAAAACATAAATTTATAATGCTCCTGCTCAATTAAAGATCTTCCTATATATAATTGCAATTAAAAGTTTGAGTATTTAAATCAAAGTAAAAGTTCAATTGCAATAGAAAATTCAAGTACCGAATTCAAATTCTAACTTTCTCCCCCTTTGGCAAGATAAAAAAAGGGTTAGAATTGAAGCATGTTAGAGAGATATATTTTGGAATGAGGAAATTAAATATCAAAGTAAACACACATTTAATTAAAGGAATATTTACAATTAGCATAAAGAAAATATTCATTCAATTAAAAAAAGGAACTACAAGATATTTGATCATCATTGTCATAAAAGAAAAATGCAAATGAAGAGAAAGAGAAAAAGGAAAAGAAAACAAGAGTAAGGAAATCCTAAATGGTCCAACTAGGATTCTATCATCTTCCTCTTCTTCATTAGACTCTTAATATTCCAAGTGACATTGGGAAAGCCGCATTTTTCCTAGAATGTTAACAATGTCATGATATATATGATTCAAGAGAGGGAGTCTTCTCATGATCTTGGTTGATTGGAAGTTATTTGGGTGGCTTGGGAGGTGGTGGGTACACTTGGAGCATGAGGTTAAAGTTCTTCTTCTTGAGTCTCTTATTGGCTACTTTCCCCTATTACCACCCTGGACCTCTTTCTTGACTTTTCTTGCCCACCAACTTCTCCAAATATATAAGCATATGTTTCATCTTTAGTTTCCCTCAAGCATTTGGAGTGTATCATATAGTTGATGTCAAGCATGCTAAAGGTGGATTTGAGTCTATTTTTTAGAAGGGCTTAGTTTTGGAGAGTTAAGGCTCCAAAATGCTTGGCAATCATAAAGATTGGGATGAGAAGAGAATGGTGCCTTTAGCCATTTTGAAAAGATAAAAAACATGGTCAACTAAGAATTTTGCAGTTTGGATTTTGTTCCCTTTAATTAGACCATATAGGAAGAAAAGGTCTTTTTGGATGACTTTTTCATTACCATCCTCTCTTGCATTGATTGAGAGGGCACATAAGTGTTTGGCTAGGGAGGCTCTATTATCATACTTTGTTTCAATAGAAAGCTCGGTCCAAATTTCATTAAGGCTAAAGTCAAGTTCATTGAAGTTAGACTCTCCCTCTTTAAAGAATCCAAATATGTCTGCAACTTCCTCCAATTTCAAGCTAAATGCTTGACCACATAAATGAAACCTTATGCTATAATGTCCAACCGGTGAATCAAACCTCTTTTCAAGAACCAAGGTGGCGAGAAATTCCTTGGTCAATTTTTCATACCCATCTTCATCCACAAAGATAAACTCTCCCCATTGAAGATTATTCAAATAGGCCAAGATGGTGACTTTAATACCTAAGGTTTTGAGGCTTACTAGGTTAGGAACTTTGTTTGCAAGAACAAGCTTGCCTTGCAATGTCATATAATTTTGCTTTTCATCTTTAGTTACTCCTTTCATCAAGTCAAGAGGTGTCGGGTTGAGGATGAGAGGTTTGGGGTTGTTTCCCTTTCTCTTGTCTTGTTTTAGGTTTAGGGGCCATTAGGATCAAAGAGATGAAGAAAGTAGAGAGATAGATGAAAAGAATAAGAGAAAAAGGAAGAATAAGAGCACAAGAATGATTGAAAGTGCTTGGGAATGATTTATAATTAGTGTAAAATTATTTTAAGTGGTTAAAGGAAGTATTTATAGGCTTAAGAACACTAAAAAAAGGTCAAATGGCTATATTTTGCGTTAAATTTGAAATCTACCTATTTAAAACGACTATTGAAAATCGCATTTGCGAAAATGGTGTGGCCAATGCGAAATTTGAATTTTCTCAATTTCATGTCTATATTGCCAATTTGCGACTATTATTTACATAGTTTTCAAATGGGAGGATTTGTTCAAATACTGTGACTGGGAAAATAATAGCTATCGTGATTTATAAGTAGTTTAGAAATTTTGAAAGAAAACATAAAGGATACTTATGCAATGCAATTAGCATAAATTTACAAGATAAAAATAGATTTAAATGACAAACTTGATCACATTAATATTGAAAATTCAAACAAATATGAGCTAGTCATATATCAATCACAAATAATAAGACAAAATTAATAAACAAGCATCCAATATTTGCATATAATTAACAAATCAAATTTATCAAGATAAAGAGTCACCTCAAGTCAAGGTAAAATACAAAAATAATATGTAAAAGAATGAAACACATCGGGATGGAATGCAAAGAAAAGAAATTATTTTTATGTTAAAGAGTTCCCATCAAGCATCCCAAACTCTCTTTTAGTAAAATTCAATCTTTCTTTATTAAGGGACTTTGTGAAAATATTAGCCAATTGGTTTGTTGTACCAATGAATTCTAATACAACATCACTATTTTACACATGGTTTTTCAAAAAAGATGCCCAATATCTATATGGTTGCTTCTTGAATATTGGATAGGATTCTTAGAAAGATTTATGTGTGAGACCTCACCCGAGCACTGTTTCGATCCGCTAGAGAGAATTAGGATGCTCATTTGGGTTTAGACTCACAATGGAACTTTCGGATTCGGATTGGTTGATTTTGAAAATGATTTTAGGAGTCGCCACCCTAATTTATTTGTAAATGAGAAAATTAAGGAAAAACTCAATTTGACTCCAATTTATTAATTTCTTACTTTAATTTGCCCAAGAATAAAATCACTAGCCTCAAACCAGATTAATCTCAGGGACTAGGTTTTTGGTTTTAAATAATTAAAATTTGGCTTTTAAGTTTAATTAGACTTTGAAAAATTGATTTCATGAATGACAAATATTATAAGATGATAATTATAAATAAGATGCATGAATATGACATGAGTATAAGGAGAAAATTAAAATAAAATATCCACAAATTAAAAAGAGGAAAAGAGATTGATAGAGATTTGGATTTGAAATTTGAACTTAGATTCCAAACGTGCCTACGTACCTTATTGAATGGAGATCAAAAATCACGTAGTTCGTTCCACGGTTAAGTGGAGGGATTTAAAAGTTGATCAAATTGATTCTGGTTTAGGTGTATTGAGAGTGAGGAAAAAGGCTAATACCTTTGCTTTTGATGGGCGGAGGGTTTTACCGGACTTAAGTTCTGTTTTATCGGGATTGGATGATTAGATTGATTAAGAGATTAATTAATTAATTAAAATGATTAATTTACTAATTAATGTGATGACATGGATGGATTAATTAATTAAAATGATTAATTAATTAATTTGGATGAAGGGTGGATTAAGAAAAAGAATAAATTTGATTTTTGAAAAAAAAGAATGATTTTTGAAAAAAAAATGATTAATTAATTAATTAAAAAGATTAATTAATTGAGTGATTAATTAAAAAAGAGTTTTAGTTAATTAAAAAGATTAATTAACTTGGTTAGGGTGAGGTAATTAATTAATTAAAAAGATTAATTAATTAATTAGAGAGTGATTGGAGGGAGGAGAAGATAGAAATTAGTAGATAACCATCAATATTAATTCAAGAGATATGTAGAAATGAGAAGTGGAGGGAGGTATTTATAAGAAAAGTGGGTGAGGGTAGTTTGGAAAGTGGAAAAATGAAAAGACTAAAAGAGTAGGTTTGAAAAAATGTTGAAAAATCATATTGGGAGCATTTTGGAAACAGAAAAAAGGGCAGTGGGGCCTGCGCCACCGGAGGAGTCGGCAGTGCCGCCCAGACAGCCACCGGCGGTAGCTAACATGGTTTTTTTTTTATTATTTTCTTTAGAGATTGTTTGGTATGGAGAGTTTAGGAAATTTAGATGTCTGATAGCAATGTAATTGAAAGCTAAAAAATTTTCTCCCAAACCTCCGCCCACTAACCGGTTAGCGAGACTACCGTAACGGCTCCGTGTAGTGTATTAAACTAAGCAAGTACTAAAGTAGTATTTGGATGATGAGGATGCAAAATTGAGGGTTCACATTATGCAACTTGGATTATCACATTTAATGGGAAATGGGAATGTGATCAGTCACTTGACCATAGTCTTTGAGTTGTTATTTCATCTAAAGAAGTTGAGTGCAATAAACAACAACCAACCGCCACATATTCTGCTTCAGCGGTGGACAAGGCAATCGAAACTTTTTTTCTTGCTAAAACAAAAGACTAGACATTCACCAATAAACTGATAAGTTTCGGAAGTGCTCTTTCTATCTAATAGACTATCCTACATAATCTACATCTAAAAAACCGATAATGCTAAATGATGTGTTCCTAGGATACCATAAATTTAAATGTAAAGTGCCATGCAAGTATTTTAAAATTCTTTTGATCATATATAAATGCGATTTCTTAGGGCAAGATTGAAATCTAACCTACAAACAAACACTGTACATGATATCAAGTCTAGATGTCATAAGATAGAGAAGTAAGCTAATCATACGTCTATATTTCTTCTCATCCATAGGCTTACCCTTTTCATCCTTGTCAAGTTTTATTGATGTGCCTATTGGTGTTTTACTATTTTTGCAACCATCCATCCCAAAATTCTTTAAAATCTCCTTAGTGTACTTGGATGGTTAATGAAGATTCCATCTTTGTATTGTTTGATTTGCAGACCAAAAAAGAACTTGAGCTCAACCATCATGCTCATGTCAAATTTTCTAATCATACACTTAGCAAAATCTTTACAAAGATTTTCATTAGTAGCGCTAAATATAATATCATCAACATAAATTTAAACAATTATAACTATTGTGCTTTTTGACAAAGAGTTTAGTGTCAACCTTGCCTTTTGTAAAATAATTTTTTAAGAGAAATGAACTAAGTCTTTCATACCAAGTTTTTTAGTTAAACCATATAAGATTTTAGTTAATTTAAAAACAAGATTTGAAAATTCATTATGCTCAAAACTGGAAGGTTGTTCAACATAAACTTTGTCTTCTATAAAATCATTTAAAAAAGTACTTTTCACATCCATTTGAAAAATTTTAAAGTTTATGTGACAAGCATATACAAGTAAAATTCTAATAGCCTCTAACTGCCAGAGCATATATTTTATAATATTTTATGCCTTTCTTTTGGTTATACACTTTGGTGACCAATATAGCCTTGTTCCTTATGATGGAACCATACTTATCTAACTTATTTCTACAAATCCATTTACATCCACAAACAGGATGATCCATAGGTCTAGGAACAAGTTCCCATACTTTGTTTCTCTCAAATTAATTAAGTTCCTTTTGCATAGCAATCACCTAACACTCATCACTAAGAGCCTCATTAATGGTCCTTAGCTCAATTTAAGAAACAAATGGAAGATTGTTATCTAAGGCTTTAAAGTGAGATATAGTACTTACACCTTTTAAAGGTTCACTAGTGATTAGCTCCTTAGGGTGATTCTTAGGAAATCTCCATTCCTTTTGAATTTCTTGAATGTCATCCTTTTGTGATTATGGTGGAGCTTCATGATCCTATTGGCTTTCCTCTTTCACTTCCTTTAGGTTATCATCTTGATCAACTCCAAGTTTCTCAAATTCACCTATAAGATCATCAAGAGCAAACATTTTTAGTATTAAAAGAGGATTTTTCTTGTTTCCTCATTTGGTATAGTCCACATGTCTTGTCTTTTGAGAATTTGACCTTTGGTAATCCATCAACTAGCTCATCCTTGCAAAGGCTATAAAGAAGTTTTATACTTGGATGTCCAATTCTTTTGTGCTGAAGCCATGGCTCATTAACTAATAGTCACAGGACACTTTGAAATTATGGTTAGCTAAATTATATAAGTTAATTATTTAGGTATTACGATCTCTTTCTACTTTGAACATCACTTTGTCATCCACCAAAGTAGTGACAAGTTTTCTTTAGAGTCAAAGATGACTTTGATACCTTTGTAACATAATTGACTTACACTCAATAAGTTGTGCTTCAAACCATCAACTAAATAGACATCCTTAATGAGGGAACAACCAACCAGTTGAGCCAATACCAATTATCTTACCCTTGGCATTGTTTCCAAAAGTGACATTTTCTACAAATGTTTTCTTCAATTTGGTGAAGAGGCTTGCATTACTAGTTATATGTCTTAAATATCCACTATCTACATGCCAATCATTTTCTTTAGTAGTGGATTTAAGGAAAACCTATAAGAAATAACAAATTATATTTTCTTAGGTACCTAAATATATTTGGATCCTTGGGATTAGCTTTAGAGAGATCCTCAAGTTTTAATTGACCCTTCCTTATATAACAAAACAAATTTATATGACTATCCTTCATACAATAATGAAAGTTAAGTTTTGACTTGAAAGTCTTTTAGGCTTAGCCATTTTGTAATAATACATGCCAATCATTTTCTTTAGTAGTGGATTTAAGGAAAACCTATAAGAAAAAACAAATTATATTTTCTTAGGTACCCAAATATATTTGGATCCTTGTGATTAGCTTTAGAAAGATCCTCAAGTTTTAATTAACCCTTCCTTATATAACAAAACAAATTTATATGACTATCCTTCATACAATAATGAAAGTTAAGTTTTGACTTGAAAGTCTTTTAGGCTTAGCCATTTTGTAATAATTCCCATCATTTGCATGATGTATATAAGAATAAGAATTATGTTGTAGTTTTGTTTGATATTAAGCATGCCTTTTATATATAAATGCAATATTAGATTTTTGAGACTTGAATCTTGAGTTTTGTATACCCTTTTGAATCTTTTTAGAATTAGAGGGTTTGGTGTGTGCTTAGACTCCTTTATCAATTACCTCAATTCTAGAGGTTTGAGGAGTTATTGCTTTTGTGAATAAAGTGGGGGAAGATGTGATGATAAGGCACTAATTTAACTTACGCCATGTTTCACAAGGGGTGGCCTTTGAGACATAATGAGTGTGTCCAAGGCTTCCTTCCCTTCATGAAATTTTTAAATAGAGGATCTTAATTCCTCGACTTCTAATTTTAAAGTATTGTTTTCTTTATATAAAGAGTCAAATAAGGAGGTCTTAGAAGAAATTTCTTCTAATGAGTTTTTAAGACCAATGTTGGAGGTTTTTAAACTTAGAACAAAATTTTCCAATTCTTTAAAATTCTTCGCAAGTTTTGAGTGTTTTTCCTTATAAAATTTCATTTTGGAGTAATATTTTTTACATTTTAGAGCCATGACTTCTATTAGCTCATCCTCATCTACATCTTTATCACAAAATTCTTCATCACAAGAATGAGAAGTAGAACATACCTCATTTGAAGAATCATCTAAGGCCATGAAGCATAGGTTAGTAACTTTCTCATCTTCTTCATCACTTGAGGAGCCATCATCCTAAGTAGCCTTGAAACTCTTTTTTTTTCTCCTTGTCCCACTTCTTCTTCTTCTTGATTTTTAAGACAATCGATTTTGATGTAACCTTGCTTTCCACATTCATAGCAAGTCGCATCGCTCTTCTTCTCCTTGCTAGAATTAGAGTTTGAGTTGAATTTGGAAGAAGATTTTATAAATGGCCTCTTGTCTCTTTTCTTATTCTTGATAATCTCTTTGACCCTCCTTGAGAGCATTCCTAGCTCTTCATCTTCATCTTCACTTTTTCACTTAAGCTCTCACATCATATTAATCTTTTGATGAGAATTTGATAGTAGGTGTTTTCTTCTTCTCTTTTTCTACTTATGGCTCTTCTTTCTCAATTGTCATCTCATGGGTAAAAAGTTTATCAATGAGAACATCAGCAAAAATCTTGCCAAGGTCTTCATTAGCTTCTTCAATATTGGCTACTCTAGCTTCATAATGCTTCTGTGGAAGGGTTCTAAGGATTCTGCGGTTGACATCCTCTAAAAAATATATTTTGCCAAACTTCTTCAAACTAGTGACAACAGCAAGAAGTTTATTTGTCATGTCGATGACACTTTCATCTGGCTTCATTTTGAAAAGTTCATATTTGGTGGTAAGCAATTGGATCTTCTTGGATTTGGCTTACTTTGTCCCTTCATGATAGTTTTCCAATGTTCTCTAAATGCTACATGCACCTGGATAATGTTGGACTCTAGCACATTCTTTTGTATGTAAGGAACTAAAAAGAATTGCCATTGCTCTCTTATTTTTTCCATTGGCTCTTCTTTGTGATCAACCTATTATTTTCTAGAGATCTCCTCTTCAATGCCATCAACCACCTTTGATGAAGGCATCAATTCTTCAAGAACACTATCTCATATATCTATGAGATCATTATCAAGATGTACCTCTATTCTATACTTCCAATAAGTATAGTTGATACCTAAAGTGAGGCTTGAAGTGATGCATCCCTTCATTGGCCACTTTGATCTTTACTCATGTGATGAAACTTATAAATATAAGACTAATGCTTTGATATCACTTGTTACCCAATTTACAATCACTTGTTACCCAATTTACCCTAAGAAGGGGGATTGAATTGGTGGGAAATTAGAAATTTAAATGAATGTGAAATTTAAAATATAGAGGGAAGTAAGAAACAACACCAAGATTTATGGTGGTTCATATTATAGTCAATCCTACATCTACTCCACAATCTCAATTGGATATTTCTACTACCTATGGAGTTTTAACATGTTCACTCTCAATTTAGTATTTTAACTCACACTAAACCTTTACATGTGTTTCCCAAGGCTCATACTAAACCTATCTTGAATTTTGCTAGGCTCACTCACAACCCAAACAAGAGTTTAAGGCTCACTTATAACCTTAATGAGCAATCAATGTTATACAATAAATACAAAGTGTAATTAAAGAGTTAACGCTTGAAAAATTAAATTGCAAGAGTTTGGGCGCTTATGAAATCATTGAACACCAATTAAAGGCTTTTGAGGGGATATTTATAGCCTCCAACCTTCACCTGGCCGTTACATATAAAGACATGCTCAAATCTAACTTCAATAGTTATAAAATATGTAATTAATGCCTTGTCAAAACAAAGTTGCAATAACTAAGCCTTTGTAGCAGTCGTGATCTTATTTTCGTGGTCAAAATTGTAGAATCAAAACTTATTTTCGCTAAGCCAATTGCACCTATTTTCGTTGAAAAACTAAATTAAAAATAATTTAATATTTTTAAAATAAAATTTTTCTTAGTAAAAAAAATGTGAAATTCATCAATTCTAAAATAGATAATAATTATTATCTTTAAAACTACAAAATCAAAACTAATTTATAATGTTTATAATTTTAAATTCTATTCAAATCTTTAAAAATGATCAATTTTACCATAAATTTGATAAATTAAAATTATACCCAACAACTAAATATTGAAATTTGTGAAAAATTGAGTTTTTTTTTTTTCCGACATCAAGCCAAGAGAAAATGAATGTTAAACTATTGATATTATATATTATAAAATACATATTTAACATTAAGTTGTTAATTAAATAATAGTAATCTCACAGATTCAATAAAATATATATTGTAATGTAAACAGATTAAAATATTTAATTATGAATTTTAAAAATTAAATAATGTCACATGAGAATTTATAAGAGAGGAATGGAAAAATCTTCGTCCCGTTATTTGGGTTTTGTATTTCCTTGTCAGGCAGCCATGTAAAGCGTCCAGCTCTTAATCATTCCTTTTCCTTTGGCTCGAGAGACACTAATCCCCACTTCACTAAAATGAAGCTAAGCTGGAAACCTTTTGTAAATGACCAATAAAATGGAGTGTAACTGTTTTTAGCATTAGGGTAAGAGATTCAAATCTTGGTGTTGTCTAGTATGAATTAAGTGTGATAAGAAAGTATAATTTCTTGAAAATTGGAAAATGTTAGTCTGTTTGGTAATTATAATTGAATAAAATTTTTAGGAAGTAAATATTTTCATTTCCTGAGTTTGGGAAAAATAAGAGTTAGGTAAGTTGGATTTTCCAATTGAGATAAATGTAAATTGACATATCTACCATATATTAAATGAGACTAAGTAAATCGAGTTAGGTATCATTATTTTTTATGTTATTAATTTTTAAAAATTATAATATAAAGTTAAACAAAAATAATCTTATTTTTTAGAAAACTATATACAAACCAAACATATAATTATTTATACTTTCTGAAAAATAAATCCTCAAAAAATAAGTTATATGATATTAAATGATACCTAAATTTTAGTTCAACTTACATTAGCTGTGTGCAAAATAGAGTGTAGTTAATAGTTCAACTTCATGTATATGGGCCAAGAAATACAGTTTTTTTTTTTTTAAAATTTTTTTATCATTATTTTTTTTTTCGCTTTTAAGATATGTGTGATGTAATTGGTTGAGTCCAAGTGAATTCCATTAAAGGTTTAAATTTTGCAACATTTCTTATTTTGATTAGTTTTTATTTAATCTTGACATGTATTTTGATAAAAGAGATTAGAATTGATATTTCATATAGTAAAATATAAAATAAAATAATAAGAAGGAATGGTTCAAAATAATAACTTAAATATAAAAAATTAAGATTTTTTTTAACAGTTAGCATTTGAATATTTAACTTTTGATTATAAATCAAGAATATTTAATTAAGGGTTGATCACTTTTTTTTTTTTTTATAGTAAATTTAATTTTGACAGAGTTCAAATTACGGCGGACTTAAAATTTTGAAAATTTAAAATTCATAGCATCAAATTTTTATAGACATATAAATATGAAAGTCTGATTATAAAATTCTTAGAGCTACAGAGGTAAAAATAAAAATCTAGGGAGAAAATATAAAAAATAAAAATTTAGGGGGATAAATATAAAAAATAAAAATTATTGATTTAAAATTGAAAAAAAATTATGGGGCTTATAAATAGCCAAATAATTCACAAGCGATTCAGTATTCAGTTTGATAAGATTTCATTCACATTCGGTTCATTTTATAAATAAGTCAAATTTAAGTATAACTTATAAAATAAATAAAGTTAAAAGAGGGTAAATATGAAAAATAAAACTTATAGATGTAAATTAAAAAAAAAAAAAAAAAAAAGTGCCGCTAGGAGCCACATATTTCCGCCAGTGGTTTAGACTTAATTAGAACCATACGAATTTAATTTAATTCAGTACTACTGAATTAAAGTTGATAAGTTTTTTTTTTTTTTTTTTTTTGCCAAACAATTAAAGTTGATAAGTTGATTTGATTAAATGTTGATCATTAATTGTCAATGATTAGGTAGAAATTAATATTTAAGTAATTAACCTCTGGTCATTTGTATTTTAGTATTTTAGGACAATCAGATTCTAATTAAAATTCAATATGCTTGATCAATAAAATTATCCATCCACTTTAATCCAATCTCTCTGCACTTAAAGTCAAGCCAAAACCATTAGAAATTTAACGTTAAATTAAATACATAACTATTTTGTCAAACTTTTTATGAAAAATGCTAATATTTTCTTTTTTATCTTTTTTTTTTCTCATAATAACACAAAAATTATATTAAATTTTATAGATATATACATTATCTATAGATCTAACTTACGTGGCATTATAAAAAATGAAAAGAAATAAGAAAAGGTAAAAAAAAAAGTTATTTAACACTTTTTAAATTTTATTAATTCTTGAATTTTTTTTATAGGAAAATTACTTTTAATTAAAGATAACACTCAAGTTTATTTTGTTTAGTCTAAAAAATGATCTAATTTTATAATTAGTGGCAGACTAATAATTTGGCAAAAGAAAAAAAAAAAAAGTGTGGGAATCAATATTTGGTGTGGTTTTCGTTTGGTTGAATTTCAATGGCACAAAAGGTTGTTGGTCCAACAAGGCATAGAGTCATTGTCATGACGTTTCGAGGCAAATTGTAACCACCATTCCATATTATTTTCAATGTCCGTGCTGCCTAAGGACAATAAGGACACTACAATGTTAAGTGGTGATCACCACATCCACATAATTAAACTTTTGAGTGTTCCATTTTGAAAATTTTGTCCAAAATATTTGCAATGCATTGATAATTGATGGTCTAATTGTTCACTTGAAAAATCTAAAATTTTATGCCTTTTCTTTTTTAATTTTATGCAAAATTTTTTGTTTAATTAATAATTTTAATTGTAATTATTTCTAAATAAGAAAAATGAATAAAAATTTAAATTAAAAAAAAATGATATTATAGTCATAAATGAAATAAAATAATTACATCATTGTTTCTTTCTCTCTAGTTTTTTCCCATATTTTTGAGATGAAATAATTATTCATTAATTTATAAATAGAACTATACAAAATTAGAACCTCTTACAATGTTGTATTACTAAAAAATATATCAGAACAAATTAGTGATATAAATAATGATAACAACAATTTCAGTTTAAAAGATTAGATTGATTTCAGTGATAAATAATAACTATTGTTTAATTCTTTTGATGCTTTTGCTACGAATTGAATTTGGATACTGATAAATATAGAAAAGTCATTATAAATATAATAAAATAATTATATTATTATTCTCTCTCTTTAGTCTTACCCATTATTTTCACTTCCAATGAAAAATCTTTTTTCTTTTATCTTCTTTTCATTTCTCTTTTATCTCTCTCCCACACAATTTTCTAACGCTTTCTTCCTCTACACTGTTACTCTCACCTCGAAAAAAAAAAAAAAAAAATATATATATATATATATATCACTGTAACAAAAATAGTCAATTGTGACATTATGAAAATAACAATTTTAACAAATGTCGCAAAAAAAGATAAAAGTGAAGTATAAATAATATTTTTTTAAATGTCATTAAATTATTATCTTTTACAACGTTAGTTTTGTACTAAATTAACATTTACTACAAATATTGTTATAGTTTCACTTTTGTAATATTTTATTGTGACATTTGCAAGAATTATCATTATAATTCTTATTTATTGTAACATTTGTTTTGACACTTTTTTATTGTCGCTAATTATTATTTATTACAATATTTCTTTAGACATTTCTTCAATTGTTGCTAATTAAAAAAGGTAATATTTATGATAAATATTACAAATGTTGCTATAGTTTCTTTTTTATAAAATTTTGTTATGACATTTATAAGAAATATCACTATAATTTTTATTTATTGTAACATTTTTTTTGATATTTTTTTAAATTGTTACTAATTATTATTTATTATAACATTTCTTTTGATATTTCTTAAATTGTCGCTAATTAAAAGAGTAACATTTATGACAAATATTACTTCTATTATTAATCAAAACATGATAATTCAAATGTCAAATTGTAACTTAGTCCAATAAAAAAAATCAAATAACTATTATTGTAATAATAATAATAATAATAATAATAATAATATTTTTAATATATATATATATATAGCAGCCTATTCGGCCACGACATAGAAAACCCTTGTTTTTCTTAGTCTTTCCCGCTGCAACCAAAAGAACAAGTCCCTTTGATTTTCTTGGATCTTCCTAGTGTGGATGGCTATAGGTTTGCTACAACCTTGCAGAACGAAAAAGAATTAATCAAGATCAATATTGCTTCTTCAAGGTAATTAATTCTTATTTAAGTAAAATCAGTTTAAAACATATGAAATACAATCCACAGTTAAGGTTTTTATTTATCACTAATTATTTAGATTTGATCTACTCCTTAAAAACCATTCAATGGTATTGGAGCCATCTTTGTCATGTTTTAAATTGATTATAATTAGATTATTATTAAAAACATAAATGCTGAAATTTTGGAATTCAATCTTGTAATCGAAATTGTTTGTTTTGATTAGTTGCTTGATCAAATGTATTTTAAATTTTATTTTTATTAAAAAAATAATAAGAATTTGCTTTAAATGTATTTTTTAATTTTTTAAATGACCAATCCTTGTTGGAATTTTAGATCTAAAATTAAATCATTATCACATCAAATCATATTTCTTAAAGTGTTTAAGGAAAAAATTAAGAATCCTAATCTGATTGGAATTGAAAACAAATAAGATTTGATTTAGCAAAACTCAAGCGACTCGTTTTCTAAAATAATTAGTGAATAGGGCGTACTTCATTCTATATAATTTAGGGTTTGATGTAGTAGTTCAAATCTATATTGAGGTTGGATCCACTAATTAACGATTCTAAATATTTTGAAACTATTAACATTTAATTTATAGGTAATTTTTTAATTTATATAATTTTATTCACTTAAGATTTACTTGTGTTTTCCAGGGACGTAGAAGATCGATGTATATATATATATGTATATATACATATATATATATATATATAAATATATATATATGTATATAGACATATATATAAATATATATATATATATAAATATATATATAGACATATATATATATATATATATATATATATATATATATATATATATAATATATATATATATATATATATATATATATATATATATATATATGTATATATATATATCTATATATGTATATATGTATATATATGTATATATACATACATACATATATATATCTATATATATATATGTATATATATCTATATATAAATATAAATATATATATATATATATATATATATATATATATATATATATATATATATATATATATATATATATATATATATATATATTTATATTTATATTTATATATAGATACACACACACAC
>CANTUT010001229.1:5000-310000 GCA_947687605.1 Reutealis trisperma
TTTTGGGAGCAGTTTCAAAACTGCTAGTACTTAGGAGAGGATTTTTGATATGGTGAGTAGTTTTGATTCTGCTAGTACTTTTACTACTACAGTAGCGTATGAGACCTTGCTCAAACACCCCTCCCTTACCTGGGAAAATTACCTTAAGGAAAGGCGAGCGATTTTTAAGGAGGTCATGGATTGAGTTTCAGTGCTCACGATTGGAATGACTATCGTTTGGAAAATTGATTTTTGATTTTGAAAACGATTTGGGAGTCACCACCCTAATTTATTTTAAATGGAAAAATTAATGAAAAACCCAATTTATGACTCCAATTCATTAATTTTGCAATTAATTTGCCTAAGGATAAAAATCACTTGTAAATTTGCCTAAGGATAAAATAATTAATTAAGTTAATTAACAAAATTTAAATCAATTAAAGAGAAAAAGTTATAATAATAATAATAATAATAATAATAATAATAATATTATTATTATTATTATTATTATAAAAAAAGAAAAGAAGAGAATTTAAATTAAAACCTAGACTTAGCAGCTGATTAGACAAGGAGTAGACCAATCAATTGCTTCACACAGAACAGAAGAAAGAGAGAAAGAGAGAGAGAGTAGAGGCTGCCATCGAGAGAGAGTAGAGGCTGCCACCTTCAATCCACCACCATCTGACATCCTCCGGTGAGCATGTGCCCCACCAGCATGAAGCCTGGTCACTGACAAGCACGTGGGTAGCAACTGTGACACAAACGGCCACCAGAGAAGCTCGAATACACCTGCAAATGTTCACCAGTGAGGAAACTTCCCAAGCTATTTTCTACTGATTTTGATGGCCTTTTTTTTGGCAAGGTAAGTATTATTGAGATCCTCTCTTCAAGGGCTTTCCATTGATACCTATGTGGCCCTTTAACATTCACCAAAATTGTAGATTAGGAAACACAATTTTCCATTGTCCGGTGTGATTTTCGACGAATCTATGGTGGTTGTGAGAAAACAAAGGTGATTTCTAGCTTCCTCATTTCGACACAAATTTATTGGTATAAAATTTCACCTCCAAAACCATTAGCAATTGTCTAGCGACAATCCAGCGATTGTTTGGTGGCAATCCATTAAACAGAAATCCAGAATTTAAAATGCTCCATTTTATAGTTAAATTATAAATTTTATGGTTAAATAAAAGTTAATAAGCTTTGATTATAGGTGTATAAATATAAATATAAAATTTATAAAATTAAGTTTAATTATCATTATGGCCTCGAATGGACAATTGTGATATTGAATATATATTGAATTATATATTTTCCTTTCAGGGGGTTAAGTCCATTTTTAGGGGAGGCTCAGCTGGATTTCTAGCAAAATCCTTAGGCATCTAGAATAAATTCTAGTTAAGGTTTTATGGATGAATTATTAATTATTATTGTTACTATTTTCTAGATATTCCTAGCACTTTAACAACGGGTCCTTCGGATCAACAAAACCAAGCCTCTTGGTGTACTAGTTTGTGAGTTGACATATTTCAATAACCTTTCATTTGATCATTTCATTCTTACATTATTTGAATGTATATTATATAGCATACTTATCATTATTAGAGTTAAATCAAGAGCATGATGTATGTTCATGCCATGTGATATGTTGTGTATGTGAACTAAAGTGTGTTGTGCTTACGATGGAGAATGGGATGATGTGGATCCAACCCATACTGACTTAGGACATTGCATAAATGGAATGACAATTTATGATATGATATGATATGATTTGATGATGATAATGATGCTATGACAGGGATAGCTTAGCTTGAGCTGGTCTTGCTATGACACCATGTTGGATTATTAAGTGAGGTCAGCTCCCTATTACATTTTAGATAAGGGTTGGATTCCATGGATTGTTATCCATTATGTGTACTTTGTATGCTATGTGTGAATTATTACTGTGTTGTGGTATTCCACATCAGTAACATGATGTTGGTTATTGATTTATATCCACTCATTAAGTAGAATGCTCACCCTTGTTCAACTATTTTTTAGCATAGCCACTTCACATTTCTTTAGTAAAGCCTTGTTATTCTTCCCTCGTAGAGGCTTCTGTTGGTTGGGGTGGAACTATTAATTTATGAATTAGAATTTTCTAATATTTTTTGTAATTGCCTAGCTAACAGACTTATTCTATTAGTACTAAGAATGTTAAACAAAGTTATGGATTATTGGATAATGAATTATGTCGTGGTGGATTTAGTTCCCCACTTACGCTATGAATGCCTATTTATCTATGCATGTTAATTAATTGGTTATGAATAATAATAAGATAATATATCCTTTTGAAAAGGGAATGCATGAAAATAAAATGAGTTATATATAGGTTAAATGTAGTTATTAATTAATAAATCATTATACTTAGGCTAGCTATGGGTTTTGGTGGCATTAACTTACCTGTTTCCTAGCGTTGGTCACGATTCAAGTTTGAGTTGTGACAAAGTTGGTATCAGAGCTATAGGTTCATAATTTTATAAGTAAAATTTATTAGAGTTTCATATGAACTATAGGATGAAATTATAGAAGAATAGGATTTCTATATGTCTTACTAAGTTTCTTGCTTCCTAAATCTGCGTTAAATTTTTTATAGTCATCTTATCTTAATTGTTAATGAAGTTATGTTGTTATGATAAACCTGTATTTTCTTTCATATAGAAATATGGCAAATACCAGAAGGAGAAACACTACTATAGAAGTATCTGAGGCTTCTAATAAAGTTTCCCAATAAGTGTCCAATCCTCCTAGAAGGGGTAGACCTAGGACAATTAGGAGTGCTCCAATGGAAATTCAAGATGAAAATCCTCCACTATAGGAATTTGGGATGATTGGGTTTACTATGGCCACTTTTGCACATGGTATGGCCGATCTTCAGGGAACTATGAATACTTGGGCATAAGTGATGTTACAACAATAACATAATCCACATTCAGTTAGGGGGCAATCATCTAGAGAAATGGAAATGTATCACTTTACCAAATTAGGACTGCCTACATATGATGGTACAGGGGATGCTTATGATTACCTGGAGACAGTAAAGAAGATTATTGATTCCTTGTGAGTTCTAGATAGTTGAGCCATTGAAATGGCTGGTTTCAATTTGAGGGGATATGTAGCGACCTAGTAGTATAATGATTATATCAACAACCGGTTAGATTAGCTCTCTTAGGGAGAATTCTCTGAATTGTTTACTAGATGGGCTATGCCTGAAGCTATCCATTTTAAGATGTGTCAGTTTAAGGGATTAAAGCAAGAAAGTCAATCCATAAATGAATACCTTCTTGAATCTTAGTCGATATACATACCTACTAAACAAATAAAAATAGACCATTATATGCTTGGCTTAGATAATGCTTATATAAGGCACTTTCAAAGAAGTAGTTGATAGGGTAAGATGTATTGAGCTGAAAGTATTTCCAAAGTTAGCTGGGGAAAACATAAGAAGAGTAAGAAGGAGGGACAAACTAGCAGAATAGCCTCTGGGAATGTTGAGTTTATTTATGAGCCTTATACAATGGGGTTGAAATTTTTAGGCCGAGGAGAGAGATGAAGGGGACAAAAGAAAATTAGTGATAGGCATCATGCAAGACATTCTAGAATTTAGCATAGCTGTAGTGGTAGTAATTAGAGTACAAGGCAAAGTGGTTCAACATTAGAGTTAATGAATAGTGTATGCAATCGATGTAGTAAGACGCATCGGGGTCATTGACGTTTTGGCATTAATGAATGTTAAAAGTGCAAGCAGCCAGGTCACTTTGCTAAGGATTGCACTCAGTTTTAGGGCCATTAGTCATATACTCAAGAATCTATTTCAAGTGTTGGCCAATCTGTCCACTTCACTGCTCGTACTTCTCAAGCAAGTAGTTCTTATGGTGGCCATTAAGGCCATATTTCTTGGGGTAGAGGTATAGGTCGTAGGGGAGGTGGAAGAGGATTTAATCAATTTTCCAATGGACAAGCTAGTAGAGGCAAGCAAGAGTGTTCACTTTAAGTCATCGGGAGGCCTAAGCTTCAAATACAGTAGTTTTAGGTATTTTTTATGTTTTGACTTTTGAGGCAAAAGTACTTTTTGATTCGGATGCTATACATTCCTTTATTTCTCTTGGTTTGGCAATTAAGTTTATAACCGATCACACTAGAATGTCTTTTGTTTGTTGCTACACCTTTGAGCAATGCTTTAGTAGTTGATTTAGGTTTTCCTTCTTGTCTGATTATAGTAGAAGGCAGGGAATTATTAGCAAACTTAATACTATTAGATGTTATGGATTTTGATATCATCTTAGGAATGGATTGGTTAGCCTCACATTATGCCTATGTAGATTGTCAAAATAAGAAAATGGTGTTTCAACTGCCTGGCAATGCAGAATTTAATTTTAAGGGAGACTACCCTATTACCTCTCATAAATTAATTTCTGTAATTAACGCTAGGAAAATGCTAAGATGTGGGTGTCAAGGCTATTTAGCTATGGTTAGAGATATTATAACTTAGGATTGAAAATGTGCCTGTAGTGAATGAATATGCTACTGTGTTTCCTAAAGAGTTATCGGGGTTACCCTCATACTGAGAAATTGAATTCTGCATTGATGTGGTATAGGGTATGGACCCTATTTCTATGCGTCCTTATAAGATGGCACCTGCTAAACTAAAGAAAATATAGTAGTAGTTGCAGGAACTCTTGGACAAAGGTTTTATCGAACCTAGCACTTCACCTTGGGGTGCACCGGTACTCTTTATTAAGATGAAGGATGGCTCTTTGAGATTATGCATTGATTACTAGCAACTTAATAAGGTAACCATTCGTAATAAATATCCTTTTCCTTGGATTACTGACTTTTTCAATCAACTTCAGGGTGCCAAGTGTTTCTCCAAGATAGACTTAAGGTCGGTTTATCACCAATCAAAAATTAGAAAAGATGATATTCTTAAAACAACTTTGAAAACTCGATCTGGACACTATGAATTTTGGTGATGTCATTCGGGTTTACTAATGCACATACCACTTTTATGGAATTAATGAATATGGTGTTTAGGCCTTTCCTAGACTGTTTTGTCATAGTATTCATTAATGATATTCTAGTCTTTTTGAAAATAGAGGAAGAACATGCTTGGCATTTGAGAATAGTACTACAGACCTTGAGAGAGAAACAACTTCATGCTAAATTTTCTAAATGTGAATTTTGGCTTGATAGTGTGGCTTTCTTGGGCCATGTGGTTTCTAAAGATGGCATCAAAGTAAACTCAAAGAAGATTGAAGCTGAAGTAATTGCTTGAGATTGACCACTGTAATTGAAATTCATAGCTTCCTTAGATTGGAGAGCTACTACTGCCATTTTATGCAAGACTTTTCTAGGATTATAGCCCCACTTATGAAGCTAACTTAGAAAAATGTCAGGTTCCAGTAGACAGATGTGTGTGAAGAAAGCTTTTAGAAATTAAAGGATTGCTTGACCTCTGCTTATGTTTTGGCCTTACCCTCAAGTACATAGGGATTTATAGTGTATTGTGTGTTTTTAGAGTGGGCCTTGGCTGTGTCTTGATGTACCATGGTAAGGCAATAGCTTATGCCTCTAGATAGTTGAAGAAAAATGAGAAAAATTATCCTATGCATGAGATATTACTTGTATGGTGAAATGTGTGAAATATTCATAGATCATAAGAGCTTGAAATATATCTTTCAACAATGGGATTTAAACTTGAGGCAGAGGTGCTGGATAGAACTATTGAAGGACTATGACTGTAACATTCTTTATGATATAGGGAAAGCTAATGTTGTAGCAGATGCTTTGAGCAGGAAATCTTTAGGTAGTCTAGCTCATATTAATATGAAGAAACAACCTTTAGTGCAAGAATTTTATGGCTTGCTGAATTTTAGATTACAAATGGAACTATCAAAAAATGGTGTGTTTCCAGCCCACTTTAATGTTTGATCAATACTTATGGACCGTATTAAGACAACTCAGATGTAAGATCCACAACTTGTCAAGATTTTGGGTGAAGTACAAGTAGTTAAACCTTGAAAATTCTTAGTGGATGAAGAAGGCGTTCTTCATTATAGTTCCAGGCTGTGCGTGCCAGATGTAGATAACTTAAGAAAAGAAATTATGGAAGAAGTACATCATGGAGCATATAGTGTGCATCTTGGATCTAACAAAATGTTCCATGATCTAAAGAGTACTTATTGGTGGAATGGTATGAAGAGAGACGTAGCAGAATATATGTCTAGATGTTTAGTGTGTCAACAAATTAAATTAGAACATCAGAAACCATCAATTCTTCTTCAACCTTTACCGATTCCTAAATGGAAATGAGAGAGAATTACAATGGATTTTGTTGTAGGTTTGCCTCACATTTCCTTAGGATATGACTCAATTTGGGTTGTAGTTGATAGATTGACCAAGTCCACTCACTTTATTCTTGTAAAGACAATTTACTTAGTTGCTAGGTTAGCAAGGTTGTATGTGGAAAAGATTGTGTGTTTGCATAGATTTCCTATTTCCATTTTGTCAGATAAAAGATCCTAGTTCACATCTAGATTCTGGAGATCCTTATAAGAGGGTCTATGGACTCGATTGGACTTTAGTACAACATTTCACCCTCAAATTGATTGGCAATCTGAAAGGACTATCCAAACATTAGAAGATATGCTTCATATGTGTTCCTTAGATTTTGGTGGTCGATGGGATTGGCATCTTCCTTTGATTGAATTTGCCTACAATAATAGTTATCATGTTAGTATAGAGATGGCACCATATGAGGCATTATATGGTAGAAAATGTAGGTTTTTTGTGTGTTGGGATGAGATAGGAGAAGCTAAACTAGCAAGGCGCAATTTGGTATAAGTCACATCCAAAAGAATTCCTTTAATTAGGGAGAGATTTAGAACAACTTTTAGTAGGCAAAAGAGTTATGCCAATCTTAAAAGGTGAGAGGTAGAGTTTCTGTAGGAGATTTAGTGTTTTTGAAAGTTTCACCAATGAGAGACATGATGAGATTCAGGAAGAAAGGAAAATTGGTGCCTCGTTATGTTGGTCCTTTTGAAATGGTTGAAAGAGTGGGTGTAGTCTCTTGTTGATTAGCTGTACCTAAGAATTTTTCTCATGTCCATCCTTTTTTCACAATTCCATGTTAAGAAAGTACATTTTTGACCCTTCTTATGTACTTTTGAAGCCTAAAATTGAGGTTGATGAGGACTTATCCTACGTTGAACATCCTGTTGCTATTATTGACACATAAATAAACAAGCTTCATTTAAGGAAATTCCAATGGTTAAAGTGCTATGGAGAAATCATGCTACAAAAGAATGTACTGGGGAAATAGAGCAAGGAATGAGAGAGCAGTACCCCTACCTTTTCACATCAAATTAAGGTAAAATTTTAAATTTGAGGATGAATTTTCTTAAGGGGAAAAATATAATATCTTCCTAAGTAGTTTTCAGCTGATTCCATTCCTATATGGCCCTCTAACGTTCACAAGAATTGCAAATAAAAAACACAAATTTTGACCATCTGATGCGATTTCAAGCGAATCTGTGGTGGTTGTGAAGAAATGAAGGTGATTTCTGGCTTCTTCATTTCAACACAAATTTATTGGTATAAATTTCACCTCCAAAACCACTAGTCAAATGTTCTGGCGACGGTCCGGTGAACTGAAGTCCAAAATTTAAAATGATCCATTTTATAGTTAAATTATAAATTTTATGGTTGAATAAAAGTTAATAAGCTTTGATTATAGGTATATGAATATAAATATAAAATTTATGAGATTAAAGTTTAATTATCATTATGTAAGATAAGTGTATAATAATTTAGTAAATTTATTGAATTGCCAACTATCTTATATAAATTTATTATATGAGATTGTGATGATGGTGTTGAATCAATGAGGAGGAAGGAATGATTATGTTGAAGGCCTCAGATGGGCAATTGTGATATCGAATATATATGGGCAATTGTGATATCGAATATATATTGAATTATGTATTTTCCTTTTAGGGGGTTAAGTCCATTTTTAAGGGAGGCTCCATTGGATTTCTAGCAAATCCTTAGGCATTTATAATAAATTCTAGTTAAGATTTTATGGATGAATTATTAATTATTATTGTTACTATTTTCTAGATACTCCTGGCACTTCAGCAGCGGGTCCTTCGGATCAACAGAATTGAGTCTCTTTGTGTATTAGTTTGCGAGTTAATATATTTCAATAACCTTGTATTTGATCATTTCATTAGTGTATTATTTGAATGCATATTATATAGTATACTTATCATTATTAAAGTTAAATCATGAGCATGATGAATGTTCATGCCATTTTATATATTGTGTATGTGAATTAATATGTGTTGTGCTTGCAATGGAGCATGGGAGGATGTGGATCCAACCTATACTGATTTAGGACATTATATAAATGAAATGATGATTTATGATATGATATGATATGGCATGTTATGATATGATGATGATGATGATGTTTTGACAAGGATAGCCTAGCTTGAGTTGATCTCGTCATGGCCCTTGAACATGGATAAAAGAGTATAGGGATGCCTAGCTTGAGCTGGCCTTACCGTGGCCCCGTGTTGGATTATTAAGTAAGCCAAGGTTGGAGGTTGACTTCCCATTACATTTTAGATAAGGGTAGGATTCCGTGGACTGTTATCCATCATGTGTGCTTTGTATGCTATGTGTGAATTATTACTATGTTGTGGCATTCCACATGAGTAACATGACATTGATTATTGATTTATATCCACTCATTGAGTAGAATGCTCACCCCTATTTAACTATTTTTTAGGATAACCACTTCACATTTCTTCAGTAAAGCCCTGCTATTCTTCCCTTGTAGAGGCTTCCATTGGTTGAGGTGGAACTATTAATTTATGAATGTAGAATCTTCTAGTATTTTCTGTGATTGCCTAATTGACAGACTCATTTTATTGGTATTAAGAATGTTAAAAATTTATGGATTGTATAAGTTATATTATGATGATGATGGATAATGACTTATGTCGTGGTGGATTTAGTTCCTCGCTTACGCTATGAATGTCTATTTATCTATGTGTGTTAATTAAATGGTTATGAATATTGATAGGATAATATGTCCCTTTGAAAAGGGAACGCATGAAAATAAAATGAGTTATGTATAGGTTAGTCATTAATTAATAACGGGTTCTAGTGGCATTAGCTTACCCGTTTCCTAGTGCCGATCACGATTCAGGTCTGGGTCATAACATCACTAGTTTTCGAATCAAGTTAAGCTCATGGACTAGTTTTTTAGATAAATAATCTAAATTTGACTTTTAATTTTAATTTGATTTTGAAAATTAATTTCATGAATGATAGATATCAAATGACGATCATAAGTGTAATATAAATGCATGAAAATTCAAAAAGCAATTAAGTAAAACATCCATAAAATAAGGACATTGTTCCCTCTAGTCCTTATGGATTATAGAAAAATTACATAATCACTCCTTAATTCTAAAATAATTAAAATAATTGAATACACTAATTACATTGGAAAATAAAAGGGGAAAGGAGATTGATTGGGATTTAGATTTAGATTCCAAACGTGCCTACGTACTCTATTGAATAGGGATCAAAACCTACATAGTTCCTTCCATGACTAAGTGGAAGGGTTTAGTAATTTATTGGATTGATTGATTTGATTTAAGTTTGTGGATTAGAGAAAAATGCTGATATCTTTGCTTTTCACAGGCAGATAGTTTTGTTAGACCGAAATTCAATTTTATTGAGGCTAATTAATTAAAATTATTAATTAATTAATATGATGAAATAAATGGATGGATTAATTAATTAATTTGGATGAAGGGTGGATTTAAAAAAAAGATTAATTTGATTTTGAAAAAAAGTGATTAGTTAATTAATTAAAAGATTAATTAATTAATTAATTGAGTAATTAATTTTAATTAAAAAAAAGAGTTTTAGTTAATTAAAAAGATTAATTAATTAATTTGAGAGTGGTTGGAGGGAGAAGAAGAAAATGAGCAAATAGATAGTCAATCTACAAGTGCTCGAAGGGTGAGTGAAATGAAGATATGGAGGGGGTATTTATAGGAAAATGGGGTGAGAGTAAGTGGAAAAGTGAAAAGACTAAAAGGATAGGGCTAAAAATACTAAAAAAATAAGGCTAAAGGTGTAATACCCAATGTTTCCTTAACCTATTAGAGTTAGCAATGGAAGCACTATAATATCCATATATATATTATGCCATGCCATTCTAAGCCTTTCTGACACCACAGGAATCATAAGAATATCACAAAAAGTAATTTTAATAGATAATGTGACAACAAGTAAACAATGCAATCAATTTTGATAAGCACCCTTATGATAAAGTGAAAGTCAAACCGTGTTTGACTTAATGTGACCATGTTAATAAGTTATTTGAAATATGAATCTAAAGTGCTAGTGAATGGGTGGTCACATCTCTTAAAACATTGGGAGATGATGATAGTGATATGGAAAGTTGAATTTAATCAAAGTTACAATGGTATAATGGAGGTCAAACCTAGTTTGACCCAATGAGCTTACATGATATACATACTTAAACAATGCTATGGAAGGGCTAGTAAATGTGTATTATGATATGTATAGAATTTACCTAGCAATGACTAGAATGTGCAGTGGTATGGGAGGTGGAATTATGTATATTAAAATTAAAAAAAGGAAATGGAAAATGTATTGAGTACCGAACTTGAAATGTATGTATATGAATTTGTTAGTGGACTTTTGGACTTTAAGGCCCGAGTCCATTGGATGGATGACTTGTTGAGCCCAAAAATGGATGAACATAAGCCCTAACTAGAGTTAAGAATGCTTAACCAAGGTTGAGTTAGATGTTGGAAAAGCTAGTCACCAATTTTGACTAAGTCAATTCCTTTTCCAACTTGAAATCTTATTTCACCCACACCCAAGTCTGCATTCATTTTGCTCTTTCCAAGCCATATAATGATGATCATTACCATTGTAGAGAAAATTCTAGCCCTCCAACTTGATCAAATTATAGCCATCCATCAAGATTAAATCATGGCCATTGGATTGAACTTGATGAAATCTCCACCATCCAACCTATTATATATATATATATATATATACACACAAAATTTATGTTATGATAATTATTTTTCTATCTCTACACCAAAATTCCGCCATGACAAAAAAAGTTTTCTCTCTACATCAATAGCAATAAGAATCTTAGCAAATCAAAGCTAACCAAGGTAAGGAATCATGTCCATCTCCTCTTATTTATGTTCTAAGGTTGATTTTAGTATTTTAGTTGCATAAAATTCTTCCTTTACCATAAAGAGAAATTCGGCCATGAGAGTGAATGACCTAAGAGGTGTTTTAAATTCTATTTGAATACATCTATGATTACTTTAGATGAAGAATAATGGTTTAGAAGTATTGAAATGAACTTTAGAAACTTGGTTCAAGATTTGAACATCTTAGAGGCATAATATAGTTTAAAAGGGGAACTTGATGTTTTAATGCTAGATATTGACAATTGAAGAATCATATAGGTTTTATATTATGCTAATTTCATAATTCTATAATCAATTTGAAGATTAGATGAGAAATTAATAGTTTTTCCTAAATTCTAGGGTTTGTGGAAAAATTGGCGATTTTGAGTATTGAATTTGAATTCATGAAAGTGAATGGAAAATTAAGCTTAAGAATGGAATCACATGATTTATATAATATTAATTTTGAAATTCGATTGATAAAAGTGATTTTTTCCAAAATTAATGAACTAGGTTCATTTATGGAATTTGATGGTGGAAGTAGAATTAGTTCTATTGAACATTAGAAAGTGTTTAAATTGATGTTGCTCAAAGTTGAAAGGTGAAATTGAAAGGAAAGGAATTATCCTTCCTTAAATGAATGGCTTGGGCCATTTAGAGAACAACTAAAGAAAAGTGTTAAGATTAGTAACAAGTATATGTAAAGTATATCTTGACCTTAAAAGTAATAAGTTACGTATTAATGAACAAGATATAAATGTTAACAATTTAACTAAATTAAATAAATGTTATAATAAGAAAATGATTGATGAGTGATTGAATTGCAAATATGTAGAGTCTAAAGACAAGAACAAGGATATTGTCGAGAAGTGCGAGGAGCACTAGCATCAGAGTTAAATGTAAATAGGAGTAAAGGAGTCCAATGTGAGTACGTAATAATATAATATGCCTTGTACTATTTGCTATGAAATCTCGTTGTTCAAACAGTAATCATTGAAATACTCCAATGCCTTCATGAGCATGAATTGAATGAGCCATTGATATGATATTCCTTGATGACATTTGATTATTGTGAAACCTACATGTTGAACTCATAATGTGAACCATTATTGTTCAAACCATATCGTTAGAAATATTCCAATTTCTTGATGAGCTTGAATTGCCTATTGAATATTGAACCATTTCATATTATGCTCCATGATGATAATTGATTATTGTGAACCTATCATGATTGAATTCATAATGTGATCATTATATTCCTTAACGCAAACCATATATGAATTTTTCTATTGAATACCCATTGATCAGCATAAATCCCTTTCTGATGTGGGGTAATACATTAGACCAAGTGCACTTGGTATAAGCCTGCAGGTATGGTGAGAGTACCCAACAGCTGTTAGGGGGGAACGCCTAACTGTAAGACCTGATCAGTCTTATGTAATGTGATACATGTGAGTGAGCAAGGCTTAGGCTGCCAATCTTGAATTTATATGTGTTGGAAGCATCTTGCTCCTGAGAGAATATTATTTCTGCTAAAGACATTGTTTCCATCTCAATTGAGAAATTGAACCATAATGATAATATTGATTGAAATCATTCCATGACTATAAAGAGCCCTCCTTAAAAATGATCCTTGTATTCACCATATATATATATATATATATATATATATATATATATATATATATATATATATATATATATATATATATACTCACTGAGAATTGTCTTTTATATAAATTATATTGTAATTGCTATTAGAATATT
Source organism: Reutealis trisperma (assembly GCA_947687605.1). Taxonomy (NCBI): domain Eukaryota; kingdom Viridiplantae; phylum Streptophyta; class Magnoliopsida; order Malpighiales; family Euphorbiaceae; genus Reutealis; species Reutealis trisperma. Next base: position 18,044 of record CANTUT010001229.1, read on the forward strand.
ATAGGAAATAATGTACATTTGACTAATGATGTGAAATGAAATTCTATAAATTTTACAAGTATGTTTATATATGATATTATAAGTGGAAATGATAAGCAAGTAATGGGTAACAAGGAAAGGTAATAAGGTTATAATCTTGGGATAAGGTTCAGTATGATGAATGTTTAAAGGTTATAAGTTATATGAGGTTCTATGGGTTTAGGTGACTTTACATCTCCCTAGGCTCTAGGATCGTCATAGCTTAATAAGTGGGTCATAACAAAAGAGGAAAAAAAAGTAAAAAGCGGTAGAAGGGCAGCACTAACTAGTGCACTATAGGTGCTAAGGGCATTCATCAAAACCAAAGGCAGGCTAACTTCTCTCTCTCTCTCTCTCTCTCTCTCTCTCTCTCTCTCTCTTTTAGAGATTGGTTATTGGTTTGTGTTGAAAATTTAGATGTCCAGATAGTAATACATTTAAAGGCTAAAGTTTTCTTTTGGACTAACCGGCTAGTGGGATCATTGTAACGGTTCTGCATAGTGCGTTAAACTTAACAGGTGTCATGATGTAGGTAGATCAATGGGTGTAAAATCAAGGGTTTACAGCTACCTCCTCATCAGAATAATTTTGTCTGTAAGGCAATTTTGATGATAGTGAATCCAGGAGTTGAGATGGTGTAAGGAACCAAGTCTAGGTCAGTGCTGGACATGTTTGGTGAGAGATACTGTCAAAAAGGAAGATGGGGAAAAGAACCATAGTGATGTTTAAGCAATTGTTTCTAAACATTTATAGGTGAAAATGTGATTAATAAATGGAAGCAAGAAAAGGAACAAAAGAGATTTCTAGACTATGGCTAGATATTTTTAGGTGAATTGATAGATATGATTGAGTATGATGAAAAGGTGGGGAAAGGAACTAGATGGACGTCTAGATTAGACATTTTTAGGTAAAGAAATTAGATGAATTTCAGACAAAATGGATAGAAAAAGGGAACTGGATGACATTTCTAGGTGAAAGATACAATTGACTTTAAGATGAATGAGGATGAAAAAAGGAAACAAATTTACATCTAAATAAGGATTTAGATGTTTCTGGGTGGAGGACATGATTGATTCAAAATAAAAGGAATGGAAAAAGAATCATAGGGATTTCTAAGTGACTGTTGCTAGACATTTATGGCTGGAAGAGGTGGAAAAAGGAATCATAAAGTTGTCTAGGTGATTGTTTATAGACTTTTATGGGTGTTGATGGATTTTGGGTAAGATAATATACTAAAAGGAGAGCCTCGACCTATGATGAGTTGGCTCGAGAGATTATGAAAAGGCTTTATAAAAGGAGAGCCTCGGCCTATGGTGAGTCAGCTTGAGAGATTCTGACAAGATTTTAGTAGGAGGAGAGCCTTGGCCTATTACAAGTCAGCTTTATAGATTCTAAAAAGATTTTGGTAGGAGGAGAGCTTAACCAATGGCAAGTCAGCTAGACAGATTTTGAAAAGATTTTGGTAAGAGGAGAGCCTCGACTAACGGTGAGTCAACTTGATAGATTTTGAAAAGATTTTGGTAGAAGGAAAGCTTTGGCTTAGGGTGAGTTAGCTTGATAGATTCTAAAAATATTTTAGTAAGAAGAGAGCCTCAACCAATGGCAAGTCAGCTTGACAAATTTTGAAAAGATTTTGATAGGAGGAGAGCCTCTGTCTATGGTAACTCAACTTAAGAGATTCTGACAATATTTTGGTTGCACTGAGGAAACTTGGGTTTTTGAATATGAGGGGTTAGTCCTTTTAGAAGTCTTAAAGGAACTTTACTGGGATTAAAGGGACTCTGAAAGTCACACTTCATTGATTAGTTCTAGAACGATATCTTTTTGCTTCAAAGAGGCACTAGTAAGCTTTAAGAGGTGTTGATAAGCTTTAAAGAGGTATTTGTTAGCTTCAAAAGATGTTAGTGAGGCTATTGGCTTAGCTTATACAAGATGGTGCACAATTACAGATGGTGGTATAGGTGTTGGTGCATAGATAAGGCATGTTTATGTATGAATGTTTCATAATTCATGGACATTTTGTTTAATTTCTATGCCATGGATAATTTGTATTGATGCATATAATGGATGAATGTATGGATGAAAATGGATGGATTCATGCATTTGCTTTGTGAATGTAATTTTTCATGTAACTTTTACGTCCATGGAAGCCATATTTCAGAAACTATATGCATTTATGGACTGAGAAACTCAACAAGGTTGAGAAACTCAACTTGGATTGGTATGGAATAGTTGCATGGTTGTATTGCAAGGAGTTTGAGTGGATTGAGATTTTTTTTTGAGGGCTTGCTTCACATTTTGGGATCTGATTGTCCATATTTTTTATTTTGGTACTGCTAAAAAAGAGTCAGCAGTCATGTCCCACCTTTGAGAAGATCGCTACTATGGCTTGGCAGTAACTTGGAGGCAACTTTAATGGTGCCAGAGTTCAAAGTTTGACATTTTCTACATTTTTCAGGAGATTTTGGACTTACCTGAGGATGTTGTAGGCCAGATGGTGATTAGTGATGGTTAGATAAGTTTGACTGCTGTGATTGAGAAGTTTCATGATCCTGGTGACTAGGGAGATATGAGAGAGCAGAGGCTTAGGATGAGGGCCTTAGTTTTTGTAGCAACCCACAGCTACCTTAGGAGTTTAGTGATAAATTTCTTGAATTTAGAGCTAATATGGTTAATTGTGTGCTTTTATGAAAATTCATGTGTTATATGATTAATAAGTATGTGGCATATTAGATTAGCTCTTAGACTAGCTCTAATATGCATAATATGAATTATTATGATGAAGTAAGTGATTCATATGAAATGCATAAGCATAAAATAATTTAGTTCACATAAATTGAATTTTCATGCACAAAATAATTTTAAGCATAAAATAATTTTTATGAGCATTTTTAAAATATTTTTAAATAAATATTTTGGGAGAAATTTCAATGAAAGTAATAAGAAAACTATTTTATTTTTAATAACCTACAATCAACCCATAAATTAAATAAAAGGCTCAATTTCCCAAAAGCCCACTACATCAAAACACTCATAACCTAACTCATCAAGGGTAAACTTGGAATTTGCCTAAAACCCTAAATATAATAAGCTAATTTCAGCCAGTCCTAGTTGTAGTAGCCACCATTCTATTTTATATCATATTTTCAATAGAAAATTCTCTCAAAAATATTCTTTCAATTTAAATTCACAATATGCTTTCAAACCTTACGTTTTCGCGACCATTTTCGTAAGTTTTTCTCATCTTCCAATTTACTATTTAATTTTTTAAGAAACTAATCATGAGAAAATTATTTTGGGCTATGTATTTACTGATTTTCTATTGATTTAATTCAGCCTAGGTGAATTTTTGAAAGAGAAATCTATTTTTCTACCAAAAACACAATCTTCTTTATACGAATCCTCTAAAAGTGAATCCTAAAACTCAAAGTTTGGAATTTTCATGCATAATAGTGGGAGGGGCTACTGATTTGTATTTCATTGTGTTCCAAATTGATTTTTGTTGTGTTTAGATTAAAAAATATTGATTTAAAACATATTTCTATATATTACTGTAATGATTGGAAAATACCAAAAGGCAAGAGAACTCTTGATTTTCACTTTAAAAACTAAAATTAGAATTTTCATGCATATGAATTACCAAGCACTGTTGATTCATACATGTTGATGTTCTACAATAATTTTTGATATGTTTACATGAAAAATATTGATTTAAATCATGTGTTTGCATATTACTGTAATGAACGGAAAGTGCAAAAAGTGAGAAAGTTCATGTTTTCCATGATTATAGGGTATTTGGACTACATTGGAAATTTAATTCCAATGTCTATAATTTTTTTTATGATATATTTTAATAATTGTTGATATGTATATATGAATGATAAATGATTTAATTACATGTCAGTTGAATGATTAACTTTAGACAAGTCTAGAGACAATTAGATATACTTAGGGTTAGGTTACTATGTTGTGGTTGATATGTGTATATGATTAAATGAAGAGTGAAATAGGTTTTATGAGGAGTTAATAATGAATTAATGATCTTATATTGACTATGAGATGGATGGTATGATTTGTTCAAAAGAGATAAACATGACCCTTTAATGTTACTTGTTAAGTTGATAAATATGTAAAGTGTTAAATGTACTAAGTTGAATGTTAAATGGAATTAATATTAAGATCATGATATATTGTGTTTAGCTTTAGAAAAGTCTTGGTATGAGTTATAATGTGTTTTCATATGGGCCTATAAGTGTGCAGGACTTTAAAAGTCAACATGCTATGTACAAGTGATGAGTGCACTTCTAAGTGCAATTCTAAGTATATATGAAAGTTATATATGCATGGAGTAGTTATGGGATAGGATAGCATGATGTTAAACAAATACTAAGTATTAAATTAAATATTATGTTAGAGCTTGAGGAGTAGTAGGAGTTCAAAAAGGGCTACAAGTACTAGGAGTAAATGAACCACAAGGTGAGTAAACATTATATTCATGTTACAAGTACAAGTGATTATGTTATGGGAACCTTTGAGATTCTTGAAACCCAAGTCTTTTCCTACCTTTAATTATAATTATATGATTTCTTTGTTAAACTTAAGTTGCCAAAGGATAATTGGTCCAAAGCCATTATTGTTATTCAACGATATGAAAGATCCTTTATAATTATTGTCTTACCTTATTTTCTTTCTATAACCACACTATTATCTTATCTTTTATTCAATAAGTTAAATTGCCATTGCTATTATGCTATATGATATTGTTTTCTTAATTGCTACTGTTATAAGTGATTACCATTAGCTCTAGCTATGGTACCTTTAACCTTTTAAGTAGAAATCCTCGTGTCAATGCAGATAATCATTAGAACCTGTGCACATGGTCTTAACTCGATGGATAGGGTTAGTGTATTCACCTCTGCTAGAAGAGGTAGTTTTAGTGGTGGAGCTTAATCTATTTCATGACTCTTTACAAGTGATGGGTTGGGAGTTATAATTTGGTATAATGCCACCTCTCCCTAGAGTGAATGAGCTAAAATAGTTGTTAACTCTTCATAAGTGATAAGTTTTATAAGTGTAATTTGGTATAATGCCACCTCTCCCTAGATCATTTCAACCTTAAGGGTAAGGAGCCAAAAACAAGGGGCTAGCTATTGGGAATGCACCAGCAACAGACAACAGAGGCAAGGGTCGAGTCTTTGCACTGAATCAGCAAGAGACCCACGCTTCGCACACCATCATAAAATGATATCATTCCCATCCAAAATTCTAGTGCAAGATGTTTGATTGATTTTGGTGCTACGCATTCTTTTGTATCACTATGTTTTGCTAAGAGTCTTAGTAGAAATAAGAAATTAATGATTAAACCTTCAATAGTGACAACCCCTTTGGGAGAAGTGATGGAAGTGAAATATGTATTTAAGGATTGTGAGGTAGACATTAATGGATGAAAACTTCTCGTAGAATTGTTGGAACTAGATGTACTAGAATTTGATGTAATCTTAGGAATGGACTGGCTTTATGAGCATAGAGCTTGTATTGATTATACAAAAAAGTTGGTGGAATTTCGAACTAAGGATAGGGAGGAGTTTAATTATTAAGGAGATAGGAATGAGAAACCTTTGAATTTGATATCAGCCTTGAGAGTAAGGAGGATGTTAAGGAAAAGGTGCCAAGCGTACCTAGCTCACATGGTCAATGCTAATAAAGAGGCTGCCATTTGAGGTAAAAGTATGCTAGTAGTGGATGAATTAATGGATGTTTTTTCTGAGGATCTACCTAGGATACCATCGGATCATGAGATTGAATTCAACATCGAGGTGCTATTGGGCACGCAGCCCATATTGATACCGCCATATCATATCGCATCGACAGAATTGAAAGAATTAAAGACATAACTACATGATCTACTTGATAAGGGTTTTATTAGATCAAGTAGCTCACTATGGGGGTGCTCCAGTGCTATTCGTAAAGAAGAAGGATGGCTTGTTTTGGGTGTGCATAAATTATTGCCAGCTCAACAATGTTACCATGAAGAATAAGTATCCTTTACCAAGGATAGATTATCTTTTTGGTCAATTGCAAGGAGTTGTTACTTCTACAAGATAAACTTGAGGTTTGGCTATCATCAATTAAAGATCTGTGGAGAAGACAACTGCAAGACTGCCTTCCATACAAGATATGGTCATTATGAGTTCATGGTCCTATCGTTCTATCTGACGAATGCTCCTGCTACTTTCATAGACTTGATGAAATGAGTATTCAGGCCATTCCTTGACAAGTTCATGATCATGTCCATCAATGACATTCTGATTTACTCTAAGAGTAAAGAAGAATATGAAGAGCATTTGAGGATTGTGCTTCAGACATTACGAGACCACTAACTCTATGCGAAGTTGTCTAAATATGAGTTTTGGATGGAGTTTATCAATTTTCTTGGGCACATAGTAAGTAAGGAAGGAATTCAAGTTGATCCCAAGAAAGTTAAAGTGGTAGCCAATTGGCCATGACCCACAACAATTTCTGAAGTTTGGAGTTTCTCGGGCATGGTGGGTTGTTATTGCAGATTTATTTAGGAATTCTCTAAGATAGCATCACCACTGATAAAATTGACATGAAAATAAGTTAAGTTTAATTAGGAAGAGTCCAGCGAGGAGAGTTTCAAAAGCTCAAGAGGTGCTTGATATCCACTTTGGTTTTGGCCTTACTCGAAGGTGAAGAAGGATTCACAGTCTATTGCAACTCCTTGATAGTAGGACTTGAATGTGTCTTGATGTAAAATAATGAAGTCATCACTTATGCATCATGACAACTTAAGAAGTATGAAGTAAACTACCCTACTCACGACTTGGAATTGGTCGTAGTAGTGTTCACTCTAAAGATCTGGAGACATTAAATGTATGGAATGAAGTGTGAGATTTATATAGATTATAAGAGTCTATAGTACATCTTGAGCCAAAGAGACCTCAACCTGAGGCAGAGGAGATAGGTAGAACTATTGAAGCACTATGACTGCCAGATTCTCTACAACTCCAAAAAGGCGAACATAGTAGAGGATGCCTTGAGTCAAAAATCGATGGGAAGCTTAGCCCATGTGACTGTGTGAAAGAGGCTGATCATGAAAGAGTTAAAAGGATTGTTTAGTTAAGGCTTGAGGCTAGAGATTAAAGAATCGAGAGCTTTTATAGCTCATTTACAAGTGAAGTTAATGCTAATGGAGGAGATTAAGGCTTCACAAGATAAGGATCTGCACTTGGTTAAGTTAAAGGATGAAACAGAGAAAAGAAAGAACCCTGAATTCAAAGTAGTTGATGGGATTCTAAAGTGAGGAAAAAGAGTATGCATGACTGATATGGAGGGACTAAGGGAAAGGATATTGAAGGAGGCACATCAAACATTTTACTATGCTCACCTTAGAACTACCAAGATGTATCATGATGTGAGAGCAAGTTATTGGTGGCATAGACTGAAGAAGGATATGGCTAAGTTTGTGACATCCTGCCTAACTTGCCAACAAGTCAAGTATGAACACCAATGACCCTCTGGACTACTTTAAGAGATTTAACTACCTGAATGGAAGTGGAAGTGTATCACTATGGACTTCGTAGTTAGGTTACCTAAAACCTCCAAAGGATATGACTTTGTATAGGTCATAGTGGATCGATTGATAAAGTCTGCCTGTTTTCTGCAAGTCAAGACCATGTACTCTGCAGCTTAGTATGCACAACTATACACTGACAAAATCATGAAACTGTATGAAGTACTAATTTCTATCATCTCATATTGAGGCACTTAATTCACCTCGAGGTTCTAGAAAAAGTTGCAAGAAGTATTGGGAATGCAATTGGATTTCAGTAATGCATTTCACCCTCAAATGGATGGACAATCTAAAAGGACAATTTAGACATTTAAAGACATGCTAAGAATGTGTGTCCTAGACTTTAGTGGTAACTGGGATAAGTACCTACCCCTGTTTAAGTTTGCCTACAATGACAGTTATCATTCGTCTATTGGCATGGCACCATACGAAGCATTGTATAGGAGGAAATGTTGTTTTCCAGTTTGTTGGGTTGATTTTGGAGACAAGTATGTGGATATTCCAAAATTGCTTAAGGAGACTATTGAGAAGGTATCTTTGATTCAAGATTAGCTGAAAACGGCCTTCAGTCATCAAAAGAGTTATGTAGACCCCAAGAGAAAGGACGCTTATTTTGCCGTAGGAGATCGCATCTTCTTGAAGGTTTTCCCTAGTGAAAGGTGTCATGAGACTTGGCAAGAGAGGAAAGCTATTGCCTCACTTTTTTGGTCCTTTAAAAATCATGGATAAGGTTGGGGAAGTGCCTTATAGGCTTGCCTCACCCCCAACTATGGCATATGTGCACCCGATTTTTCACATCTCGATGTTAAGAAAATAAGTGTCAGATCCATCTCATGTTCTGTCACCACTAGACATCGCAATAGATAAGCAACTAACCTATGAGGAGCTACTAATAGCCATTATGGATCGACAAGTAAAAAGGTTAAGGAACAAGGAGATACCTATGATCAAGGTTCAATAGCGAAATCATGAAATGGACTAGTGTACTTGGGAAGCTGATGAGGAGATGCACAGAAGCATCCTTAGCTTTTCAAGAGCATTTAAGTAAGTAATTTGAGGACAAATTTCTTTTAAAGGGGGGAGAATATAACAACCCACACCTATCCTAAGAGTTTAATGACAAATTTCTTGAATTTAAAGCTATTATGGCTAAGTGTGTGCTTTTTTGAAAATTCACATGTTATATGATTGATAAGTATGTGGCATGTTAGATTAGTTCTAATATGTATAATATGAATTATTATGGTGAAGTAAGTGATTCATATGAAATGCATAAGCATAAAATAATTTATTTCACATAAATTGAATTTTTATGCACAAAGCGATTTTTAAGCCTAAAATAATTTTTATGAGCGTTTTTAAAATATTTTTAAATAAATATTTTGGGGAATTTAAATGAAATTAATAAGAAAGATATTTTATTTTTAATAACCTATAATCAACCTATAAATTAAATAAAAGGCCTAATTTTTCAAAAGCCCACTACACCAAAACACTCCTAACCTAACTCATTAAGGGTAAACTTAAAATTTGTCCAAAACCCTAAATATAATAAGCTACTTTTGGCCAGCCCTAGTTGTAGTAGCCAACATTCTATTTTCTATCATATTTCTAGTGGAAAATTCTCTCAAAATATTCTCTCAACCGAAATTCATAAGGTGCTTTCAAACTTTGCAATTTCGCGACCGTTTTCATAAGTTTTTCTCTTCTTCCAATTTACTATTTGATTTTTTAAGAAACTAATTATGACAAAATTATTTTGGGTTATGTATTTACTGATTTTCTATTGAATAAATTCAGCCTAGGTGAATTTTTGAAAAAAAAAATCAATTTTTCCACCAAAAACACAATCCTTTCTACACGAACCCTCCAAAGGTGAATTTTAAAACTCAAAGTGTGGAATTTTTATGCATAATAGTGGGAGGGGCTACCAATTTATTTTTCATTGTGTTCCAAATTGATTTCTATTGTGTTTAGATGAAAAATATTAATTTAAAACATATTTTTGTGTATTACTTTAATGATTGGAAAATACCAAAAAGCATGAGAACTTATGATTTTCACTCCAAAACCTAAAATTAGAATTTTCAAGCATATGAATTACCAAGGGTTGCCGATTCCTACATTTTGATGTTCTAAAATAATTTTTGACATGTTTACATAAAAAATATTGGTTTAAATCATGTGTTTGTATATTACTGTAATGAACGGAAAGTGCGAAAAGTGAGAAATTTCATGTTTTCCATGATTATAGGGTATTTAGTCTTGTCACATCCCAATTTTGGAGATATGATGGTCCTAAAACACAGGAAGACATAAGATCACCCACGCTTATAGAACTCACTTATACATATACCCATGCTGCCTAAGATTGTACCAAAACCTCATACATTAACTTAAAAAAATTTATAAAGGAAAAACCTTAAGTTGCGGAAGTTAAAAAAATATACTTTAATATAATCCAGAAGGAAATAATAATAAAACTCCAAATAAAGTCACCAGCATAATATTCCAAAATAAAGTTCCCATAATAACTCCTGGAGCATCTACAGACTCAACATAGTATGGTATTATTATAACTTTGACAAAGGAATTTCCCAAACAGAGTAGGTAGCTTAAGCAATCACTTTGCCTTCTCATAATGCTCACCTAGAACCACACAAGGAAGAATGAATGAGATAGATGATCTTAATGAGTAAATAATAGGGCTTATATAATAACACATATCCCTTAGAAAAGGCTCATAGCTCATAACTCATAGTTTATGATTCATAGTTTGCAATTTAGAAAAGTTCATAGAAATTACACTTATAACACATAACACATAGAGTGAAGGCTATTGCCATAATCACTCGAACACATAGCCGATGATTGCTCTCATCTTTATGAAGATTTCTGCATAAAAAGGGTTATGGGTATTATAGCTAGAGCTAATGATAATCACTTATAAAAATAACATTGAAGAAATATAATCACATGTGGTACAATAATAATAGATGTTTAGTTTATCAAACAAAAGATAAATAACAGTGTAGTTCCAAAAGGATAGAGTAATAAAAAATGGTTTTAGACCAAATGTCCTTTAGCAATCCAAGCTTACAAAGAAATAATTTAGTTATAATTAAAAGTAGGAAAGAACTTGGGTTTCAAGATATCAAAAGTTCACATAATATGATAACTTGTACTTGTAACTTGAACATAATAGTTACTCACCTTGTGGTTCCGTTGCTTCTAGTACTTATAGCCCTTTGAAGTTCTAATAATTCTCAAGCTCTATCATACATTACAATTCAATACTTAGTATTTGCTTAATCATCATGCTATCTTATCCCATAACTGCCCTATATACATATCACATTCATATACACTTGGAGTTGCACTTAGAAGCGCACTTATCACTTGCACGTAACACGTTGACTTTAAAAGTCTTGCATACTTTGCCTTTTAGGCCCACATGAAAATCACATAATACTCATACTATGAATTTTCTAAAGTCAAACAAAATATGTCATAATCTCAAAATCAATATACTTAACACTTCCATATATATCAACTTAACAATAGCCCTTTAGGTGTCATGCCTATCTCTTATGATCAATTCATACAATTAATCCCTTCATCAATTCAAGATCATTAATTCATTATTAATTCATCATAAAACCTATTTTTATATTACTTAATCACGTTCACATATTAATCACAACATAGGGTTAAGATACTTTAAGTATACCAAATTGCCTTTAGGTTTGTCTAGGGTCATTCCTTCAATCAATATGCCATTTAATAATTCATCATTCATATATACATATCAATAATCATTAAAATACATTACATAAAAATTTAGACGTTGGGATTAAATTCCCAATGTAGACCGAATTGCTCCATCAAGAGCAAACATGATTTTTTTCTCACTTTTCGTTTATTACAGTAATATGCAAAAATATAGTTTGTACAAGGATTTTTCATGTAAACATAACAAAAATTATTTCAGAACATTAAACCATGGGGATCAGCACCCATTACTATAATATATGCATGAAAATTCCAATTTTAGGTTTTAGGATGAAAAACCATGAGTTTTCTTGTTTCATGTACTTTTCGGTCATTATAGTAATATGCAAATACATGATTTGAACCATTATTTTTCATTTAATCATAACAAAAATAAATTTAGAATACCAATACACACCAATTGGTCAGCCATAGACAATCCTCATGCATGAAAATTCTAAGTTTAGGGTTTAGAGTGAAAATCATGAGTTTTCTAACATTCCGCGCTTTCTGTTCATTACAGTAATATGTAAACACATGATTTAAATCATTATTTTCCATCCAACCATAACAAAAATCAATTTAGAATTTGATCATACACAAATTGGTAGCCATACCAATATAAAGTCATGTAAATTTTCAACTTTTAATTTCTAGGACGAAAACCATGAATTTTCTTATTTTCTGAAACTTTCGGTCATTATAGTAATATATAGAAATATGATTTAATTCGATATTTTTCATCTAAACACATCAAAAATCCATTTAGAACAAAAATTGTAAAAATCTCCCCCCTTGATGAGTTTATGCATGAAAATTTCAAATTTTGAGTTGTAGGATTCACATTTAAAGGATTTGCATAGAGAGGTTAGCATTTTTAGTAGAGAAATTAATTTCTCTTTCAAAAATTCACCTAAACTAAATTAAATTAGTAGAAATCAATAAATATTCAGTTCAAAATAATTTTCTCATGATTAGTTTCATAGAAATCAAATAATAAATTGAAAGGAGAGAAAAACTTACGAATACGGTCAAGAAATCGCAAGATTTAAAGGTATTTTGTGAATATCGATAGAGAGAAAAATTTTGAGAGAATTTTTTTACCAAAATAATGAAATAACAGAATGGTGGCTTTAGGAAGCAAGGGCTGGCTGAATTTCGTCTTATATATTTAGGATTTTGAATAATTTCTAAGATTACCCTTAATGAGCTAGGTGAGGAGTGTTTTGGTGTTGTGGGTTTTTAGGAATTTGGCATTTTTATTTATTTTATGGGCTGATTATAGATAATTAAAAATAAAATATTTTTCTTATTATTTTCATAAAATTCTCCCCCAAAATACTTATTTAAAAATATTTTAAAAATGCTTATAAAAATTATTTTATGCATAAAAATTGCTTTATGCATGAAAATTGAATTTATGTGAAACAAATATTTTTATGCTTATGCATTTTATATAAATCACTTACTTCATCATAATAATTCATATTAGGTATATTAGAGCTAATCTAGTATACCACATACCCATCAATCATATATCACATGAATTTTCATAAAAACACACACTTAGTCCTAATAGTTCTAAATTTAAGCAAATTGGTCATGCAAACTCCTAGGATGGGTGTGGCTTGTTATAGGCCTACATTGGGAATTTAATTCCAATGTCTATAATTTTTTTGTATGATATATTTTAATGATTGGTGATATGTATATATGAATGATAAATGATTTAATTGTATGTTCATTGAAGGATTAACTCTAGACAAGTCTAGAGATAATTAGGTATACTTAGGACTTCCTAACCCTATTACTATGTTGTGATTGATATGTGTATATGATTAAGTGAAATAGGTTTTATGAGAAGTTAATAATGAATTAATGGTCTTAAATTGACTATGAGATGGATGGTATGATTTGTTTAAAAGAGATAAGCATGACCCTTCAAGGTTACTTGTTAAGTAGATATATATGTAAAGTGTTAAATGTACTAAGTTGAATGTTAAATGTAATTTTTTTTTAGCCAAATGAATGTTAAATGAAATTGATATTAAGATCATGATATATTGTGTTTGGCTTTAGAATAGTCTTGCTATGAGTTATAATGTGTTTTCATGTGGACCTATAAAGGCTAAGTGTGAAGGACTTTAAAAGTCAACATGCTATATGCAAATGATGAGTGCACTTCTAAGTGCAAGTGATGAGTGCACTTCTCCAAGTGTATGTGAATGTTATATGTGAATGGGATAGTTATGGGATAGGATAGTATGATATTAAACAAATACTAAGTATTGAATTAAATATTATGTTAGAGCTTAAGAAGTAGTAGGAGTTCAAAAAGGGTTGCAAGTACTAGGAGCAAAGGAACCACAAGGTGAGTAAATATTATATTAATGTTACAAGTACAAGTGATTATAACCTTTGAGATTCTTGAAATCCAAGTCTTTTTCTACCTTCAATTATAATTGTATGATTTCTTTATTAAGCTTGGGTTGCTAAAGGATAATTGGTCCAAAGCCATTATTGTTATTCAATGATATAAAAAAATCCTTTGTAATTATTGCTTTACCTTACTTTCTTTCTGGAACCACACTATTATCTTATCTTTTGTTCAATAAGTTAAATTTCTATTGCTATTATGCTATATGATATTACTTTCTTAAGTGCTACTATTATAAGTGATTACCATTAGCTCTAGCTATGGTACCTCTAAACCTTTATGTAGAAATCCTCGTGCTGATGCGGGTAATCATCGGAACCTGTGCATATGGTCTTAACTTGTTGGATAGGGATAGTGTATCCACCTCTGCTAGAAGGAGTAGTTGTAGCCATGGAGCCTGATCAGTTTCATGACTCTTTATAAGTGATGGGTATGGGTTGGAATTTGGTATAATGCCACCTCTCTTTAGAGTGAATGAGCTAAAATAGCCGTCAACTCTTCAAAAGTGACAAGTGCTATAAGTGTGATTTCTGCGAACTTTGCTAAATTGCAAATTGTGAATCATGAATGATGAATCATTAACTATGTGTTATAAACTATGGGCCCTTTTTAAGGGATATTTGTGATTGTTTAAACTATATTGTTTACTCATTGAGATCATCTATCTCACCTCTTTTCCTTATGTGGTTTCAGGTGAGCATTATGAGGAGGTAAGGTGATCAATCAAGCAACCTACTTCGCTTAAGAAATTCCCTTGTCAAAGTTATTATTATGCTATACTATGATGAGTCCTTAGACGCTCTGGGAGTTATTGTGATGGGAACTTTATTTTTGGAATATTATGTTTTGGTGACTTTATTTGGAGTCCAAGCATTATTTTTCTTATAGATTGGATTTAAAGTATAGTTTAATTATTCTTCTGCAACTTAAGATTTTCTTATAAATGGTTTATTTAAGTTAATGTATGAGGTTTTAGTACAATCCTAGGTAATAATTGTATATGTATGAGTGGGTTCTACGGGCGTGGGTGACCTTATGTCTCCCATGTTCTAGGACCGTCATATCTTTGAAATTGTAATGTGATAGTTTTTTGTTTGAGAGTCGGATACATGTTTCACAGGTCCATTAATTAGGATGATGGTAGAGTACTGGGATTGGTATTATAGATGAAACAAAGGCATTTTGTGATTAGAGTTGTGCTGGTGGAGACACTGATGAGTCTCGATTGTTTTATTTAGGGTCTAGAGAGATGGACTATCTCCTCAGTTATTCATCAAGTGAGAAAAATATGTTGTTTCAATATTTTATGGGTTTTAGTTTGTTCTGCAAGTGTAGCTGCTGGACCATTTGTGAGTGGTGACCTCTACTTTTCAGTCTGCCTATGCCTTATTAGGACTTGGTTAGAGATTAGATAGGATGGTTGCTTACAGCCTCAGAGGAAACATTTTGGCACTATTAATTGTAAGGGATTGGATCTCTCAAGATTGGAGGCCATGAGTGTTGAGTGGTTTGCTTATTAGATTTAGCTTGAATGAACTTTTGCTAGGAGATAAGGGTTTTGGGGCAGATGAAACAGACTCAAGATGTGCCCCTAGTCATTCCTTTCTTAGAGTCTATGTAGATCATAGCTCTTATTGCCAAAGCTATCAAAGGGTGATTGGCTGAAGAGTTATCATGCTATTTGTTTTGGGATTTCACTTGGGCCACAGAGAGGTATAATAGGTGGTTGATGGAGATGAATTGGCCAGTTGAGAGAGAGTACCATTGTAACAATCCACACCCACCATAGGAGTTTCGTAACAATTTACTTGAATTTAAAACTATTATGACAAAGTGTGTGCTTTTATGAAAATTCATGTGCTATATGACCGATGAGTATGTGGCATGTTAGATTAATTCTAATATGCATAATATGAATTTTAATGTAAAATAAGTGATTTATGTGAAGTACATATGCATAAATTAATTTATTGCATATAAAGTGAATTTTCATACACAAAATGATTTTTATGTTATAAATAAAATGGAGAAGAACATGAACAAAGAATATAGAGAAGAGAATAATTTTCTAGTTATTCCATTCAATAGTATTAAGCCCTTTATATAGAGTACAGAAGGGAAATAAATAGGAAGCTTTTCTAATAAGGAAAATACAAGAAATAGGAAGTTTTTCCAATAAGAAAAATACAATCAATACTAATATGGAAACTAAAATATTTATGTCTATGGAAAGACATCAATCAAATCCTATAATATATCATAACACTCCCCCTTGATGTCTTTTACAGAGAATATGCCTCGTTAAAACCTTACTAAGAAAAAACCATGTGGGAAAAAAATCTTAATAAAGGAAAAAGAGTACATTATTCTTGTAGGAGTTTGCGCCATAACACTGCCTCATTAAAAACCTTGCCAGGAAAACCCAATGGGACAAAACTTAGGTTAAGGAAAAAAGAGTACAGTGTACTAAAATCTCCTCCTCATAAAAACATGATTTCTATCAAATATCTCTTAATTGGCACATGCCAATTTTGTTGACTAACTTTTCAAATGTAGTTGTAGGGAGTGCCTTTGTAAACAAATCTGTCAAGTTGTCAAACGGTATATTTAAATGATGTTTAAATAATATCCGCATATAATAATCTATTTATAGTACTCCCTTAGGATATTACTTGCGCTATGAATATACCTTGTTAAGAACCTTGCTAGAAAACCCAGTGGGAAAAAACATAGCTAAGGAAAAGAGTACATTTTATGCGCTATTTTGTTATTGCATAGATTGCCTCATTAAAACCTTTGTCTAAGAAAACCCTTTGGGATAAAAACTTAACTAAGGAAAAAGAGTACAATCATATACTAATTTGCTCCCTCTAATGATGACAGATTTTAACACGGCGTATACTAATTGATGAAACAATGCCGTCTAAATACCACATTAGGTAAAAACTTAGTACATAAGTTTGTTAAATTGTCACTCAAGCGAATTTGGTAGATATCTCTTTTAGAGCTTATATATATATAAGAATTTGGGTGAAGTTTATGTCTACTTCATTACCCTTGATATAATCACCTTTAATTTGTGCAATGCAAATTGCATTATTCTCAAAATACAATAGGAGTATCTTTTAGTGAGGTACTTCAAGACCATAAAAATCTTTATAAAATTGCAGTATCACCATAATTGAAAACATAGCTAGTCTAAAATCTACCATCATGGAGACTAAGCAAATAACCAATATTCGCATGTAAACAAATTTCAAATATGAAATACAATATTAACAGTATATTGAAGATAATATTTTACACCACTCTAATATCTCTTTGTAAGTGCAGAACTATACCTAACTAGGAATTTTTCTTGCAAATGCAATATCAGGCCTGATATAATTTGTAAGATACAAGAGTGCCCTATAGCACTTATATATGGTACTTCAAGACTAAATAGCTCTTTATTATCTTCTTTAGGTCTAAAAGGGTCTCTCTTCACTTCTAGTGAGTGGACCACCTATTGGTGTGCTTGAGGGAGAAGATTTATCTATGCAAAAATTACTTAAATATCTTTTCCACATAAGTATACTAGTGTATTAGGACTCCTTAATAATCAGTCTGCAGGTCGATCCAAAATTTCATTTTCTTTAAATTTTTCATCTTAAACTCACTTTTCAAATAGGTACATACTTATTTGAGTTCATTAGGAGTCACATTGATATTTAAATCAATTTATACTGCAATAATAATATATACCATTCTATGCTCTTTTATGAATACAAATGGAAATAGTGTATTATTCACATATCTTTCTTTCAATAAGAATTTACTTAATCAATCATACCATATGTCCATATTGCTTTAATCCATACATAGATTTTTGCAATTTGATGAAAAATATGTCACATATTTAATGTGCATTCATTTATGATATACTTAGTCCTTCTGGGACTCTTATTGCTTTCATAAGGCATACAATAAGCCTTTCATTAACTGCCATATTAATTAAGTATCAGAACATGATCATTTCCATAATAAGAGAATTATTCTTCTCATAGTCAATGATAGAATGAGTTTAGCTCTACTTTAATTGCCTCATTCCATGATGATCAATTATATTTATGCTAATATTCAGTTATACTTATAGATTATGGATCCATATTTTCTCTTGTAATAGCAAGAGCTATTGTTGAGGCAAATTTATCATCGACGATAACTAAATTTCTATCAACTCTTTCTTATATCACAAAAATAATTGAGATCTCATAGTTTTTATTTATATGATCATCAACTCCAGAAGCCATATTTGGAGGATTTAATTATTCTGTTGTCTCAGTCTGTGTCTCATAATTAGCTATAACTCTTTGACTGAGATCTTCCTCTTTAGGAGGTTTCTCTTTAGGAGATTTTATGAGTGGCACTGCTTTTCTTTTCCGTAGATTTTTGTATTTAGTTCCAACTTACTATCCACACTTCTGGCGTGTAGTGAGATTGATTGTTTTTCTATTTGTAATTGGAATCACAACCCTTGTTAGGGTATTAGCAGCTATAATATGAGACTTTGTCACTCTTTTACATTTGGTAGTTAATTTGCAATTTGTTGCAACTGTATTATTTTGTGAACTTTTGGTTTACTCTAACTTATACATGGACTAAAATTATTTAAAGGGTTTTCCTTCTAATAAATTTCTCGACATTTTTTAGTACTGTAGGTGCTTTTTCTCCCTTTAATGTCAAAAAATATGCCTCATCAAAATAAATTCATAGTCTCTTTTGTAGACCCATTATCATACATTGAGATAGATTTAATATATTGATAGCATAAAAAAAAAATTTACGACTCATGTCCTTATACAAGTTTCAAGGTAGAGTATATATGATATACACAATGGCATTCATGCCAAACTTTCAAGATTTAATTATTGAACTATAAGTTCAATGCTTAAACTGCAAGTTTAACGCAATATATTGTGCATGTATACTAGGGATAAAATAGTAATGAAATAACTCATTCTAATATACAACTTCTAAAATCCTTGCAAATTACTCCTTCAATGAGTTTATATAAAATCATCAATATTGAATTGAGTTGTGTCCTCTATATAGGCAGTTCCTCTTTCAGAATATCATGATCTACCAAATAATTTATAGCATTCACTTCAGGGAATACAGTTGTACTAGTGGACATTATTTGATGATTTCTCGTTAGCAATTATTCTTTTAGAATTCTCATTATCTACCAAATGATTTATAACATTCACTTCAGGGAATGCAGTTGTACTGGTGGGCATTATTTGATGATTTCTTATTAACAATTATTCTTTGCAACCACTAGAAAAATAATATTTGTAAATTTTTACTTTTTATACTGTTACTACAGGAGTATGTAACTTTATTACCACACAATTTTAGCTGTGAAGTAATTTTAAATATGGTTGAATTATATTCTCAAATAGACTTCAAGTCTTGTAGGCGTAGATTTAGCCAATCATATTGAGCTTATGGTAGTACCACATATTTCAAGTGATTATATCTATCTTTAAAACTCTTCTAAAAAAATATAGAAATCATCAATAGTAAGATATTCAACTTTTAAATCCTCATTTAAATGAGGTTTAAGTAGATAATAGCTTTTGCTTTTGCTAACATCTAAATGTATTTCCTTATCAATAACTCACGTCAAAAATTATTCCCATTGAATTCAAGAACATATAAAAATTATCAACCAAACTTTAATTCACTATACTTCACTTTATTTAAATAACTTAATTTGCATATATTTAAAATATATCTAAATAGGCCAATCAGAAAATAAATTAATATTAATTTTAACAAACATTAAATTCATAATTTATCCTACCAAGGAAAGGTAAGCACTAATTATGCTTCTCTATACCAATATAAATCCAACAATATATGCAATCCGGAAATAAATTCATCAATTCACAAATTAAATAAAACCATATCACTTATATAATTTATATTCATTTCATCTCATATTTAAATCTCTAATTGCTTTCACATCTAATGCATATTGGCATAAGTAAATTTAAAACATATATAACACACACAACTTTCTTGTAGGCTATTCAACTAACATATATATTTATATATATATATATATATATATATATATATATATATATGAGACGTGTATTGTCCATAAAATAAATTTTGAGTTGAAATGCTAAGACTGAAGGATATGTAATAATATATATACTAGTAGAATTGATTTCAATTTAATGAATTAAGTAAACCTATTAATATGAACGCAAAATCACTCTTTCCCCACAAAGCAAGTCAATCAATCAATAAATGAATAATTTAGGGTCAGATTTTATGCCAAAAAAAAAATTGTAAGCGATAACTTCAAAACTATGCATAAAATATGTTGTTATAATTGATAACCAATTAAAAGTTGCAATTTGGTTGGTTAATCAAATAGGCCATACCCATCATTCCAATACATATAAACAATAATGAAACACCTAAAACAGAAAAATCAAAGCAAAAGGGTTTACCTTAATATTATGGCCATACGCAGGTACTTTATTGACATCCAATTTATTCAACGCGTGTAGCTTAAATCAAATTTATTAGTTATTCAAGAATATAAAATATCAATTTTTCAGGGATGTTTATTTTATTTATTTGATTAATTTTTCAGGAACTGTAGAGATTATCAGTTCTTTTAGGAACTGTGGAGATTATTATTTCTTCTGGAACTATAGAGATTATTGGTTATTCAGGAACTAAAATTTAAAATATAGTTCTAGTTCTTCAGGAACTTAGGCCAAAATTATTCAACAATTTATACCTTAGTTATTTATTTAATTAGTTCTTCAGGAATTGTAAATAATACTAGTTTCTTCAAAACTAGAATTTGAAATATAGTGCTAGTTCTTCACTAGAATTTAAAATATAATACTAGTTCTTCAGGAACTAGAATTTGATTAATATGGTACCAGTTCTTTGGAAACTATAAATAATACTAATTTTTTCAAGAATTAGAAATTAGAATATGGTACTAGTTCTTCAGGAACTATAATTTACTTAATGAAAATTAAATAACATCAAATAATAATTTTTTATAAAAATGATAATCAAATTATTATTAAAATAATAACAATATATAACAAGAAACGAAAACATATATATAAAACAAAACAAAAATATTTTCATAATAATATAATATGATAACATTTGTTTTATATAGTAACAAAAAAAAAAACCGATTCATAATAATAATAATAAAAAAAATTTTGCACGTTAACATAAAAAAATTCATATCAAATAATAAAAAAAAATAATTTCATTGCTAGGGAAAAGAATATATATGCAAATTTTTTTATGCCCACATCAAAAAGCATAATATATATATATATATATATATATATATATATCTAATTTCATTAACACAATAAGATAAATACATCTTAAATATATATGCGTATTAAGCTATAGGCATATGTCTTTTTGAGAACATATATGATTCATATGTCATTCGAGATGAGGAAAAAAAATACCTTAAGAAAGCTTTTAAAAAAATGGTAGAACAAATTCATGCTAATAACGTGTTATAAATAAAATGGAGAAGAACATGAATAAAGAATATAGAGAAGAGAATAATTTTCTAGTTATTCCATTTAATAGTATTAAGCCCTTTATATAGAGTACAGAAGGGAAATAAATAGGAAGCTTTTCTAATAAGGAAAATACAAGAAATAGGAAGTTTTTCCAATAAGGAAAATACAGTCAATACTAATATGGAAACTAAAATATTCATGTATATAGAAAGACATCAATCAAATCCTATAATATATCATAACATTTTAAGCATATTATAAATTTTTAAGAGTATTTTTAAAATATTTTTGGGGGGATTTTAATGAAAATAAGGAGCAAAATATTTTATTTTTAATCATTTATAATTAGCCCATAAATTAAATTAAAGACCTAACTCACCAAAAGCCCAACACCAAAACACTGATAACCTAGCTCATTAATGGCAAACTTGTAATTTTGCCCTAAAACCCTAATTTACACATAATATTCAGCTCCCATTACTTATGGCAGCCTCCATTATGTTATTCATCATATTTTCTATGGAAAATTCTCTCAAAAACTCTTTCTGAACTGAAATTCACAAGATGCCATCAAACTTTGTGATTTTGTGAATGTCTTCGTAAGTTTTTCTCTTATTTCAAATTATTATTTGATTTTTATGAAAATAACCATGAGAAATTCATATGTGGCTCTATATTTACCATTTTTTCTTGATGTTTAATTTGTCCCAGGTGTTTTATTTGAAGGAGAAACCGATTTTCAATTGTAAACACAACTCTTTCTTTGCAAATCCAGCAAAGGTGAATCCTAAAACCTAAAAGTTGAAATTTTCATGCATTTGTATAAAGGGGGGAGGGTGCTAATTTGTATGTTAATGTATTATAAACTGATTTTTGTTATGTTTAGATGAAAAAATTGGTTTAAATCATGTGTTTACATATTACTATAATGGTCAGAAAATGCAAAAAGCAAGAAAATCCATAGTTATGTGATTCAGCCTATGGTGGGATTTTGATCCCAATGGCTATAATTTTTATAGTATATATTTTAATGATGGTTGACATGTGCATATGAATAATACATGATTTAATTGCATGTTAATTGAAGTAGTAACTCTAGGAAACTCCAATGAAGATTCAACCTACCTAGGGTTTCTAAAACTCTAATTGATATGTTTTGATTAATATGTGTATGTGATTAAGTGACATATGAATTAGGCCTTATGATGTGTTAATTATGAATTAATGACCCTAGATTGACTATGAGATTGATTGTATGATTTAGTCAAAGGAGACAAGTAAGACACTTTTAAGGTTACTTGGTAAGTTGATATATATGAAAAGTGTTAAGTGTACCAAGTTGGATGTTAAATTGGATTGATACTAAGATCATGATATATTGTGTTTGAATTTAGAAAATTATTGGTATGAGTTATTATATAATTTCACGTGAGCCTAAAAAGGCAAATTATGCAAGACTTAAAAGTCAACATGTTATGTGCAAGTGATGAGTGCACTTCTGAGTGCAACACCAAGTATATGTGAATGATATATATGCATAGGGTAGTTATGGGATAGGATAGCATAATGTAAGCAAATGCTAAGTACTAAATTATAATGAGTGTTAGAGCTTAAGGAGTATTAGAAGTTTAAGGGCTATAAGCATTAGGAGTTAAGGAACCACAAGGTGAGTAAACGTTATATTCATGTTACAATTATAAGTTATCATAATATGTGAACCTTTGAGATTCTTGAAACCTAAATTCCTTTCTATTTTCAATTATAATTATATGAATTCTTTGTTAAGCTCTGGTTATTAAAGGAAAATTGGTTCGAAACTATTATTGATCATTCATTGATAAGAAAGAACCTTTGTGATTATTGTCTTACCTTACTTTCTTTCTGGAACCACATGGTTATTTATCTATTGTTCAATAAGCTAAACATCTATTATTATTATATTACTTGTAATTGCATTCTTTAATGCTATTGTTATAAGTGGTTGCCATTAACTCTAGCTATAGTACCTATAAACCCTTTTATGTAGAATCCTCATGCCAATGTGAGAAATCATTGGAACTTGTGCACATGGTCTTAACTTGATAGATAGCGATAGTATATCCATCTCAGCTAGAAAGGGTGGTCTTAACCATGGAACCTAATCAGTTTCACACTTTTTCATGTGATAGGAGTTGAAATTTGGTTTGATGCCACCTCTCCTTTATGTGTTTAAGTGAATATGGCAATAACCCTCACTCTCTAAGTGTTATGTGTGATTTCTGCGAACGTTGTTAAATTGCAAACTATAAACCATGAACTATGAATCATGAATTATGAACTATGAGTTATAAGCTATGAGCCCTTTCTAAGGGATGTGTGTTATTGTATAAGCTATATTATTTACTAATTGAGATCATCTATCTCACCCCTTTTCTTTGTGTGGTTCTAGGTGAGCATTATAAGGAGGGAAGGTGATGGCTCAAGCAATCTACTCCGCTTGGGAGATTTCTTTGTCCAAGTCTTTTACCATACTATGATACGAAGAGTCACTCTTAGATGCTCTAAGAGTGTCTTTTTAAGACATTATTCATTGATGAATTATTTAGAGTCTTAAATATTCTTTTCTTATGAATTGTATTTAAAGTAATTTTTTCTAAAACTATTCTTCCACAAATTATGATTTTCCTTTATTAATAGTCAAATTAAGTTAATACATGTGATTTTATGTATGATCCTGGGTAGTATTATTATATGTATGAGTGGGTTCTACGGGCATGGATGACCTTATGTCTTCCTATCTTCTAGGATCATTATATCTCTAAAATTGAGATGTGACAACCATACTACCCTACTTAGAGTAATAGAGGGTGACGTAGCTGAAGAAAGATAGGCTACAAGAGGAACCATCAATAGAAAAAGGACTACAACATAAACAGAAGGGGTGACTCAATCTTTGAAGGAGACTCAAGGATCTACTAGAGGTGCAATACCTCAAGTTGTAGTAGTGACTCAAGCTATTGTAGTGAGGAGACAGAATGACACTAAATTACAGGTTTAGAGAAGGACTACTATAGTTAAGGCTGGAAGGAGAGCAGTATCTTTTGGAGTACAAAGGAGGATTTTAATTGCTGTGACATGGAGCAATTTCCAAGTTACCGCTATGCAGAGATGGATTTTTTGGAGCAGTTTTAGAACTGCTGTACTCAAGAGAGGCTTTCTGATATTACTATGGGAGCACTTTTGATTTTACTAGTACTTCTATTGTTACGATAGAGGAAGTTATAAAGACATAGAGGAAGATTGTGCCCATCTAAAGAGATTGTGGTGGACTCTGATTCTGATGAGGGTACGAGAGATGTGCACCTTAGGAGATAGATGAGGATTGGCTAGACTATGACTTCAGACATGACCTTTTTACTTTTTATATTTAGGATACTTTTTGGTTGACAAGATTACATGATACAAGATGAGTTATAGACAACATTGAAAGGGCTATCCTTTTGTCATGATGATGGGTTGTATTTTGTAAAATTTAATCACCATTAAATGAGACATCTTTTATTTTTGTTCTAATTTTTGTCTAAGTTGCCATTTTAGGTTTTCAACTTAACGAGCTCTTTCTTCTTCTTTTTTATTTTATTTTATTATTTTTTGTTTAGGCAAAAGAAATTGAGAATGTTGTATAAAGTACAGAGAAAATGAAAATGTGATGCAATTAAAATATTTTGTATTATGATTTGGACTGCACCCAAGTCTAGCTGCCTACGTATCCCTTGTATCTTCTCTTTTTTTTTTTAATTATTTTCTTTGAGGGAGAATTAGGTCTATATAGTTTTGATTACGTATACATGAAAACAGAAATGAAATGCAAATATCATCTTTAGATGAAGTATCGCTTCAACTGATTCAAGTTGCAAGGATAGGAAAATTCATTTTCATCCACATCCGTGAGGATGGCATCGGATAGGATCTTTTTGAGCATGTACTGTTTGGGCTAATTTGGTTTGAACTTTCTCTTAGATCATGAACATGAGATTAGATTTCTCCTAGAACAGCTCTCACCTTCTAGTTGAAGTGCCTGGCAAGTTTCCATTGATAACCTTAAATTTTATATAGAGCACTGATTCTCTTTTCATCAATGGCATTCAGCTAGTCATGATATCCTTCGATCTATTCTACCATCATTCTCTAGGACTTCTCCTTGACAAGCTTCTTGTGTCTATAGTTTATGATCTCGCAAACTGTGATGCTTGGATCATCCTTATCATGTCTTTGTTTCATGTAGAATAGCTCATGAGCTTTTTTCACTAGTGCCATACAAATGTAATGTATGGGATTTTTTTTTCCTCTATGACTTAATTAATTGACCCTTTTGCCTTTTCATTTTTTTATTTTTTGTTTTATTTTTTATTTTTCATTTTTTGCTCTTTTTATTTTTAATTTTTTTAGATATCCCATTTAAAGATGAACAAGAAGAACTAAAGCGAAACATAATTTTTTTTTTTATTATAGACAAAAGTCTCGTCATCATGGGTTATATTAAAGGATAAGTGAAAAGGAGGATAAGACTCAATGGACTCGAACTTAAAGAAAGATTTAATAGAAACAAAATCAAAAGACTTAGACTTAGACTTAAACATAGAATCAGACTCAGGTGGCTCAGACATAGAATCAGACTTAGATGAAATAGATATTAACTTAGAGGACTTGTGCATAGTAGGCCAATGTTCTTCTCAAAATGCCAATTATTGGGTGAAGCTTGAGATGGTCGGGTTATCTCAGTGGTTGAGATGAGGTTAGTGGTGGTGCTAGACTTTAGGTTTAGGAGTAACAATGCCTCTGCTATTAATGAGGGCTTGAATTTTGTGCTTCAGTGCCTTGCAAGCATCAATTTTATGCCTTGGTCCTTGATGATAGTCACAATGTTTGTTGGCATTATAGTTCTTGGGCCATCGAATAGGAGGTGCTTTTGACTCTAAAGGCTTGACAAAATAGGCTTCTAAAGCCTTCTTATAGACAATGCTTGGGTGTATGCCTAACTCAGAGATATGAACCATCAAATTTACACCCTTGGAATTTAGCCACAGCTTGATACCTACTAAGATTAGTGCACTATGCATAACTAGTACGACAGTCCCACTTTAATCCAAATCCTCCCAATACCAAAGCTGAACAGATAGCTTTGATCCTAATCCTCCCAACACCAAAGCTAAGATACCTTTGATCCTAGTCCTCCAAACACCAAACCTAAACAGATAGCTTTGATCCCATTCCTCTTAACACCAAAGCTGAACAAATAGCTTTGATCCCAATCCTCCTAAAGCACCAAAGCCAAATGGATAGCTTTAATTCCAATCCTAATCCTCCCAAACATCAAAGCAAAGTAAATAACTTTGATCATAATCTCTCCAATAGTTGGGCTGAACAGGTGGCCTTGCTAAGTCAGTTTGAATTCCCAAATCTCCCCCTTTTAGGTGGACCAAATCTCTAAATCTTAAAGTCTAGGTTAGACAAATAGCCTTGATTGAAATTCACCAAAATCATCTTTACCTCTAAACATTTAGGCCAAACAAATAGCCTTAATTGAAATTCACCAAGACCATTCTCACAACTAACGCCAAGGTCAAATCGATAGCCATTGATAAGCCCTCATTTATCATAGGGAGCCCTCCTAAATGATTCATATTCTTATACCATGTTTACCCATCATAAGGTTTAATTTGCATAAAGCATCAATACCTTCATACATGACAAACATAAGTAGATATCATATGCCTAGAATCTGACATGGCACAAGCCCTGAGTCTAATATGGCATAGCCTAAAATCTAACATAGCACAAGAACATATAAGCTAAAAATCTGCATGGCAAGAGCTCAAGCCCAGAGTTTGACATGGCATCTCTTCTCAAGGTTCACAAGCCTAGAGTCTGACATGGCATCTCTTCTTAAGGTTCACTATCATCAGAATCGCCTTTTGCTTAAAGCCAATTCTGATGAGGGGGCAGCTGTGAACCATCAAATTTACACCCTTAGAATCTGGTCGTAGCTTGATACCTACTAAGATTAGTTCACTACATAAAGCCAGTATGGTGGTCCCGTTAGCCAATTAGCGGGCTGTGAGGCCTCGCCTGAGCACCAGTCCCATCCACCGAGGGATCAAAATGCTCTTCGGGAGAAACTCCACGATTGGAACTCGTTGTGAGTTCAGAAATTTGATTTTTGTAATTTGTCAGTTGAAAAGTGAGTCGCCACTTTAATTTATTTATTTTAATTGGGAAAATTAAAGAAAACCCAATATGATTGACTCTAAAATTTGATTTATCTCAATGGAAAATGCACCAACCCACGAGTGACCAAGGAGGGCTCGGGGATCAGGTTTTGGTAATTACACAATTAAGAAAATGTTATTTTCTTTAGTTTGGCTAAAAATGCAAAATAACTTTTAAAAAATGAATTTTTGTGTATGCATAAACAGGAGTATAATGATGAATGAACATATATATATATATATATATATATATATATATATATATATATATATATATATATATATATATATATATATATATATATATATATATATATATATATATATATATATATATATATATATATATATATATCTTTCCTCTAGCACTTATGGGTACTAGGAAAAGCACACATTCCCCCAAATAAACTAAAATAAAAATCATAAACAAAAGATTAATACAAATAAATTAAAATAAAAAGGACTAAATATTGATAAAAAGATTTTTGGAGTTGATGCCCTTCAAAATGGCAGCCTGCGTATCCTATCGAATAGGAATCAAACTCCATGCAGTTCTCTCTTCTTGTGAAGGAGGGATTTTAAAAATACGTTGGTCTGCTTATTAACTTAATTCTGATTCTTAAATTAATAAGTTTTTAGATCTTTTTAGTTTTAGACCTAAAGGAAATTCTAGATCTGAATTTAGAATTTTAAAATAGGAAAGGGATTATACCTTTGCTTTTCTTGACTTTCGAACGAATGGAGCTAATTTTGCTCTGGATCTCAACTCCACCTTGAATTTAAAGGAAATTTGGAATCTGGACCTAGAAACAACAAGTATGTTAGTATAAGAACGAATTTATGCTTTGAAATATGCCTCAACTGCTTTGAAATCTCTAGAATTGCTTTGGAATGCTTTGGAAGTTGTGCCAAATGAGGCTGGGGGAGGCTTCTATTTATAGAGCTGCCAGAGGAGGTAATGGCAGTACAGACGGTGGCATCGGCGCTGTGCCAGCGGCAGGGGCGGCAAGGCCGACGCGCCGGCCGTCCGGGTGGCACGGAAAGCGTGGCGCCTGACCGCCAGCCTCAACCTGGTGCTTCACACGATGGCACGGCAAGAATGGCATCTCGTGCTGCTTAAACATGCCTCCCAGACGTCAGTGCGCCACTCGCATGGTTCGATCTGTTTCTATTCATTTCAGGCCCGTTTTAGCTCTGATTCAAGCTCTATTTGATTCTGTGGATTCATAACTGAAAGATGGTCCATTAGAGGTGCATTTTTAAGGGTTCACAGTTGCTCTCCTTATTTGATTTGGCCAAATAGAGGCTGAATCTGATAAGTGTGAACCAGAAGGTTTAGGATGCCATTTCGAGAATTCTGAGTGTCCCTTTCAGTATTGGGATTTATGCAAGAGTTTCATGTATGATTTCTGGCTATTTTGATTTTGTTTGGATTATTTTTCAATTTTCAAGCTATTTTTCAATTTTCAGTTTCTCTGCAATTTCAAGAGATTCTGAACTCCGATCAAGACCCCGTCTATTTCGAGAGATGGATAAAAATCATGCGGATTCACTGCTTCAGATGGAACTGAATTCCAATTTAAAATGAGCTTGTTATGGCAAAACCACGTGAACTGGACCTACGAATCAAAAAAGTAAAAAAGATGTTATGATGGGGGCCCTACCTCTATTTCTATATAAAGCTTAACTTCCTTCACTTTTTCTCATTACTTCATTTTCACTCTCTCTCTTCTCTTCTCTCTCTCTCTCTAGCTTTTACTTTTCTTCTCTTAAATTTTTCTCTTTTTTTTACTTTCTCCTTATGGATATCTTCAATTAGCCAGCAGCGAGTGCTCAGGATCTGGAGATATTACTAAAGGAGCTAGATCAACATGTCAGCTTCACTGAATCTCTCCAGGTATGCTTTTCTTTTCTTGCACAGTCAGTAAGAATTTTGATAATTATTAATAATAATTTAATTTATTTTTTTTTACAAAAATTACAGAGAATAAATTTAAGGCCCAGGGGTGGCCGTAGTGTCATGGAGCTAGTCCGCATTTATTTGACTAATCAGGAGGCTGTCCGTCTGCGTCTCGAGCCATCTGGACTGCTCGGGTGGCTGGAGCTGGATGTCAAGCAGCCGATTAACACCATTGTGGTCCGGGCACTAACAGAGCACTGGTGAGATACTATAAACACATTCCACCTTTCTTGTGGTGAGATGACAGTCACTCCTTTTGAGTGGAGCATGCTTACTGGTATGCATTTCAGATCTCGTACTCTAGAGTTTTATTCTTCCTGGATCGAGCGCTCTTCTATAGAGATGACTATTCTGATTAGGGCTGATCCCCCTCGTGGGAGCCTAAATGTCCCATGTTCTTGGCTTCATCAGGCCTTGATGACTATGGGTCAGGCTCCTAATCCAAATGGTGTCAATCAGGGTGCTAGACTTTGCGCCATGATTATCTTGAGCTGTACTTTTCTACATAACAATAAGGACTGCATTAATCTGAATATCCTGCGATCCTTAGAGAACCTGGATGAGATTGGGAAGTTTGACTAGGGAGGTGTTAGCCTTTTTGCTATGTATCATGAGCTATGCAGCATTTCCCATGGCACGCTTTGTGGTCATGGTGGTACCTCCATTGTGTTCGAGGTGAGTATTACACTCTGGTATTTTGTTATCTGACTTTTGTCTATTGACTGACAAAATTCTATTTCCTGCGATACTGGGCTTATGAGCATTTTTTGATGCTGGCTCCATCACTGAGAGAGCCTAGTGCTATTGATCCCTTTTACGGCCGCATTTGGAGGGCGTCCAACAGACCTTCCTTTATGACGCAGCAATTTGATCAGTGCAGACAGATCTTTGCTACTGTGACCGCAGACCAGGTATTTCTTTGTTGATGTTAACTCAAATCTTACTGTTTTATCTTTTACTGCTGCATATTGCAATCTGTTTGCAGGTGAGATGGTTGCCATTTATCAGGTTCATGGAGTGGATCCCTGACCGAATCAGGCCTAGCATGGACTTAGCCTCTTGTCGACTCTTACTCCACTGTGAGTCCTTCAAGATGTTCTATTTGGGAGAGAAGGTAAGGGCACAGGTTACAGGAGAGAGAGTTATGCCCTAGCCCCCTCCGGCAGATATGAGGTTTGGGCTAGCTATCCTGGGAGAGGATGATTGGGCTACCGGAGTTTCCTGTCTAGATTTTTTATTGCTGGACATAGACTATGATGAGTTCTATGAGGCATCCCTGATGCGGGGGACACCTCCCTTGGATAGATTACGAGGACTGTCTTATAGGAGATCTAATTTAGCGTCTTCCTAAGGTCCTCCCTCCAGAGTTGGGAGCTTCTCACGGGCTGGTGGTACTGTTTCGGTTGGTAGCATAGGTCCTAGGGTTGGACCTTCAGGTGTTATGGCCGGCCATTCAGGTTTTGCAGTTGATCCTTCTGGGGTTGGCCCTTTAGGGGCTAGCAGCTCTGCCCCAGCTCCAGCTCCAGATGCTTCAGTGGGAGGTCCGACTGATTCAGTTCCCTTGCCTGCCGGTCTTGTCTGCTTGCCAGCTTATCTGGATTATTTCTCTGGTGACAATTGATTACAATGCTACCATCTTCCCAATGAGCGTCCAGCCTTCTTTCCTACTATCCTTGAGACTGTGATAGAGGTAATGATTTTGTTCGGCTGGAACTTTTGACAGTTTGTCTTGTAATGATTCTCATATTTCTTTTTGCCTCAAGTTCCCATGGAGTTTGTTCGCTATCACTACGACCTTTTGGGCCAATATGCATTTGCTTTGACCTCCTTTTTGTATGAGAGGGATTTGTCGGAGGATAGTCACGAACAGGATATGCCCAGGCGAGGGCGCTACAGACCTAGGCGTGGTTATTAGAGACCTGTTTTGTTAGTTTTTGCTTTTTCATGTATACATGTACTTGAGGATGATGCATCTATGCATTATATTTTGAATATATGCACTTTTATGCTTTATGTAATATTTTGAAATGTATGATATGTTATGACTTTATGTATGTTTTTAATGACATGGGTGCATGGTATGAATGCAGATATTTGGCTGAAATAAGAATTCCATTACGTATACCTTACGCTCTTCTCTCGCATCCTGCTCGATTTTGAGAAAAATGAATGATTTTAAACCCAAGATCTTGAAAAATCATGTAAAAACTTGTTTTAAGGAAAGGAGGCATAAGGAGGCAAAGGAGGGTTTGGACGTACCGGTAAAGGAGGCGGCACATCCAGCGTGCCATCGCATTAGCGGCACGGCCGGCTTGCTGCCATACAAGGCGGCACACTTACTTTGCCGCCAACAGCTGGTATGGTAGGTCAGAATCTGTCTATTTAAACACTTTTTTTGTCCATTTTCAGTCCATACTCTCGATTTCTATGCCTCAAAAAGTCATTTTCAATCACTTTTTACTTTCCATCAATTTTATTTATTGTTTATTCCTTACAATGGAGCCTTATTTCAGCCATGCGATGTTCTTATGGTGTAAGAACCTCACAAAAGTGGAGAGAATTAATCTAGGAAAATATCGAGTAAGCACTATGCCCACCCTAAGAGGAATAAAGATTGATTGGGAATTTCTGTGTGCCTGCTTGCACTTTTTGGATCCAACTGCCCATGTCTTCAGGTTTGGGGCATCTATGGAAGAGATGTGTCCTACATTTGAGGAATTTTCTGTGCTGCTTGGATATGATCTAGAGGCTATGCTAGCTACTCCTGTTGAGAAGGTAGGATATTTCAACTCTTTCAAAGGACTTTTTGACTTGAGCACTGAGGCTGCTAGTCCTATGGTGGTGAATGACTGGGTAGATCTGAATGCTGTGATAGCAGAATTCCATGATCCTAAAGATTTTGAGGATGATGAATGGTTTCATTTGAGGATGCGGGCTTTATCATTCTGTCTGACTACCAGATATATTTTTGTGAGCCCTACTGGTTGGGGTGATGCCAGAGTTACGAAGCTAATTCCACAAATGGAGGAGGGGAGATCTATTGCAGCTATAGTGCTGGCTGAGACCATCATGAGTTTGGACAGATCTTGCACTTCTGATGGGTCGTGGTCAATTAGCCCTATTATTCTTCAGGTTAGTTGAATTCTGACTTCTGCATTTCAATTCAACTACTTTCTATGTTTATGCTTATCTCTTCTACACTTTTTCAGATTTGGCTGAGAGATCATCTCCGGATAGTTGGACCTCCTATGAAGGTGGATTATTCTGCTTCTTGGTATAAAACTCAGACCATTGTGATTAAACGGAGCTCTGAGAAAGAATGGACAAAATGGTTGATGGAGCTGGACTCTGATGACCTGCTATGGAGGTGTGAATGGTACAAGATCAGAAGATTCATGACCATGAGCTTTGGCTACATGATAGTCTACCTGCTAGATTTGAGGATGGTGACCTTTTACTAGGCTACTAGGGTTATGCATCAAATGGGACACAGTCTGGGGGTGCCCCAGATAGTGCTCTGTTTGAATCTGTTTTGATTATCGAGATTGTTGCTTGAGCTATTAGAAATGGATGAGTAAGGGGTTTTCATGCTATTCGCCCTCCTGACCAAGGCGGTAAATCCATGCAGTATATTGATTGGTGGATAGCCAACTCCTAGAAATCAGAGAAGGCTAAAAGGGATGCTATTCTTAAGGAGATAGAGGAAGAATCATGATTATTGTTTTAGTTTAGGGCAAATTTTGACCATGTCTTTATTTTCTTTCAATGTTCCAAAGTTTAAATGAGATAAAAATAAGACATTATTCATTTATTATTATTATTATTATTATTATTATTATTATTATTATTATTATTTTTTGGCTCTAACTTTTGCTTAAGCCGCCCTTTCGGGTTTTCAACTTAGCGAGCTTTTTTATTCATTTTTTTTGTGACACAATTAAGAGTCGAGTGAATGTAAAAATGAAGAGTTTTATTGATGAATTGGACCAAACCCACATGGGCTGCCTATGTATCTCCTTACAATGATTTATGATTTTTATTCTTTTTTCCTCTTTATGGAGAATCAGGTCCACATAGTTCTGACTAAGGAGGAAAAGATGTGAATGCTGAACCTGATTTGACAATGATTGCAAATTCTATGCATGAATTATAAGGATGCTTTATGCAAAGTATCTCTTGAGTTGATCCAGGTTGCATAGGCTAGCAAATTTTATGCTATCCAAGTCTGTCAGGATTGATGCTCCTCTAGATAAGATTTTCTTAATAAAAAACGGACCACTCCAGTTAGGTCTGAATTTTCCCCTTGGATCATGAATAGGTGCCCTTATTTCTTTCAAAACAAGATGTCCCTCTTGTAATCCTCTGTCTCTGACTCTCTTATCAAAGTGTTGAGCCAATTTCTGTTGATAACCTTGCATCTGATATAAGACATCCATTCTCATTTCATCGATGGCAAGGAGTTGGTTGTGGTAGCCTTTCACCCATTCCGCTTCATCCAATTGACTCTCCTTCAGAATGAGAGCTGACTTGATTTCTACCTCGATTGGTAGGATAGCTTCCATCCCGTACACCAAAAAGTAAGGTGTAGCACCGGTTGGAGTACACACTATTGTTCTATATCCCCATAAGGCATATGGCAAATGCAAGTGCCAATCCTTATAGTTGTTAGCCATCTTTTGCAGTATACTTTTCAGAGTCTTGTTTGCGGCTTCAACTGCGCCGTTGGTTTGAGGTATATATGAAGAAGACTTATAGTGTTGAATTTTCTCCTTCTTTAATAACAAAGCAACCTCCTTTTGGAAGTGAGATCCATTATCAGTAATGATCTCAAAAGGGACCCCGTACCTACAAAGGATATTGGTACGAATAAACTATGCTACTCGTTTAGAGTCCAATACCTGGTAAGGTGCAGTTTCAACCCATTTAGAGAAGTAGTCAATAGCCACTAGAATGAACTCATGTTTGCCGAAAGACTTTGGGCTTATCTTGCCAATGACATCCAGGCCCCAAGTTGCAAATGGCCAAGGTGTGGTGATAGGAGATAGAGGTACAGGAGGCATTTTCTGAAGTTTAGTGTAGATCTGGCATTTATGGCACCTCTAAACATACCTTGCGCAATCTTGATTCACGGTAAGCCAGAAGTAATCCTGATTCATGATCTTATGGGCTAGAGTAATTTCGTTCATGTGTGGACCTTCATTGCCACCATGTATCTGTTCCATGATCTATTGGGCTTCTGCTTCAATGACACATCTCAGATGGATGTTATCCCAAGTCCGCTTGTAGAGTATTTCCCCATTTGGAATGAAACTCTTGGACAATTGTCTTAAAGTCCTCCTTTCTGTCTTAGAGGCTCCTTCAGGATAAAGTCCATTCTTGATGTAGTTGAAGATGTCCCAAAACCATGGTTTGCTATCAGCCGCTTGGATATTCAGACAATGAGTTACACAACCTGACTCATGCTTAACTTCAACTGTAACTGGTCTGATTATGAAGCAGTCGCTTATATCAAGCATTGAGGCGAGTGTTGCCAAAGCATCAGCAAATCTGTTCTTCATCCTTGGAAGATAGTGGAAAGACAGTTCATGAAAACTAGCTGCTAGTTCATTGAGGCGTCTATGGTAAGGAACCAAATGCTCTTCTGTGATCTTCCACTTTTCCAAGGCTTGGGAGACTATCAGATTCGAATCCTTATAAATCTCAAGGCATTTGATTCTGAGCTTTATTGTTGCCTCAAGACTGCAGATGCATGCCTCATACTCTGCTTCATTATTTGTCACTTCGAAGTTCAATTTGATGGCAATGGGTAAGTTTTCCCCACTTAGTGTAATGAATACAATGCCGACACTATATCCTTTGTTGTTAGATGCCCCATCAAAGTAAAGTTTCCAAACTTCAGTGTCAATTGTCAGGATGTTTTCATCAGGAAATTCAGGTTCAACCCAATGATCATCTACCGGAGCTGCAGCTAACTGATCAGCCACTATGCTTCCTTTTACTACTTTCAATACACATATTTCAAATCATATGCAGCTAATACAGCCATCCACCTTGCTATCTTATTGTCAAGAACTGGCTTCTCCATAAGGAATTTCAAAGGGCTCTTCTCAGCAAGAACATGAGTTGTAAAGGAACAAAGGTAGTGTTGCAGCTTGTGGCAGACCCATACCAAAGCAAGACACAGCTTTTCTGTAAAACTGTACTTGAGCTCATGAGATAGCATCCTTTTGCTAAGGTAATAGATGGCATTCTCCTTGTTGGAATCAGGAGCATTTTGGGCAAGCATTGCCTCTATTGCTTCATCGGTTACTGATAGATAAAGCAAAAAAAGCTTTCCAAACCTTAGTGGCTGTAGAATAGGTGGGTTTAGTAAGTACTGCTTGATATGGTCAAAGGCTCTTTGACAATCATCATTCCACTGCTTGGAGGCTCCCTTTCTGAGTAGCTTAAAGATGGGACCACATACATCAGCTAACTGATTGATGAATCGACTAATGTATTGTAGCCGTCCAAGAAAACCTCTAATCTCCTTTTCTGTTTTTAGAGGTGGCATTTCTAGAATTGCCTTCGACTTAGCAGGGTCTACTTTTATACCCTTTTTGCTGACCATGTGTCCTAGGAATACTCCAGATGAGGCTCCAAAGACACATTTGGCAGGATTGAGCATGAGATTGTATTGGCGAAGTCTAAGGAAGAATCACCTTAATGCCTTTGAATGTTCTTCAATAATGGTACCTTTGATTACCATGTCATCCACATAAACTTCAATTTCTTTATGCATCATGTCATGGAAAATGGTAGTTGCCATCCTATGGTAGATTGCCCCAGCATTTTTAAGCCCAAATGGCATGACCAGGTAGCAATAGGTGCCCCATTCAGTAATGAAAGCTGTCTTCTCTTTATCAGGAGGATGAACCATGATCTTATTATACCCTGCAGCCAGGTCGGTTAAGGAAACCAATTCAGAACCTGTCATGTGGTCTACCAACAAATTAATGTGAGGCAAGGGAAAATCATCCTTGGGACAAGCTTTATTCAAATCCCTGTAATCCACACACATTCTAACTTTACCATCTTTCTTGGGAACCGGCACAATGCTAGCAAGCTAGGATGGATAGTTGATTGGCTCAATGAAGTTGTGGTCCAGTAGCTTGGCAATTTCCTCTTTAATTGGTAAAGACCATTCTGTCTTGATCTTCTCAATTTCTGGTTGACAGGCTTAGCACCTGGATAAACTGGGATTTTATGAACTGCTATGCTTGGATCCAACCCTGTCATATCTTTCGATTGCCATGCAAAACAGTCTTGAAATTCTCTAATCATTTTTTCAATGTGATCCCTGTTTATGCATACAGATGCAATGTATGTAATTTTTTGTATGTCATGAGTGCCGGTATTGATGGGCTCTTTAATTGTGTCATCTTTTATTTCATTTATTTCATTTTTACTTGATGTCTTATTTAAGTCAGATTTAAAAGTTGGAACATCAAAGAAAAATGGAGACACAGAGTCGTAAGAGGAAAATTTTTGATTTTTATTGATTTCAATTGGGAATACATCCCAATTTACATCAAACCAAAAAGTGAGACCCTCAAGGTTAGTTACATCATCAACAGAAGAAATAGAAGAGATAGACTCAGATTCAGAAGACGAGTCTATCTCAGACTGGGACTCTGACTCAGGTATGGAATCTGGTTCAGACTCTGGTTCGAATGGATAGAAGGGGCTCTGCTCAAAGGACCAATTTTACAGCTCGGTCTTGGTGGGCTGGATTAAGGTGGAAGGGTCAGTTTTTTCCTCCTCAACAGTGAGCATGGATACTTCATCAAAGAGACTAGCCTCCATGTTATCTTCCCAATCTTGACTGAGCATGTAGATTGATTCATAATCTTCTATCTCAAGCCTGACATCAGAAAAGATTTGAAATCCGGAGATCAGTTTTCCAGTAATAGGGCAAACCCAAGGCTTAGGAAGTTACAGTAAGGAACTGTGTCGCCTCCCTTTACAAAATAGCCGTTTAGGGTTTTGAAGTAAGGGCGCATGGGCCAATCATAAACCTCACCTATCTTAAGGGCAACTATTTTGTCTTTGGCCTAATTTTCCATCTCTTCAATATCTTCATCAATGGGCTTATACCCTAGCCCAAATGGTGGTGTTGCTACTGGATAATCCAGGAAAGACTTCAAGCCCTGTTGGCTTCTTTCCAAACCTAGACCAGGAAAATAGTTCATTTTGCGAAGCATGTTAGCAATAGCAATATTCCCAAAGGGGTTAAAATCAAAGGGAACGAATTCTTTACCCTCCTCACCCTCAATGTACTGAATGAAGGAGAAGCCTGAAAGTGGATAGGAGGATAGTTCAGGCTGAATTTTGAGAATTGAGACAGAGCTTGGAATGTCTGGTCTTCCATGCATGTCCCTTTTTATAGTCATGACCCCATTTTTGAAAAGGAACTTGACCTTCTGGTGTAAGGAAGAAGGGATAGCCTTTGCTTAGTGGATCCAGGGTCTCCCAAGTAGTAGGTTAAAGCAAGAAGGTACATCAATCACTTGAAATAGTATAGTGAAAGATGTCGGCCCAATAGTTACATTAATGATAGCTACTCCAAGGACCTCCCTCTTGGTATTGTCATACGCCCTTACAATCTGATCCGAAGGGGTGAAATCAGTAACCTCCAATCCTAAGCAGCTTGCCACTTTTAGACGGCACACATTTAGAGTTGAACCATTATCAATAAGAACTATCGGCACAGTCTTTCCCCGTGTAACCATTATGATGTAAAGGGCATTGTTATGGTTGGGATCTCCTTCTGGAATGTCAATTTCTTTAAAAGTGATAGACACCCCCTTAGCAGCAGAGGTAATAGAAGCCACTAGGTTTTCTGGTGTAATGTCAATTGGAGCTCGGCATTGATTCAGTGCCTTGCAAAGAGCTTGGTAGTTTGGATATAAGGATTGGATCAAACTCCAAATTGAGATGTTGGCTTGTGTCTTCTTGAGTTGTTTAAGAATGGGATCTTCATCTGGTTCAAGAATCCCTTTCAATTTGTTGGTAGGTGCCGGAATGGTTTGGGTAGGTTAAGTGTTTGGGGTTGGTTGGTTCTGGATAACTCTGCCACTTTTGGTGATGGCATCAATCTCCTCAACTAGGTTAGTGAGGTCCAGGACACAGCAATAATCAGGATTTGACTCTATCAAGGAGACCGGGTCAACTCCCTTATGATTGTTTATAGCATTGACCGTGTGGTTGGGCAAAGGATTGGTGTTGATGTTAGGTCGGGCTTTTAGGGGAATTAGGTCATTAGAGTCAATGAGATCCTGAATTCTATGTCTAAAGGCCTTACACGCATCTGTTTTGTGCCCAGGTCCTTGATGGTAATCACACCTCTCATGTGGATTGTAATTTTTGGGAAGTGGATTGGGGACTGGTTTTGGCTCCAAAAGTTTTACCATATTTCCCTCAAGTAGCTTCTTTAGGATGATACTCATAGGCACACCCCCAAGGTCAGAAAACTGCCTCCTTTCAATCCGGATAGGCTTTTTAATAGTCATACTATTAACTTCCTTCCCCCCCCCCCCCCTTT
The DNA here is from genome assembly GCA_947687605.1 of Reutealis trisperma. Taxonomy (NCBI): domain Eukaryota; kingdom Viridiplantae; phylum Streptophyta; class Magnoliopsida; order Malpighiales; family Euphorbiaceae; genus Reutealis; species Reutealis trisperma. The sequence goes on from CANTUT010001229.1 coordinate 57,229, forward strand.
CTGATTTGTTGAGGAAGTGACATTACCCTAATGAGTGGGCCTCTTATACCTTGACCCTAATGTAGTGTCTTCTTTGGTCTAACCACTCTGAATCAAATCTTCAATCTTTGAAGCAGTGGCAATAAGGGCCTTAAAGGAAGGCAAGTATTGAGTCTGTAGCCTTTCTTGGTAAACTAGCAAGAGATTCTTGACAATTATGTCAATTTGCTCATTTTCAGGGGGTTGGTTTACCATCTGAGAAGCCTTCTTCCTCCACCCTGTAAGGAACGAGGAGAAGGATTCCTTAGCATACTACTTGGTGGTCTCTAGGTCTCTTCTGGTTACATCGACCTCGATGTTGTAGTGATACTGTTGAACAAAGATATTGTAGATGTCATCCCAGGTCCGTTTCTTGGTGACATCTAAGTCCACAAACCACTTCACAGCTATACCGGTCAGTGATTGTTGAAATAATTGGGCTAGAAGTTGATTATCCATGCCCAATGGATGCATAACTCCCACATAGACTTTGAGGTGGGTCTTGGGGTAGGTATTTCCGTCAAATTTGTCAAACTCAGGCATCCTGAATTTGGGAGGAACCCTTGCATTTGGGAATAAGCTTAAGGATTTTATATCAACCAAATCCTTTTTCTTTTTCATCCTTAACAACATCTTTTCCATATGCTCCATCTTCTCCATGCAGGCTTTAATCTCAGGGTTAACTTCCTTCCCTTGGAAAGGATCTGCGAGTTGGGAAGTGGAGGCAGAAGTGATATTTGTTGTTGGTGGGTTGTTTTTGAGGAATTTGGGTGATGGGATTGGTAGTGGTGGGATGATATCGGTATTTGCAGTTTCTTTGCCTTTGGATTCAACTCTGGAAGTGGATCCATGGACAGGATAAAAGGTGGGTTTTGGGTCAGATTTGAATGATTTTGGCTCAGTGGAGTTTTGGGCCAAGGAGGTCTGCTCCAGTATGGTACGGACATCCTCCATGATAGCCCTCCTTTAGGCCTTTAGCATGTCTTGGAAAAAGGCCTCCTGCCTTTTCATGATGGTCTCTTGGTGTTCAAAGAGTTTGGAAAATAGCTCATCAAAGATCTCATCAGCTCTGGTGGTAGTGGTCTCTTCTCCGGCAATAGACATCTTGTCAACCTTTAGGATAGAGAAATAAAGCTGGGTCAGTTTCTAGCTTAGGTAAAGATCATGGAATATATTTTGACTGGGACCATGGGTTGACATAGGTTTGGGACTAGCAGTATTTGAGTGGAATTAAGACTCTCCAATTTTGTAAGGTTTATGCATGCATGCATGTATGCATGAATGAAAAAGGTTTCATGATAATTTCATACCGAGTTTCAGTATTATGTTACATACAACCCTAAAGGAAGGTTCTATGAGTCATTACATGAAAGGGTTAGGGTGGTTTAAAGGGAACCCATCACACTAGAGATGCGATATACCTAACCACATGTGAGACAAGGAGTCTCATGTGAGTCCAATGGTACGTGCATACTTGTTACACCTTTAAAAGGATTAGAGGATACGTCGTGGGCTGGATGATTTCACTATCGACAAGCAGACCTAAGGAAGGTTGCCCACTCGATGTTACTTTTTATCCTTTGTTTTCTTAGGAAGCTAGGGTTTTTGGACAAGGAGTCCGATGTTGTGATGCATGAAAAAGTTATTTTGCTTTTAAAGTTAAACTTGGTATTATACCAAAAGTAATCCACTTTATCTTTTATTTGAACAAAAAGATTTTTAAGTCACCAACTGTGAGGCCTCGCCCAAGCACCGGTCCGATCCGCCGAGGGATCAAAATACTCTTCGGGAGAAACTCCACGATTGGAATTTGCTGTGAGTTTGGAAAATTGATTTTTGTAATTTGACAGTTGAAAAGTGAGTCGCTACTTTAATTTATTTATTTTAATTGGAAAAATTAAAGAAAACCCAACACAATTGACTCCAAAATTTGATTTATCCCAATGGAAAATGCACCAACCCACGAGTGACCAAGGAGGGCTCGGGGATTAGGTTTTGGTAATTACACAATTAAGAAAATGTTATTTTCTTTAGGTTGGCTAAAAATGCAAAATAACTTTTAAAAAATGAATTTTTGTGTATGCATGAATAGGAATATAATGATGAATGAACAAATATATATATATATATATATATATATATATATATATATATATATATATATATATATATATATATATATATATATATATATGATGTGATGGAATGACAACAACAAATAAATAGGCAAAATAAATCCTACTTAATTATTACAATATCAAAACAAATAAAATAAGGAGGATCTTTCCTCTAGCACTTATGGGTACTAGGAAAAGCACACATTCCCCCAAATAAACTAAAATAAAAATCATAAGAAAAAAGATTAATACAAATAAATTAAAATAAAAAGGACTAAATATTGATAAAAAGATTTTTGGAGTTGATGCCCTTCAGAATGGCAGCCTGCGTATCCTATCAAATAGGAATCAAACCCCATGCAGTTCTCCCTTCTTGTGAAGGAGGGGTTTTAAAAATATGTTGGTCTGCTTATTAACTTAATTCTGATTCTTAAATTAATAATTTTTTAGATCTTTTTAGTTTTAGACCTAAAGGGAATTCTAGATCTGAATTTAGAATTTTAAAATAGGAAAGGGATTATACCTTTGCTTTTCTTGACTTTCGAACGAATGGAACTAGTTTAGCTCCGGATCTCAACTCCACCTTGAATTCAAAGGAAATTTGGAATTTGGACCTAGAAACAACAAGTATGTTAGTATAAGAATGAATTTATGCTTTGAAATATGCCTCAACTGCTTTGAAATCTCTAGAATTGCTTTGGAATACTTTGGAAGTCGTGCCAAATGAGGCTGGGGGAGGCTTCTATTTATAGAGCTGCCAAAGGAGGTGCCGGCATTACGGACGGCAGCATCGGCGGCAGGGGTCGCATGGTCGACGCGCCGGCCGTCCTCCGTGCCGCCTGACTGCCAGCCTCAACCTGGTGCCGCGCATGGCGGCACAGCAAGAATGCTGGCGGCACAAGATTCGTGCCGCCTTCTGGGTGGCATGGTAAACATGCCTCCCAGACGTCAGTGGGCCACTCACATGGTTCGGTCTATTTCTGTCCATTTCAGGTCCGTTTCAGCTCTGATTCGAGCTCTATTTGATTCTATGGATTTGTAACTGAAAGACGGTCCATTGGAGGTGCATTTTTGAGGGTTCACACGGGCAAGGGTCAAGGGTTAGCGCCCTGTTAGAAAATAAATTTCTTAAAACGTGCACCTTCAGACTACCGGCACTCGACTATGAACCTGTGGAATCAAACAGGGCCAAAATCGGATAAAAAATGGATAAGAACGGGCCAAAAAATGAGGTGTAGCAACCTACAGGCCAGCTATGGCAACTCGTAGCTGGCTGCGATAACTACAACCACCACTGTGGTTGCCACAGAGGTCCTTGCAGTAGCCAATTAGCTGCTATAGTGGGCATTGCGATTACCACATAAGGCTCTGTGGTTACCGTAGCCTCTAACCAGTTGCCACAACACGTTTTTCCTTGTTCTCACATCGAAAATTTATAGTTTTGATACACCAAACTCCGCCTATAAATATCTTGCACCTCCTAACAACTTCCAGACACAATTACATGCTTCTGTACTCTTCCTAAAGCTTTCTAAACCCTATTTCTAAGCTTTTCAATCATCAAAATTTTTTTTTCCAAATCTCTGAATCTCTATAACCCCATTCCAAAACTCCTTCCATCATCTTAAACCTTATTCATAAGTTTCCTAATCATCTCAAAACCCTATTCATAAGCCTCCTAATCACCTCAAACCCTATTCCTAAGCTTCTTAATCAATAAAAGGTGCAATTCAAGTTATTCCTTTCAAAAAGAAATTCATGGTAATCAAGCAAATGTGTGATCCAAGTCCTTCCAAGAAGAGTTCATGCTATTCAAGAGTCCTTTCAAAAGGAGTGCTCATGCTATCCTTAAGAAAAGGTGGAACTTAGATCCGGTGCCAAGCCTATTCCCTATGTTCCTCACTGTTGAAAGCCAAAGGTAAAAGTTCTTTCCTTTTCCTCTTTAATTCTAATTTCAAGATCTAAATATGAAAATATCTAATTTTTATTAATTAAAATCTGACATAATTAACAAATTCCTAAGCTCTTAAAATCAATCAAAACATGATAACAAAGGTAATGACTTAAAAACCCATCCTTCGCAAGAAGGAAGAACTCTATGGGGTTTGATTCCCATTCAAAGAGATACGCAGGCTTACCATCTCTAAGGCATTTAACTTTGCTAAAATTAACAACTTCTTCTCTCTATCACCTTCTTCACATAGTCTAGGATTGAAATTATTTTTTCTTAAATAAAAGTCAAAATTTTAGTTCTTTTTATTACAATTGTTTTATTACTTTTTCTTGCTTTAGTTATTTAAGTTATATTTGGGGAATGTGTGCTTTTCCTAGAACCCATAAGGGCTAGAGGAAAGATCTCCTAATTTTGATATTTTAACTTGTAATAGTTTTAAATAATTTTCCTTTATTTTGCGCATTTTGTAATTGTCATTATCTTATATTTGCCATGCATTGCACGAGTAATATTTCTTTCATACATCATATTATATCTATTCATGTATACATAAAAACTTCTTTTTAAAAGTTATTTTGTATTTAAGCTAAACTAAATTTTTTATTGTTTTAGCCAAAACCTAGTCTTCGAGCTCTCTTTGGTCATTCAAGGACTAGTACTTTTCCTTGGGATAATTGGCATAGTTTTGGAGTTAATCAAATTGGGTTTTTCCTTTAATTTTCCCAGCTAAAATAAATAAAATTAAAGTGGTAACTCCTTTTGCAAATTACAACTTACAAAATACAATTTTCTAAACTTATAGCAAGTTCTAATCGTGATATTTCTCCCAAATGAGCATTTTCAATTCTTTTTAGCGGATCGAGACTGGTGCTCAGGCAAGGCCTCATAGTTGGCAACTCCACTAGGGACTCTAGAATCTTTTTCAAAATAAAATATGAAAGTGGACTACTCTTGGCAAAACAAAAGTTTGGCTTTTTAGTACAAAATAGCTTTTCATGCATCACTATATTGGCTCCTTGTCCAAAACTGTAGTTTTTTAGGCAAAAAGGATAAAAAGTGACATTGAGTGGACCATCTTCCTTAGGTCTGCTTGCTGATAGTGAAATCATCCAACCCATAATGTATCCTCTAATCTTTTAGAGGTGTAACGAGTATGCACATACCATTAGACTCATGCAGACTCTTTGAATCACATATGGTTAGGTATATCGCATCTTTAGTGTGATGGGTTCCTTTCAAACCACCCTTACCTTTTCATGTAATGACTTATTTAACCTTCCTTTAGGATTGTATGCACTATAATATTGAACTCGGTATGTCATTATCATGAAACCTTTTCGTTCATACATATATGCATGTATAGCTTGAACCTTGTGAAGAGTCAAAAACCTGTCCAAACATCTTCTCACCTAAAACATATGGTCCACTTAAACCCACAGTCAAAATCCAAAGCCCATGGTCTATCTAAACCCATGGTCAAAACCTATAACCCATGGTCAAAATCCAAAACTTATGGTTCACCTGAAGCCATGTCAAACTCATGGTAAAAATAAACCCATCTATGGTATCCATAATCCTTATCCAAGCAAAACACTGACCTAGCTCTATTCTTTATAATTTTACACAAGCTAAACACCAACCTGGCTTCATCCTTCATAAATTCTTACCCAAGCTAAACACTAACCTAGCTATCCTTATCCAAGCTAAACACTGACCTAACATTCATCTTCCTAACCTAAACTAGACACTGACCTAGCTTTCATCTTTCATAATTTTTACCTAAGCTAAACTCTGATCTAGTTTTGTCCTCAACAATCCTTACCAAAGCTAAACTTTGACCTAGCTTCATCCATAGTCCTTACCCAAGCTAAAAGCAGACTTGGCTTTATCTTTTACACTACTATCCAAATCTATGGCCCATCTAAGCCCATGGTCCAGTCCATTCAAACCTATTATCCAACTGTCACCAGACCTATGGTTCACCCAACCTCCAAATCTATGGTACATTCATAACCTAATTGCAAAACCTATGGTCACTCTAAGCCCATGGTAAGCCATTCATATATCACAATCCCAATTACTCAAAGCTAAAATGTGACCTAGCCAACCAATGCTAAAATCTGACCTAGCCATCTGAAGCTAAAATCTGATCTAGCCAACCAAAGTTAAAATCTAATCTAACCAACCAAAGTTAAAATCTAACCTAGCCATCTGAAGCTAAAATTTGACCTAGCCATTTGAAGCTAAAATCTAACCTGTCTACCCAAAGCTAAATTCTAACCACTAAAATCTAACTTAGCTAACCAAAGCTAAAATCTAACCTAGCCATCCAAAGCTAAAATCTGACTTAGCCAATCAAAGTTAAAATCTGACCCAGCAATCAAAGCTACAATTTGACTTAGCTAACCTAAAAGCTAAAATCTAACCTAGCCATCTAAAGCTAAAATCTAACATAGCTACTCAAATCTGACTTAGCCACTCAAATCTAAAATCTGACCTAGCCACCCAAAGCTAAAATTTAACCCAACTCCCTTAGTTAAATACCTACCTAGCTAACATCACACACCTCTTCCCTCATCTTTACCCATATATTGTCAACCTAACCATAAGACACCATCATGCATTGCCATTAAACCTAAGGTCTTTAATTTGTCATACCCACCATAACCATCTTTTCCAAAGCTTGATACTAACCCAGTTCCTTTACCTATTCAAAGGTTGCAAGATGTAAACTAGATTTGATAAATATGTTATGGATAAGATTTTGGCCAAACTATTAGAGCAATAAGAAGAGATGTTTAAGAGACAAACAGCTTGAATTTAGGCCTAATTGTAAGCCCAAAGGGAGGCCATACTAAATGATGTCCAAGATATGTTAAGTCAGGTTGGCATAAACCAAACAAATCCACTCAACCTAGACCAAAATTTAACATCAGTTTAGGTGCATGCTTTTGCTTCCTCCAAGCCAACCTTTGAAACCATACTTAACCCTAAGCTTGGTGCTTTCTTAACCAAACTAGAAGCCATGGAAAAGTCAATAAAAAGTTTAATGAAGAGGGAAGGCATTGTTGATACAAGTTCATTAAGCCTTTTCCCCAATGCTTGGTTACCACCAAAGTTCAGGATGCCAAATTTAGACAAATTTGATGGTGCTATGTGCCCTAAGGTCCATTTAAAGATGTACGAGGGGGCAATGAATTCCTTTGGTATAAACAATGAGCTTCTTGCTCAACTATTTCAGCAAACCCTTATTGATCCTGCCCTAAGATGGTTTATTAACTTAGATGATAGCCAAAAACAAACTTGGGGGGACATTTGTAATGCATTTGTTAAATAGTACCATTACAAGATTAAAGTGGACATTACAAGAAGGGATTTAGAAAGCACTAAGCAGCTTTTGAATAAGACCTTCTCTTTATTCCTTACAGTGGAGGGCCAAAGCTGCTCTAATGGTAAACAGGCCAACCGAGCAAGAACAAGTGGATAACCTTGTCAAGAATCTGCTTCTGAACTACTGAGATCTATTGTTAATACAATACCTACCCACTTTCAAAGCATTAATTGCAAATGCATCTAAGGTTAAGGATCACCTTCAAAGCAAATCAAAGATTGGTGCCATTGACTTGAACATTAAGGAAGAACATGAACCCAACATTGAAGAGTTTGACTCTAGCTAAACCTGACCTGTCTAGAATCAACCTAAGACCTCAATGCCAATGAATGCCTCTTTTACCCATCAATCTTTCAAGCCACCTAGTGAGTTAACAAAGCAAGAAGGATACTGGTCAGAGTTTATATTATTAAAGTTCGAGTCATCATTTAAGTTAGAGTTAATTTTTTTTTTTTGAGTTTGACTATCAGAGTCATTTTTTTTTTTAGTTTGACTATCAAAGTCATCCTTTTTTAGTCTGTCTATTAGAGTCATTCTTTTTCAAGTTTGTTTGTTATAATCATCTTATTGAGTATGTTGAAATCATTCTTATTATAGTAAAGAAAGATGACATTATTTAATAAAGTTCCTTTTTTTATGTGGTTCTTTTCATCCAATTTGAATGAAACAATGAATTTTTGCACCATCAAGGAATCACATGGGAAGGGTCAAGAATTCATGATCATTAAAGGTAGCCTTGCCAAAATTATAGTTCCTTGGAAAACATTCAAATGATAGTGTGAACCCTCACTTTTACATCCTCAGCATCCAATCGCAGCCTTAGCACTTGCTGAATTTAATGCGTTACGCGGAGCCATTATGGCGATCTTGCTAACTGGTTAGCGGGCAAGGGTTCGGGGGTAGCACCCCCAAAAGAAAATTTTTTAGCCTTTAATTACATTGCCACTAGACATCCAAATTTCTCAAACTCTATACCAACAACCAATCTCTAAAAAAAAAAAAGGATATTTCAAAAAATGTGCCAGGTGACATGTGGCAGTCGCAAAACAAGAGTGTGGCATCGCACGCCTTGTTTGCTGCATGTTGCAAATATTTGATGCGGCATCACACACGCCTGGTGCAGTACCACACTAGGTTCTCCGAGCTTCTGACCTTTGTGGGCCCCACCTGCATAGAAAATGACCTTTTTACCACTTTTAGTTCAATTTTTAGCCATTTCTAGCCCTACCCCTCATGATCTTTTCACATTTTCATTACCTAAACTACCCTCAACCCCATTTGGCTATAAATAGGCTCCCCATTCCCTTATTTCTCTTCACCCCTTGAATTTGAGTATATTGCTATCTTCAAATTCCTCTCTTCTTTTCCCTCCAATCACTCTCTAATTAATTAATTAATCTTTTTAAATAATTAATTACCTCACCCTAACTAAGTTAATTAATCTTTTTAATTAACTAAAACTCTTTTTTAATTAATCACTCAATTAATCACTCTCTTTTTTTTAAAAAAAAAATCATTCCTTTTTCCAAAATCAAATTTTCTCAATCCACTTTTCATCTAAATTAATTAATTAATCTTTTTAATTAATCAATCTATTCATCCCTTTCATCATATTAATTAATTAATCATTTTAATCAACTAATTAATCTTCTAATCCATCTAATCACCTGATCCTGATAAAACAGAACTTGTGTCTGGTAAAACCCCTCTCCCACCAAAAGTCAAGGTAGCAGCCTTTTTCCTCACTTTCAACACACCCAAACCAAAATCAATCTGATAAACTCTTAAACCCCTCTACTTAACCGTGGAATGAACTACGTGGATTTTGATCCCCATTCAATGGGGTATGTAGGCACAGTTAGAATCTAAATCCAAACCTCAAATCCAAATCTCAATCAATCCCCTTTCCCCTTTTTTCTAATTAATTTGTGGATGTTTTATTTTCACCATGCATTCATATTATGCCATATTCATGCATTTTCTTTAATATCATCTTATAAATGTCATACATGAAATCCAATTTTCAAGTCAAATTAAACCTAAGAGCCAAATTTTGATTATTTAAAATCAAAAGACCTAGTCCCCAAACTCAACCTGGTTCAAACTAGTGATTTTATCCATGGGCAATTTAAAGTGAAAAATTAATAAATTGGAGTCAAGTTGGGTTTTTCCTTAATTTTTTCATTTAAAAATAAATTAGGGTGGCAACTCCTAAAATCATTTTCAAAATCAACCAAATCTGAGCCCGAGGGTTTCTTCATGAGTTTAAACCCAAATGAGCATCCCGGTTCCCTCTAGCAGACTAGGCCAGTACTCGAATGAGGCCTCATAGCTGGCGACTCCGCTTAGGACTGATTGCCATCTTTTTTTCAATAAAAAGGAAAATAAGAGGATTACTATTTGGTTAAGGAAAAATTTTTCTAAAATAATCTCTATTTGGCTCATGAAGTATAATTTGACTTTCATGTATCACTTTGCATAACAAAGGCTCTTTGCCTAAACCTTAACCTTTAGGAAAACTTTTAGATGGCAAGTAGCATTGGCTTAACAACTCTCCCTGAGTATGTTGGGAGATAGCAAAAGCATTCCACCTCAGATGAATCCCCAATCATTTTGGTGCTGTAACGAGCAATTAGTACTGTTGGACTCATGCAAGGCTCTTTGCCTCACATGTGGTTAGGTATATCGATGATCTGGTGGGATGGGGATCCTTAAATCAAACCACCCTTCACCCTTGTGCATATAGTCACTCTAGCCTTTGACCTTAGGTTCCATGTACCGTAATAATCAATACTCTTGCATGTTCATGACACCTTTTTTAGCATGCATCATGCCATGATCATGCATACACAACATAAGAAACTCAATAAGATAAACTCTCAAACACCTCACACACTCACCTAGTCAACGTGTAAACCCGGCGACCAACTATGTGGAGGGAATCCTTTTCCTAACACACCTTCACATTCATGCCATTTTAATTTTGTATTCTTATCCTTTTTTGTCTATTTTATATTTAAAGGTACCAATGGCTAATACCTTTAACTTCGATCAAGACGCCATGAGCGCTTTATTCACCAGCCTCCATAAGAAATAAGAGGAAACTTCTCAAGCTACACTCACCACCACTTTTCAGTCCTAAGCTAAAACTTTCACCAATGCTCTCAATGCCTAGTCTGCCACCTTTATTGATGCCCTCAACTCTCAGCGCTAGTCCATTATAAATGAGGTCAAGGAAATGACCAATGCCACTATCACTCCCCCTCCTGCTCGTGCTGAGCTTGCATCTGCCTAAGCCAGGACTAGCCATCCCACTACTTTTACTCCTCCATTATTAATCTCACCGATAAAGGGAAAGCATCTGAGACTCCAACCTCTCTTACCATGGACTTAAACATAACCACTCCCTCTCCCACTGCGAATCATTTTCAAAGTGGAGATTTCTCTAGCTTTCCCAAAGCTAATAAATTAATGAAGAAAGTTGAGGTCATGGAAAAAATGCTCAAGAACGTAAAAAAGCACGAGGACATGATAGATGTCGACTCTTTAGCTCTCTTCCCAAATGTACGAGTTCTACCAAAATTTAAAATGCCGGTCATGGACAAGTTTAATGGCACCACGTGTCCTAAAACTCATCTTAAGATGCATGTGGGTGCCATGAGACCTTTCGGTGTGGACGATGAGCTCTTTGCTTAGTTATTTCAATAGTCATTGAATGCAGCTGCTATTAAGTGGTTACTAAATCTTGACAAAAATTACAAGAAGACTTGGGATGAAATATGTAATGCATTTGTTAAGCAATACCACTATAACATCGAGGTGGATGTCACCTATTGAGATTTGGAAACCACTAAATAAAGGCCAAGAGAATCCTTCACCTTGTTCCTTATAAGGTGGAGAACAAAAGTAGCTCAAATGGCAAACCGCCCATCTGAAGTAGAGCAAATTGACATCATTGTCAAAAACCTCCTCCCCCAATATCAGGCTCATCTGCAAACTCAATACCTCCCTAGTTTCAAAGCTCTCATTGCCACTGCTACCAAGATCGAGGATTTGATTCAAACAGGAGGAATCAAGGATGAATCCTCTAGATATTACAAGAACACTACCAACACCACCCAAAGAGAGGGAGAGGTAAATGTGATGTCCTATCAATAGCCGATGAAGTTAGAAACAAGGAGAACTTTCTCTAAGCTAGGCATGCCTCTTAACATCATTTACAAGAAAGCCTTAGAGGCTAATCTGGTTAAGCCTTTAGAACCACGACCTCTTCCAAACCCCTTGCCCAAGGGTTACAATGCTAACGAGCATTGTGACTATCATCAAGGGCCGGGGCACAAAACTAATTCATACTGGGCTCTGAAGCCTAAAATCCAAAAGCTTATCGACAGTAGAGACATCGTTACTCCCAAACTCAAAGTCTAGCATCACCAAGCTCATCCAACCGTCTCAAGTCTCACCCAATAATTGGTATTTTAAGAAGAGTACCAGTGCTGCTATGCCCTCATCCAAGTCGTCTGAGTCTATGTTAAAGTCTTTTGAGTTTGTTTTCTATTAAATTTTTCTTTTTGAGTATGTCAAATATTGTCCTTCTGAGTTTGTATTTCGCCTTCTAGGTTTATCCTTCAACGTACTCATGATGGGACTTTTATCAGTAATAAAAAGTTTAAACTTTTTGATTTGCTTTAATTTTTTTTGATTCATCTTTAAATGGGACATCTTAAAAAGAAAAAAAATGAAAAATATAAAAAAATACAAAAAATGATGAAAGAGGCAAAATGATTAATCAATTATGGCACAAAAAAATAATCCCATACATTGCATTTGCATGGCAGTAATATAAAAGCTTATGAGTTGTTCTATACAAAACAAGATATGGATGATCTAAGCATCACAATTCATGAGATCCTGACCTACACAAGAAACCTATCATGGAGAAGCTGTGGAGAATGAAGATCATGATTATCGATGGAGATTAGCCGAGCACTTCAACTGGAAGATGAGAGACTAGGGTTCGCAAGAAGGAAATCTAGTTCTAGCCCTTATTCATGATCCAAGAGGAAGTTTAAATTGAATTGGGCTAGATAGTGCAAGCTCAAGAGGATTCTATCTGATAGAGGCACCATCTTCACAGACGTGGATAGAAGCAAATTCTCCCATCCTGGCAACCCAAATCATCTGAAATGATACATCATCCAAAAATGATATTTGCATTTCATTTTTTAGTTTTCATACATATGTAATCAGAACTATATGGACATGATTCTCCCTAAAAGAAATAATCGAAAGAAAAGTGATGTAAGGGATACATAGGCAGCCCGCCTCGAGTGCAGTCCAAATCATAATATAAAATATTTTGTTTGCATCGCATTCTCATTCTCTTTGTGCATAGTACATCATTCACTTAATTCTTTTGGCTAAAAAAAAAAGAAGAAGAATAGGAAGAATGCTCACTGAGCTGAAAACCTGAAAGGGCGGCTTAGGCAGAAATTAGAGCAAAAATAAAAGATATCTCATTTAATGATGATCAAATCTTGCAAAATACAAACCCATCATAAAGGATAACCCTTTCAATGTTGTCTATAGCTTATCCTATTTCGTGTAGTCCTATCAACCTATAATTATTTCAAAAAAAGGGGGGGGGGGGGAATCATGTCTGAAGTTATGCTCTAGCCAGTCTTCCTCTACCTCCTAAGATGCAAATCTCTTGTATCCTCATCAAAGTCAAAGTCTGTCAGTCATTACTACAACCTATGGTGTTGCACTTCTAGTAGATCCTTGAGTCTCCTTCAAAGATTGAGTCACCCCTTTGTCTATGTTGCAGTCCTTGCTCCACTAACGGCTTCTCTTATAGCCCATCCTTCCTCAGCTATGTCACTCTCAATAGCACAGCCTGGTACGCTTTCTCAATTGACCAAACCACTTTTATCAACCACCTGTCATACCTCTCTGTGGTCCTAAGTGAGATTTTAAAATAAACAACATGGTCACACATCAACCAGCCATCACCTAATAGTTTTGGCAATGAGAGCTGTGATCTGCACAGACTCTAAAAAGAAAAAAACTAGGGGCACATCCCAAGTTTGCGTCATCTGCCTCAAGATCCTCATCCCCTAGTGGAATGTTATTAAAACCAAGCCCAATATTCAAAACCACTCTATACCTATGGCCCCCAATAAGGAGAGATCTAATCCTTTACCATTAGTAGTGCTAAAAATGTATCCTCTGGGGGCAAGTTGCAAGCAACCATCCTATCCGATCTCTAATTATCGATAAAGCATGTGCAGACTGAAAAATAGGGGCCACCACCTGAAAATGATCCATCAACCACGCTTCTAAAATAACCCAAAACTTAAAACAGTCACCTACAAAGCACCTCTAATAGAAAGGGTAATTTTCTAACTTGGTGAATAACTAGCAAGACAATTCATCTTTCTAAAGCAATTGAGGCTCATCAGTGCCTTTGCCAACACAGCTCTAACCATAAAATACCTCTATTCCATCTGCCACTCTGGCATCACCCTAATCAACAGACTCGTAACTAACAATCAAGGCCCTCATATTGAGCCTCTGCACCTCTCATATCTCTTTGGTCATCATAATTATGAAACTTCTCAATCACAGTGGTCAAATTCACTTGACCATCACCAATCATCATTTGCCTTGCAACATCTTGAGGCAAGTAAAAAAAAAAACTCTTGAAAAATTCAAAAAATGCTAGACTTTGAACTCTGGCACAACCAGAGTTGCCTTGAGTCGTAGCCAAGCCATATTTCTTATCTCACTGGAATAGGCACAACTCCTCCTCAACAACACAGAAAACAAAAACTATAGGCCACTAGATTCCAAAATCTAAAGCAACCCTTCGAACTCCTCGTAATACCACCATGGCAACCATCTCATACCAACCTAAGTTGACTTTTTCAACTTTGTCGAGTTTCTCAGTTCATAAATGCATTCCTCCATATGACATAAAATTCATATAAAATAATTGCATTCACAAAGTAAATGTATGAATCCATCCTTATGTATCCATGCAACCATTCATTATAGGCATCACCACAAATCATGCATGGCATAGAAGTCAGGCAAAAGGTCTACGAATTCTGAAACTTGCATGTATCATTTGTGCACTAACACCTATGCAATCATCTGCAATCATGCATAAGTCGAGCTAATAACCTCACTAGCCTCTCCTAAAGCTGACCAATACTTCCTCAAAGCTGACCAACACCTCTTAAAACTGATCAGTGTCTCTTTGAGGCTAAATGATATCTTTTCAGATCTAATCAATAAAGTGTGACTTCTAAAGTCCCTTTACTCCTAACAAAGTTTCACTGAGCATTCTAAAAGGCCTGGCTCCTCACATTCAGAAGCCCAAGTTTCTTTGACACAACCAAAATCTTGTTAGAATCTCTAAAGCTGACTCATTATAGGTCGAGACTCTTATTTCACTAAACTATTAATTCTACCTATAAATGTCTAGAAACGATCACCTAGTGATCCATGTGGTTCTTTTTTCCACCTTTTTCATCCAAATCCATCAACTCCACCCATAAATGTCTAGAAACGATCACCTTACATCCAAGTGGTTCCTTTCTCCATCTCTTTTATCCAAATCTATCAATTTCACCCATAAATATCTAAAAACGATCACCTAGACATCTATATGGTTCCACTTTCCACCTTTTTTACCTAAATCAACTTTACCTCAAACATTAAGGCTGAACAGATAGTCTTGATTGAGATTAACCCCAAATCATCTTTACCTCCAACATCAAGGCCGGACAGATAGCCTTGATTAAAATTTACCCCAAACCTTCTTTATCTCTAACATTAAGGCTAAACAGATAGCCTTAATTGAGATTTACCCTAAATCATCTTTATCTCGAGCATTGAGGCCAAATAGATAGCCTTGAGATTTATTTCAGATTATCTTTATCTCTAACATTAAGGCTAGACAGATAGCCTTGATTGACATTTAATTCAGGTCATCTTTATCTCTAATATTAACGCTGGACAGATAGCCTTGATTGAGATTCACTTTAGACCTTCTTTATCTCCAACATTAAGGCCGGATGGATAGCCTTGATTGAAATTCACCAAACCTTCTTTGTCCTCCAATATTAAGGCTGGACAGATAACCTTGATTGAAATTCACCAAACTTTCTCTATCTCTAATATTAAGGCCAGATAGATAGCCTTGATTTAAATTCACCAAACATTCTCTATCTCCAACATTAAGGCCAGACAGATAACCTTAATTAAGATTCACCTCAAACATTCTTCATCTCTAGCATTAAGGTTAAACAGATAGCCTTGATTGAAATTCACCAAACCATTTTTATTTCCAATATTAAGACTAGACAGATAGCCTTGATTGAAATTCACCCAACTTTCTTTGTTATATAACATTAGGGCCAAACAAATAGCCTTAATTGAAATTCACCAAGATCATTTTCGCAACCAACATCAAGGCTGAGTAGATGGCCATTGAAAAAGTTTCATTTATCCTAGAGGTCCTCCTCTCAAAGAACATGACAATCCTCCCAAAGGACATGACAAGCCCAGAGTCTGACATGGCACCTCTTCCCAATGTTCACTATCATCAGAATCACCTTTTGTTCAAAGCCAATTTTGATGAAAGGGCAACTATGAACCCTTAATTTTACACCCTCAGTATCCAACTGCAGCCTTAGCACTTGCTGAATTTAACGCGTTATGCGGAACCATTACGGTGGTCCTACTAATCGGTTAGTGGGCAAGGGTTCGAGGGCAGTGCCCCTGAAAGAAAATTTTTTAGCCTTTAATTACATTGCTACCAGACATCCAAATTTTCCAAACTCTATACCAACAACCAATATCTGAAAAATATTGGTTGTTGTAAAATAGGAGTGCGGTGCCGTGTCAGACCTGTGCAGCACCGCATGCCTTATTTGTGGTGTGTCGCAAATGTCTGATGCAGCGCCGCATAGGTATGGTGCAGCACTACACCAGGTTCTCCGAGCTTCTGACCCCTGTGGGCTCCACCTGCATAGAAAATGACCTTTTTACCCCTTTCAGTTCAATTTTCAGCCATTTCTAGTCCTACCCCTCATGGTCTTTTCACATTTTCATTACTTAAACTGCCCTCAACTTCATTTGCCTATAAATAGGCTTCCCATTCCCTCATTTCCCTTCACCTCTTGAATTTGAGTAGATTGCTATCCTCAAATTCCTCTCTTCTTCTCCCGCCAATCACTCTCTAATTAATTAATTAATCTTTTTAATTAATTAATTACCTCACCCTAACCAAGTTAATTAATTTTTTTAATTAACTAAAACTCTTTTTTAATTAATCACTTAATTAATCACTCTTTTTATTCAAAAATCATTTCTTTTTCCAAAATCAAATTAATCATTTTTCTCAATCCACTTTTCATCCAAATTAATTAATTAATCTTTTTAATTAATTAATTCATCCATCCCTTTTATCATATTAATTAATTAATTATTTTAATTAATTAATTAATCTTCCAATCCATCTAATTACCTGGTCCCGATAAAATGAAATTTCGGTCTGGTAAAAACCTTCGCACACCAAAAGTCAAGATATCAGCCTTTTTCCTCACTTTCGACACACCCAAACCAAAATCAATCTAATAAACTCTTAAACCCCTCCACTTAACCATGGAGTAAACTACATGCATTTTAATCCCCATTCATTGGGGTATGTAGGCACATTTAGAATCTAAATCCAAGCCTCAAATCCAAATCTCAATCAATCCCCTTTCCCCTTTTTTCTAATTAATTTGTGGATATTTTATTTTCACCATGCATTCATATTATGCCATATTCATGCATTTTCTTTAATATCATCTTATAAATGTCATTCATAAAATCCAATTTTCAAGTCAAATTAAACCTAAGAGCCAAATTTTGATTATTTAAAATAAAAAAACTTAGTCCCCGAGCTCAACATGGTTGGAGACTAGTGATTTTATCCATGGGCAATTTAAAGTGAAAAATTAATAAATTAGAGTCAAGTTAGGTTTTTCCTTAATTTTCTCATTTAAAAATAAATTAGGGTGGCGACTCCTAAAATTATTTTCAAAATCAACCAAATCCGAACCTAAGGGTTCCATCATGAGTCTAACCTCAAATGAGCATCCCAGTTCCCTCTAACGGACCGGGCTGATGCTCGGGCAAGGCCTCACAGATAGTAGTATGTGCCTTAGGAGCCATATAATAGTTATATAATAGTAGATTTTAATTTCCAATGGCACGATAATACATTCATAATGTGCAAAGGGTTCCATATTATTAAATATAGTCCTTAAGTATTTGTAAGAGGATCTATTCTCAAGTGTTGAGAATATGGAAGATAGATCTCTTGTACAAATATTTTAAATATGTTCATGCTCATAGGATTAATGACTGGGCATCATTAATTATGAAAGACCATCACCTCTATTTATTTTCTATAATCAGTATATGATATGGATGATTATAGAGGCAGTGAGTCTCATGCTGCTTGACATGTGATATCAATACAAACACGTGGATATTCACAGGATGAATAGTCAAACTATGACATTAGATGATAATAATATGGGGTTTTACTACTTGTCAATTATTTATCATCTAGGTCATAATAATGCATATAATCTTTTGACTTTAGGAATACTATATCTCATATATAGATGGTTAGGATTTATTATTGCTTACATAGATGTACTATTCACGTACGGATATATGGCATATGATAGTTCTAATTTGTTATATATGGAGATAAGTGATCGCCAAGAAAGAATTCATTACCTTGAGTAAACAAGGTTAAGATCCTATTCTATGTGGTTATTCTTAATACTAAAGTTTCTAGCCAGAATAATAAGGTTCACTAGAAAGAGTTTTAAGTAGGAATCTAATTTCATCAAGAATTAGAACTAAGATAAGAACATAGAATTGAGGCACATTAGGGTTTGATATAAACCATTACCTTAGCCGAGATTGGGATCTTTAATAAAGAGATTCTAATGCATGATGATTTATGATCGATGGTCCATGTGATGTTTAAAGTTATCAACTATAAACATTTATTTCTAATTAGATAGTTGTGACATGGAATGCTAGCCATCTCTCGTGACTTATGGAACTAAGTGTAAAGTGGGAATTTCACATTAATAGAGAAAAATGTTTTCTCATTTCCATTGCTAATTAGAGATGAACCCATAAAGTCACACACCCAATAGTGATCATCTTCCAAGTGTAAAAGGTTTACCATAATAATTAATTGAAGTGTTTAATTAATTAATTAATGGTAAAATGATTAAACATGTAATTAAATTTACAAGGACCCTAGCATGTCTTGATGTTTAACCTATGAAGGTTTCTATTCAATTAAATCTTAATTTGTATATAATGCAAATGAGAAAGATTAAATTGAAAATTAATTTGGACTAAATTAAATATATAATTTTAAGCTTAGTAAAAACTCTTAACACATAAAATGTGGCCTAAGCACATATGTGATACGGTTAAGAGGCAATTTATGAGTTAGAGAAAATTCACTATTCATGAGCCCATATGATAGGTTTACGGGTTAGAGAATTTTCTACTAAGGTTAAAATTATAACTACATCCTTTGGCTAGTGGAAATGTCCATTTTACCCCTAAAGGATAAACTGGTCATTTCACCATTTGAAGAAGTAAAGTCCAACTTTGCTCCTTCACCAAATGATGAGCTAAAAGAATATATGTAAGGGCATTTAAGTCTTTGAGAAGACTTAAGAGTTAAGTTTTGAAGGAAATGAGTATAAAAGGGTTTTTGTTCATTTTTCTTCATAAGTTCCTGAACATCATTTTTTAGTTTAAAGCTTAGAGAGAGAAGTTGATAGAGAGAAAGAAAAAGGAGAAAATGTTTCTTCAAATTTTCTTTTGATCTTCAATTCTTTTCTTTGTTCTTTATGAAAGAATAAATGCTTGCAAATTGAAAAATGTGTTTAGTCCAAAACAAACTGAAAAGAAACCTTAAATTCCTAAATGATTTTTTAGGGAAAACTTGAATCAAATTGGGCAACCAAGAGAGGATTCAAGAACACTAAAGAAATCAAGAGGAGACTTGGAGGTGAGTTAGGTGTGGATGATCAAGAGACTTCACACTTAGGAAGCTCTTTTATAAAGAAAGAAGGAACCTAGAAGAGGTAATATGATTACTCTTCCTTCTTCTTTATATGCATATGTGTTTACACACAAATTAATTGATTGCTTGAATTGATTTTGGACCAAAATTAGGTAAAGTGAAATTTTAAAATGTTTGAAATTTCATCTTACCACCTTCCTTTCGCTGCATTTGGCTCTACCATTCCTTCATCAAATTTCCCAAGCAGACATCCATGTCACTTTCTCTCTAAGCTACATGCAGGTGGCAATCCTCAATCATCTTCACAAGCAAGGCAGAACAGATCGCTTTGCTAACTAATAAATGAAGGAAAACTAGAAATCCAACCCATAATCCAAATAAAACTAGACCTTTCCAAGCAAGTTGGAATAAATAGCCTAGCTAACCCAAAAAAAAAAAAAAAAGAACCAAGAAGAAAAAAAAAAGACTTAGAAGGGTAGCATAGAGCAAGAAATCAAAACCCATGAAAATAGCTTAGCTTAAAGATCGAATCAACTTAAAGCAACAATTCAAGATGGAGTTTTGTTTTCTTCAAATTGGATTCACTATCTAATATATTAGTCCTATCTCATCCAAAGATAGTTTGTTAGTCTTGTCATTCATAGAGTCATATTTCCTTACATTTGTAATCTATTAAGTGTTTTCACCACTTTTACTTAGAGTTTTTAGCCTTTTGTGTCTCATTTTGCCATTACCACATCAATTGTAGTCTAGTCTTACCTCCCAGTCTATGTGTCCAACTTATTGAATCAACTCACGAGGTGGTATCCTACCTATCTCCTTCAAAACACCTCTGCCCCTAACTCCTTCTAAAGATCATGCATCCTAGGCATATTATTATCGAAATTTTTGACAAAATCTCAAGGATTAGGCACATCAGTAGAACTAAGGCCCACCATCTTTAAAGCGCAAGTTTCTTGTCTAAACTGCCTCCTTTAGCAATTTTTGCAAACTCTTTTAAGCTCAAGGTCTTTTTATCAAGTTGGCTCAACTAATGAATCCACTATCCTAGACACTGTATTGGTTCAACCATCTTCTCTTAAATTTTGTGACCTAAATCTTCAAGTGATAGTTCTTGACTAGATTGGAACCTAACACAACCTGACCTAACATCTCAAGACTAATCTATCCTTAAAAGGACCTACTTGATCTACCCATCTCATGCCTCTTTGGCAAAAAAACTTAATCCTTGAAAGATTAAGGCTCATTGGCAAAACACATAATCCCTGAGATCTTTAAGTCCTGCAAGCCATTTTGATGCAACCATGTCAAAGGGCAAACCCTTATCTATAAGCCTATAGTATGCTTGTGACCAAAACCTGTAGCACCATATCTGAGCCAAAGCTAACCATCCAAAGCATCCTCGTAGAAAAATATCCTCAAAACCTAAAGGCCTTCACCATGAAGCTATGATGCCAAATCCAGAAGCCTTCATCATAAAGCCTAAACCAATAAGCCTTCATCAAGAGGCACATAACCAAAAGCCTTCCCCATGAAGCCCACTCCCAAAAGGTCTTCATTTATGAAGCCCATGATCTTCTTTAAGGCAAAATCTAACTGAGCTTTCCAAATTGATTGCCTAGCCTGACCTTTCCTCTAAGCCAAGATTAGCCTCCTAGGACTAGCATCCTAGCTCGATCTCTTTGACATAGTTTTAAGGCAAAAATCTAACCAAGCCTTTCTAATGAACTCACCAAAAGGCCATAACTAATCTCTTATAAAGCCAAACCAGACTAAGCTTCCAAATGACCCTAGTTAAGGCCAAACCTGACCTACCCTTCCAAGATGATCTCCCTTAAAGCCAAACTAGAAGGCCATAACTGACTAAGAGATGATCATTTCTTTATCGATTCCTACCTGATTGGGTCATCATCATTACTGCCATATAGGATCACCTCTTCATTGATTCCTACCAGACAGGGTCATCATCATTCCTATAGATAAGAACAACATTTTTAGCTCCTACCAAAAAGGACAACCTTGGAATCCATACCTTAAATCTGAATTAGGTATCTCTTTTGATCAGACTCATCCTAGGACAACTTTAGGATCCATACCTTAAATCTGAATTAGGTGTCACTTTTGATTAGACCCATCCTAGGTCAACCTTAGGATCCATACCTTAAATTTGAATTAGGTATCTCTTATGATCAGACCCATCCTAGGACAACCTTAGGATCCATACCTTAAATATGAATTAGGTATCTCTTTTGATTAGACCCATCCTAGGTCAAACTTAGGATCCATACCTTAAATCTAAATTAAGTATCCCTTTTAATCAAACCTATCCTAAATGGCCTTATGATTCATACCTTAAATCTGAATTAGGTATCTCTTTTAATCAGACCATCCTAGGATAGCCTTAGGATCATTTCACCCATAAATGTTTAGTAACAATCACCTAGGCATCCCTGTAATTCCTTTTTCTACCACTTTTATTCAAAATCCACCATTTTCACCTAAACATGTCTAGACTCTAACTTAGGCATCCATTTGGTTTATTCTACAGTCCTTTATCGTCGGGTTCACTATCATCAGAATTGTCATTTTTTCAAAGACAATTTTGATGAGGGGGCAGTTGTGAATCCTTAAATTTGCACCTTTAAACAACCAACACTTGATTATAAACTCATAGAATCAAACTAGGCTTGAATCAGATTTGAAACGGGTGAGAATGGAATAAAAAATGGCATACGAACACACAAGGACTGCATAGGGTGGTCTATGACTGCATAGACCTTGTATGAAATTGCACAAGCCTTGTGTGGAATCACAAAGGTCCTATGCAAAATTGCACAGCGCCTGTGTGGTTACATTTTGCCCTAGTGCACTCTGTGCAGTCCAAAAGTCGCAGTGTGCAGTTCCTGAAGCCTCATGTATGGTTTCATGCCTTGGGAAGCGAATCCCACATCAAAAGTTCACCATTTTTGCTCCCAACTCTCTCCCTATAAAAAAAAAAAAAAAAAAAAAAAAAGCACCCCATATGTCATTTCCACACTTAGAATTGCTTAATCAAACTAATTGATTTCAAAGCAATCAATATTTTTAAAGTTTGGTCCGAAAGGAACAAACTTTTCTAGTTTAAAATTTTATTTTATTTTATTTTATTTGGGTGGTTGTTTCAAGGTAGTTCTTCTCAAATCAATCCTAGGAGGTCCCAATAATGCCATCTGAGTTGCTGTTCAGAGGTTGTCATTTCGTCGAGTCGAGAAAGTGGAATTGCGATCCAATCATCCGCTTCAGTTGTCCTATGTCCCCAAGCCTCGTCCTCATAAGGTATTTATTTCCCTTTTCTATTATTTTCTTGTTTTCTTTTTTTGTTTTGTTTTAGCGTTTCTTTTGCTTTATATTGTTTGTTTGTTTTGTTATTTTTTCCTTAGGATTACTTAGATTGTTCTTTTTGTTTATTATTACTTTACTTTGCATATTTTATTGTTTTCTTTCATTTTTTTTTGAGGTATCTTGATTAGAATATGATTTAATTAACTTGGTAAGTGATTTGAATTAATATATCTACTTGTTAATTAAAACCTAACCTAATTAACAACTTGGTAATCAATCAATTTGATCTAATCAATCAACCCACCTTTTAATCAATGAACTAAACGTGATAAAATGTCAAGACTAAAAAAACCCCTTTCACAAGAAGGGCAAACTATATGTATTTTAATTCCCATTTAAAGAGATACATAGGCTTGCTTGTTTAAATAAGAAGTAATCCTTTTCTTGTATATTCTTTTTATGAATTAGTTCTTTTCTTTGTGCTATTTGCTTTTAGTTTGTTTTCTTTGTTATGATGTTGGTTTTGTTTCTCTTTTTCTTTATTTGTTACTTTAGAATTATTTTAGGGAATGTTTAGCTTTCCTAGAACACATAAGGGCTAGAGGAAGTATCTTTTATTGTAGTTTTGAATTATACAATTAATTCCTTTACTTTATTATTTTACTTTTCTCTTTGAATGAATGTTTATCTATTTATTTACTCATGCATTATATAATTGTCCATGCATTATGTAAACTATTCATCAAATTAATTTCAAGTCATTATTTATTAAAATTGCCAAACCAATTTTATTAAAATAAACTGAAAACTTAGTCCATAAATCCTCTTTGGTTTTGAAGCATTGGTGAAGGAATCCACTTAAGTCTTAAGGGCAATGGTGAGTGTACTTGAGAGGTCTCCTCTTATTTCTTATGGAGATTAGTAAAAAAAGGTGCTCATTGCATCTTGATCAAAAAGGCTGGAGGTGTTGCCTAATACCTTGAAAACAGACAGAAAAATGGATGAGAATATAGAATTGTGAAAAAAAAAAGTTTATTAATGTGAAGGTGTGTCAGGAAAAGGATTCTTTCCACATAGTTGATCATAGGGTTTAATGTTAACAAGGTGAGTGTGTAAGGTTAATGTGTTTTAGGGTGAGAGAACACTGGTTTAGGATCTTAAGGTGTTCAGATCTTACCTTATCGAGTTTCTCATGTATGTATGATCATGACATAATGCATGCCGAAAAAGGTTTTATGGATATGCACTGTCACGACCTGATTTCTAAGCTATGTTTATCCTAGAGTTCAAGGAGACATAAGGCCACTTGAACTTGTTGAACACCATTGATCCTATTATTATTTTACATATTCCATTTGGCCATATTTTCCAAGATCGAAACCACATTTATTCTTTATCATTTCTAATAATTACTCTAACCATTCATTTATAACCTTCACACTTTAGTGCCATCTCATGACTGTGAATAGTAAATCATTCATAGATATTGATAAATACTATCTATACATTTACATTCTTACTTATTGTCATAAGTATACATATACATAATAAATATTATTAATTGTTTACATTACTCTCCAACACAACATACTTTAATACTAAACCTTTACACATTATAGAACTCTAATTGATTATCCTCAAAAGGACTTAAGCAACACAAAAACTTAGCACTTTTAGCAAATCGTAAGCGACGAAGCATAACTCAGAATTTACCTTGTTAATGATTCACCTTAACCTGGAAGATTATAAACAACTATAGGATAAGACATGCTCAGTGAGTACATAATAATATGACATAACATAGAGGCAATATAAAGGTCAACATTTGGATTAATTCGAGGTAGCAATGAAGTGATGTTAATCAAAATTGGTCATATTGGACTTTTAGAATGCACTTTAGCAGAAATAATAATATCTTGGAAGCGAAAAGCCTCCCACACATAACTATTAAAGAGTAGCAGCCTAGACCTTGCTCACTTGTATGTATCATATTACACAAGGCTGATAGGGCCTTGCAGTTATACATTCCCCCTTAACAGAGGTTGGGTACTCTCACACTACTTACGGGCTTATACCAAGTGCACAAGGTTTGATGTAATTGCTCACATCAAAGAGGATTTCTACTTATTCATAGTTTCCAATGAAAGACATATCCAAGGTCTACAATAGGAATTCAATGAAAGATAGTTTGGCATATAAATCATTCTTATCATTAAGCAAAACATATGACCCAAGCAAAAAGTTCATTATAGTCAATATCACATTAGGAAGATGTGGAATTCCAAAGTGTTCAACAATCAATAGGCAACCATATATATATATATATATATATATATATATATATATATATATATATATATATATATATATATATATATATATATATATATATATATATATATATATATATATATATATATATATATATATATATATATATATATATATATATATATATATATATATATATATATATATATATATATATATATATATATATTAAACGTCATTTCAAGTACATGTCAAGGAATGGTAATTCAGTAATGGTTGTAAGAAAAAGGAGTGATTACATTATATTACTAGGTACTCACCTTAACTCCTTTACTCCTATTTTTTATTCATTCTTTGATTCATTTAATGTCCTTCACAGTCTTGAACAATTTCTTTGCCCTTGCCTTGAAGTTCTACATCCATCACATTTCAATTACATGACAATTAGTAGCTAGTGGTTTTACTAATTTTATCTTTTACTTGTTTATTACCTCATCTTATAATAGAGATGTATTTATTATATCATACACATACTCATTCTTATTTTTAATTATTTCTAAGCTAAATCCTTTTTTCTATTTTTATGATTTCAAGTCTAAATCTCAAAATTCCCAATTTGTGCCATAAACCTTAGAATTTGGGGAAAACTATCAATTTCACTTTCAAATCTCAAATTAACCATAGATTCATCAAATTAACATCTAGGCAATCAATTCCTACTAATTAATTTGAGTTAACCTACTATTATTCATATGAACCCTAACTTGTCTCACTTATATCAAATTTTGGGAAAACTCATAATTCCTCTTCAAATCTTCAAATTAATTATAGAATTATGAAATCAACATAAAATATAATATATATGATTACTTAATTATCACCATTTAATATTAGAACACCTAGTTCATCTTTTAACTATATTCAGACCTCTAAGATTTCCAAGTATTAAATCATGTTCTCAAAAGTCATTCTAACACTTTTAAATAATTTTTCTTCATCTAAAATAGTCTTTCTTCATCTAAAATAGCCATTGGTGTACTTAATTAGAATATAGAATACTTCCTTGGTCATTTACTAATATGGCCGAACTTCCCTTTAGTGTTACTTAGGTCCATTTCATGTTTCCTCTTCCTATCATTCCATTAATCCGTTAATTCTTTAGTCAAATCTCCATATTTCATCTAAAATCATTCAAGACTACATCTTATGTATAATTACACTAACTTGGTCAAATTCTTCCTATAGTGTAAAAGAGATTTTTTTAAACAACCAAATCACTAAAACCAACCTTAAAACATAGAAAAGAGAAGATGGGCATAATTCCTCACCTTGCTTAGTTTTGATTTGCTAAGGCTCCTGTTAAAATTGGTTAGAGAGACATTCTTTCTTTTGTGTGAGACTTTTGTGTAGAGATAGGCAAAGTATTGTTTCATAACATAACTTTACATTTATATATATATATATATATATATATATATATATATATATGATGAGTTGAATGGTGAGGATTTAATTAAGCTAGATCCAATGGTTAAGGTTTAATCTTAATGAATGGCTAAGATTGGATGAAGTTGGATGGCTAGGATTCTCTCTACAATGGTGATGATTATCATGAGGTGTTGGAGTGCTCAAAGTGAACCTAGACTCATATGTAGGAAAAGTGAAAGTTTAACTTGATTTAGGATTTTGACGTAGTCAATTTTTGTGGTTAGTTAGTTAAATTCTTATGACTCACTCTCTACAACATATCTTGTTTATTGTCTTAGGCCAACATTTTTGCTTACAAGCATTTGATGTTTTATTATTCTTAGGCCCAATGGGCTACCCTCCTTATGCTGGGTTGGACCCTTGTCATTTAAGGCCCATTAATAAGCCCATAAGCCCATTAACCAGCTTAGTGTGAGGCCTCGCCCGAGCACCCGATCTGATCCGCTAAAGGGGAATCAAAAATGCCCATTTGGGAGAAACATCATGATTAGAATCCTCTATGAGTTCAGAAAAATTATATTTTGTAAGTTGTAAAAGGAGTCGCCACTTTAATTTTGTTTATTTTAGTTAGAAAAATTAAAGGAAAAACCCAATTTGATTGACTCCAAAATTATACCATTTATCCTAAGGAAAAGCACTAGTCCTCGAATGACCAAAGAGGGCTCGAGGACCAAATTTTGGTTAAAATAATACAAGAAATTAGTTTGGCTTAAATATAAAATAGCTTTTATAAAAAGAAGTTTTTTTTTATGTATGCATGAATAAATATATATGATGTATGAAATAAATATTACTCGTGAAATGTATGGCAATATGAAATAATGACAATTACAAAATGCAAAAAGATAAGGGCGAAACAACTTAAAACTATTACAAGCCAAAACATCAAAATTAGGGGATCTTTCCTCTAGCCCTTATGGATTATAGGAAAAGCACACATTCCCCAAACATAATCTAAATAACTAAAATATGAAAAAGAGCATTAAAACAATTATAATAAAAAGAATTAAAATTTTGACTATTTAAGAAAAGTAATTTCAATCCTAAACTATGTGAAGAAGGTGATAAAGAGAAGAAATTGTTAATTTTAGCGGAGTTGAATGCCTTAGAGATGGCAAGCCTACGTATCCCTTTGAATGTGAATCAAACCCCACGCAATTCTTCCTTCTTGGGAAGGAGGGGTTTTTAAGTCATAGCCTTTGTTATCATGTTTTGGTTGATTTTAAAGGGCTTAGGGATTTGGTAATTAGTTCAAATTTTAATTAGCAAAAATCAGACCTTTTCAGATTTAGATCTTGAAATTAAAATTGAAAAGGAAAAGGAGAGAACTTTTACCATTGGCTTTCGGCGGTGAGGAATGTAGGGAGTGAGCTTTGCACCAGATCTAAGTTCCATCTTGGCCTAGGGATATCACGAGCACTCCTTTTGGAAGAAGGACTTTTGAATAGTATGAACTCTTCTAGGAGGGACTTGGATAGCACTTTACTTGAGAACCACGAATTCCCTTTAAAAGAAAGGAGCTTGAATTGAACCTTTTCTTTATTAGAAAGCTTAAGAATAGAACTTGAGATGATTAGGAGGCTTGTGAATGGGGTTTTGAGATGATTAGGAAACTTATGAATGAGGTTTTATGTGATGGAGGAGGTTTTGAAAGAGGGTTTTGATGATTAAAAAGCTTAGAAATAGGGTTTAAAAAGCCTTAGAGAGAGTATAAAAGCATATAATTATGTGTCTGAATTGTTATGAGGTGCAAGATATTTATAAGAGGAGTTTAGGGTTAAAAATTCACACTTTCTGGATAGGATTCTAAAAGGGGCATGGTGTGGTAACTAAGGAGTCAGTTGCGGTAACTACAGGGCCAGATGTGGTAGCCAATTGGCTACCACGGGGACCTCTGCGGTAACCTTAGAGGTGGTTACAGTAACCACAACTGGCTGTGAGTTACCGTAGAGGGCCTGCAAGCTACCGCAGTTCATTTTTTGGCCCATTCTTCTCTGTCTTTGATCCTATTTGAACTCAATCTGATCAAATGTTAGTCATTTGGAAGTGCAAAATAAAGGGTTCATAGCTGCCCCCTTATTGGACTCGGCCGGACAAGAGGCTAGGTCGGATAATTGTGAACTGGGAAAATTCTGGAAGTTTTTAGATGACTGAGGATCTTAGTCAGTTTTAAGATTTATGTTGAAGTGCCATGTCTGTTTTTGGGCTTTTCTGAATTCGTTTTGGACTATTTTCCAATTTTTCCAAATATTTTGAATTTTTGAACTTTCTGCAATTGTGGAAGATTCTGGACTTTGATTGAGTTGCTTTCTATTTTAAGGCACAAATAAAAATCTTGCGGACCTGTTTGTTTGGATAAAACTGAATTCTGACTTGAAATGGATTTGTTATGGCGAAATCTGGCAACTTAACTATGCAACCTAAAAGGAGATGATGAGGTGAGGTCCACAGTTCCTTCTATAAATACCCCTCCCTTCTCCATTCATCTTCACCACTTTCCACTTCATCTCTCTCTCTCTTTACTTAGACTCTTTCTCTTTAAAACTCTTTCACCAAGATGGCTTCCTTAACTTCAAGGCATGTGAAAACCTATTCAGCGCCCCAAAGTGATGCAAATCCCGAGGTTCTACTGTAGGAGCCTAGAGATCATATAAGCTTTACTAGCAGTATGGAGGTATTTATTTTCTTTTCTGCACTTGAGTTAGTTTTATACAAGCAATAATATGATACAGCCTAGTTCATTATGTAGTGATATTTTTTTTTATTTTTTTTATTTTACAATGACGTTTTAAGAAGAAATAAAATAAAAAATAAAATAGAGAAAAGTGAAGAAAACTCTAGTTTCTTATACATGCAAAAATTTATTTTTTGTGTATTTCATGTGAAGTCATGTGATTTGATATTAAGGGGAGGTAAAGATAACCTGATGAGAGTTGCTACTTATCTGAATTGCCATCCTGATGTACGAACTATGATCGAGCCTTCTAGTTTGCTCGGTCTGCTAGATTTGGACTATTCTCGCGAGGGCGATCGTGCTTTATTGAGGGCTTTGGCAGATAAGTGATGGGACACCACTAATACTTTTCATTTCCTATATGGGGAGTTGACATTGACTCTTATGGATCTCTATTTGCTTGTTGGTTTGCCTTTTCATCATCGAGCTTTGGACTTTTATGGTTCTTAGACTGCACTAGATAGTTAGAGGATGACTGAGCTATTGGGTTTTGACCCTCCTCGCACTGATGTTCATATGTCGAGAGTTTGGCTTCAGAACCGAATTGGAGATTTAGATCAGTATGGGGGCTACACCACTAGCAGGCAGCTTGTTTGTGCCTTATGATGATTTTGGGTTGTTCCATCTCTCACACGAGGAGAGACACTACTGACTTTAGCATCTTGGCTTCATTGGAGGACCTGATCCAAATCTCTGAGTATGATTAGGGAGGTGCCACTTTGTGTGTAATGTATAAGGAGATTTCTGATCTCTCTCAAAACACTTTCTCCAGCCTAGGTGGTACCCATGTTATTTGGGAGGTGAGCATGTGTTCTTTTCTCATTTTTGCTTTCTATATTGCACTTCATTATTGTCTTGACTAACTGCCATCTGTTTTGCAATACTGGGCATACAAATACTTTACTTGGGTATCTCCACCTTTGAGAAACTTGGTTCCTAACGGAGTGCCTTGGGGGTACTTATAGAGTTATAGTAACTGTAGTCGCTTTGACATGATGGTTTTACTGGTTATCTGACCCATTTTAACCAATTGGGTGTGTACTAGGAATTTGTCTTGCTAGTTGGCTTTTTGTTGCTTTTAATTACTTTGGACTTACTTTTTGTTTTGTAGGTCCGGTGGAATTCCTATCAGGATCGCTTGCCATCATTTGTGATGGAGTTGATGGGTTTCAATTATATGCTTTCCTCATGCAGACTACTTCTCTGCTTTAGGGATAAGAGAAGATATTACCTTGGGGAAAGAGTCAGAGGGCAGATTACTGGTGATAGGGTTGTGCCTTTACCTCTTCTAGCTGATATAAGACACAAGTCGAGTACTATAGATGATGAGGCATTGCTGGCAAGCCTCCCTTGTGACCACTTCTTGGATTATGATGCAAATTATGAGTACTTCTGCTAAGCTTCCTTGATGACTGGTACTGTCTCCATGAGGGATTTTGTTTCTGATCCTAAGAGATCGACTACTACTTCCACTCAGACCCCTTCGATTAGGGACCCCTTGAGTAGAGCAAGGCCTTCCAAGGTTACTCCTACTCCTATTACTATTGTTCCTAACCTCGAAACAGCTTCAGAATCATCTGGTGGTGATATTTAGCATCAAAGTTTATGGCCTTCTACACGTTGTCAATACTTTTCTGTTGAGTAGGAGCAGCTGGTTGAGTATGATTCCTCTATAGTGGTGCCATTTAGATGGCATGAGGTTCCAAATGATACTTCTGAGGTAGGTTGTCCTGATTCTACCATGACTTTAGATTCTTGCTCAATTGCTTGACTTTCTTTATCTTGTAGCTGCCTGTGGATTAGGCTCGTGAGGCCCAAAGGGTGATGGGTCATTTGACTATTGCTCTATCATCTGCTTTGACCTGAGCGGACTAGGAGGTAGCAGAGATGCTGGTAGAGGTAGAGGTGCTAGTGGTGATGAGGGAAATGAGTCTCCACATGAGCGGAGGAGGGAGAGGTACAGACATTGTTAGACACTCTGTCAATCTTCCTTTAAGTTGTTGGGTTTATGGATGATGTGAATGGATGTAATGGATGTTCTTCCTAATGTGATGTTATAACATGTATGGATGTTTTCTAACATATGATGCTATGATATGTATGGACATTTTTCCTAAATATGATGTCGTGAACAGTTTCACTTGTTGTGAGATGTACTTCTATCCTGATTATGTATATGTAATATGCATGAAAGCAATTCTTAAATTTAACTGAAATAGCCCCCCCCCTTTTTTTTTTCCTTGAAGCTAAGAAGCCTTGCTGTAGCTCTGAATTTGCATAATGGACATGGAAAAGGTGTCACAACAACATGGTGGAGTTTGCAGTTGTCGCAAAAAGGGTTGTGGCAACCGCAAGCATCCTTGCGGTAGCCAAAATGGCTACTGCAGAGGGCTTGTGGCAACTGCAGGGAGGGGTGCAGTAACCGTGGCCTTGGTGTAGTAACCGCAGCGAGTTCCATC
Organism: Reutealis trisperma; assembly: GCA_947687605.1. Lineage (NCBI taxonomy): Eukaryota > Viridiplantae > Streptophyta > Magnoliopsida > Malpighiales > Euphorbiaceae > Reutealis > Reutealis trisperma. The sequence continues at coordinate 89,103 of CANTUT010001229.1, forward strand.
CTTAATGCTGATTTCTCTTGATTTTCTGCTATTTATATGCTCTTCCATTTCTTAAAACTTCATTCCATTGGCCCTTGAACACTGTTTAATACTTTTAAGCATCTTGCTTTGCTTTGCTCTTTTCTCAAAATTTTTCACTTTTATTTCTTTGAAGCCCTTTTCTCAATGGAGCCCTATTTCAGTCATGCAATGTTCCTATGGTGCAAGAATCTTACTAAAGTGGAGAGAATAAATTTAGGAAAATATGGAATAAGTGCCATGCCCACTTTAAGGGGAGTGAAAATTGACTGGGAGTGTTTGCGCCCCTATATACGCTTTTGGGATCCTGCTGCCCATGTCTTTAAGTTTGGGGCAAGCATGGAAGAAATGTGTCCTACTTTCGAGGAATTTTCTGTGTTGCTCAGATATGATCTTGAGGCTCTTTTGGCTACTCCTGTAGAGAGAGTGGGATATTTCAACTCCTTTAGAAGACTTTTGGATCTCAATGAGGAAATGGCTAGTCCCATGGTGGTGGAGGATTGGGTGGATTTAACTACTGTAGTTGTAGAATTTCATGATCCTAAAGGCTTTGAGGACGATAAGTGGTTTCATTTGAGGATGCAGGCTCTTTCTTTTTGTCTGATTGCCAAATATATATTCATAAGCCCTACTGGTTGGGGTGATGCTAGGGTTGCTGATTTGATTCCTCAGATGGAAGAGAGAAGATCTATTGCTGCCATTGTACTTGGTAAGACTATTATGAGTCTAGATAGGGCATATGATTCGAGCAGTCCATGGACTATCAGTTCCCTTATCCTTCAAATTTGGTTGAGAGACCATCTTCGGATAGTCGCTCCTCTTGTTAAGGCATATTACTCTACTTCTTGGTATAGGACTCGTATTATTGTGATAAAAAAGGACTCTGAAAAGCAGTGGCTTAAATGGCTTCTTGAATTGGATTATGATGAGTTGCTTTAAAGATGTGAGTGGTATAAGATAAATCGGTCCATGACCATGAGTTTTGGTTATAGGATGGTTTATCTTTTGGGTTTGAGGATGGTCACTTTTTATTAGGCTACTAGAGTTATGCGCCAGATGGACCATAGACAAGGTTTGCCACCAGAGGTGCTTTGTTTCAGTCTATCCTTATTACCGAGATTGTGGCCAGAGCCATTAGGAATGGATGGGCGAGAGGTTTTCATGCTGTTCATCCTTCTCATCACTATGACAAGACTTTAGAGTATATCAATTGGTGGATAGCAAACTCATGGTGGTTTGAGAAAGCTAGGAGAGCTGCAATGATTGAGGAGATAGAGAATGATGAAGATAAGAGTCATGATTGACCTTTTGTCCCCACTTTTTGTTATGCTTTTTTTTTTTTAGGAAGGCTTTTTTGGCTTGTAAGATTGATTTAATGGTTTATGTCTTTTATCTTCTTTTTTAATGTTCCAAAAATTAAATAAGACAAATGAGACATCTTTTTTTTTTTTTTTTTATGCAAATAAGAGCCAAACAAAGGTGTAGCATTTTTTAATAAAATTTTTATATTTTTTTAAAACTGCTTTTAAGTAAAAGCATGTAAATTAATATTTTTCTAATTAATATTTTTCTCAAAAGTAAATTTGAAAAAACAGTTTATAAAAAATAATAAAAATCAATTAATAAAATAAAAAAAATTCTAAAAGCATTTTTTAACTCTTAACAGCAATTTTAAATACACTTTATGTCGAAACTTCGGATTAGGAATTGGAGCTACGACTACCTTTTTTTAATCTTTTCCCATCACCTTGAAAAACATCCATTCTTCTTTCTTATTACTATGTCTGAACTTCATATCAGGAATTTGGAGCTCTGATTACCTTCTTTTAACCTTTTGCCCGTCACCTTGAAAAACATCCATTCTTCTTTCTTATTAGTTGTATCCACTTATCATTCTACTTGTCTATTCCCAGCTAAAAGAATTTCCAATCTAATTTGTAGCACTAATTCCATTATGTCTATTAATAAGTATGGAATTTCCCCTTATTAGAATACAAATGGAAGTTTTGGTATCTCCATGGTCCCAATGGCGACTGTTGATGAGAATGATGACGTTGAACCACTTCCTAATTAGATCCTTCTGAGAGCAGCATCATTGATTGCGATGATTTTGAAGTGTAACCACCCGACTTTTAATAATTTTCAAATTTTTGTTTTTAATAAAAAAGGAACTATTTATATTTTATATTGACATTTAAAATGGTATATTTAAAGAACTGGAAATATTTTATGAAATTTATTGAGTGAATTTTGGTTATTATAAAAAGTTTTAATAGAGTGTTAAAATTTTAATAAAAATACATATTATGAATAAGAAAAATACTTGTTTTGAAAACAAAATAAAAATAAACAAAATAAAAATAATTGTCTTGCAATTAAAAGACAAAAACAATAATAACAATAACAGTTAAAAAAAAAGATAATAATTATAGTAGAAAAGAATGTATATTATATAGTTTGTTTAAAAGTTTATATGTATATAAAATGAAAAAAAAAATAAATAATAAATAATATATATGTCTATATCCTACAAGAAAAAAAAAAAGAAAGAAAAAAATAAAAAAAAAGTTAAAAAAAAAAAAGAAACATATAGAGAGAGAGAGAGGCAAAAACAGGGAAAGAGAGAATAGCGAGGGAGACAGTGAAGGACCCCTCCTCTCTAGCTGATGGTGGCTTGGGTCGGCACCACTAGCACCTAGCTCAACCATAAGGCAACCAACAGTGGCATGAGTGGGTAGCAAATATTGACATATGACTAGGGAAAAGCTTTGCCAACGTTACAACTTCTAATGCTCGTTTCGAGTGATTCTGACAACGGATACCCCTCCTCTCTAGCTGATGGTGGCTTGGGTTGGCACCACTAGCACCTGGCTCAACCATAAGGCAACCAACAATGGCATGAGTGGGTAGCAAACATTGACATATGGCTAGGGAAAGCTTCGCCAACGTTACAACTTCTGATGCTAGTTTCGAGCGATTCCGACAGCAAATCACGGCTTTTGCTGGCTATGGAACGATCTCAACGCAGACTTTAATTTGGTACCTAGCTTGCTGGATAAGGATGACTGGAGACGGAGATAGGAAATCGAACCACCAAAGCTTTTGAGACATTTTTCAGAGAGGGAAGGGCGAGTGGAGATGAGTGGCACCTATTTTCAAGCTCCTGGCATCATGGCAATTAAGCTTATATGAACGTCATCTCTGACCACCACCGTCAACAATCCACGTGCCACCAATGACATAGGTACTCTAGCGAGATGTTCTTTGTGCATGCATTTGGATTTTGAAGCTAGAGTGTTAGAATTCAACTCCGATGAGCATATAATGCTTTGTTTTATTAAATTAATTTTGGTGTTTAAATGCTTGAAAGATATTACCAATGTACCTATATTTGCTTAGTTTTAATATTGACTAAATAAATTAAAATTATATGAAATTTTATAAAATTGTTTAAGATGAAATCAAAGTGTCAATAATTTTCTTTTAATTAAATAACTGATTTTTAGTAAATTATATGGATTTCTTTTAAATTATTAGCAATTATATATAAATGATTATTATATAGATAATATTGTAATATTAATATAAGCAAATGAAAATAAGGTTGTACGATTTTTATGACTTTGTGGAGAGTAGTTTTATATGATTTGGTAACTACTTTGTTTAAATATAAAAGGAATTATTTATATGTTCGTTTATTATATATTCGGATATAAATGATTATAATAAATTAAATTGAATTTTCATATATATATATATATATATATATATATATTGGAAGAGTTTTCAATAGTTATGGTAAACACCATGAAATTTTATGCAAATATTAAATGGTTAGAAATATATATATATATATATATATATATATATATATATATATATATATATATATATATATATATATATATATATATATATATATATATATATATATATATATATATAATTTAAATTTGTAGTGGAGCCCATTAAATATATTTTTTCAGCATTTCTTTAATTTAGAGTGTCTATATATTATTATTAGGTACCTTAGTGGATTTACATAAGTTTAACACACCTTCACTCTCAAAAAAAAAAAAAAAAAAAAGGAAGGGGTTGCCATTATTGCCATTTGCCAGTGCCACCACTTAGCTTGCTTTGATTGGGTCAAAAAATTTGTCTACCAGATCAAATCCATTAAAAAAGGCCGGTGAGTCCCTCCATTGGCAAATCTTAGTAATAATCAAGTTTGTTTCCATATATTTAATTGAGGTTTAATTTTTTTAAAAAAAAAATATTATAATATTTGAATATTAACGTTGTTACTCCAATTAAATTTTATTGATTGAAATTAAAAATTGATAGTTGGTGTGATATTGAAAAAAGAGATTTTTATCTACTAATATTATTCAGATAGTTAATTATTCAAGTGGGTGATATATAAAAAAAATCATATTGATATTATAAAAATATCTTAAATTAAGATATTAACATTTAACTGCATTCCGAATTAAAAGTGATAATAACTAACACATCCAATAGTATTTTGTTTTCAATCAAAAATAAATAAATAATCTTTTGTTTTCTATTAAAATTTACAATGCAAAACTAGCTCCATTGCAATTGCAAAAATTATTTTTGATGAAACGTAATCTATATTTTCTTTTTTCAATTTATATGGATAAAGGCTAATTATATGCTTTTCAACTACTTCATGCACCTCTTTTATCCTTAAATCTTCATTAACTTCCAAATCTATGTCCGTTTGGAGTCTTTGGAAAATTGTTATTCTTGATTTGATGATGCACTTTTTATAGAAAATTTCTTTTTCAGATTTTGAATCTCAGCTTCTAATAAGCGTGTCCTCCGATTCATTTCATATTCATCCAAGAACTTCTATCAAAAGTAAAAGCAACAAATTAACGTTGCCTATAATAAAAATCAATATAAGCTTAAACCAAAAGTTGATTCACAAAATTAATTAAACACTGACCTTTGAAATTGTAGTCTTTATCATTTTGAGCTCAAAGTACAAATTCAAGAATTCAATAAAATCCAAATATAATAAATACAGAGGAAGTATTTTTGGACTAACCTAAAGATTTCTTAACAAAAGGTCAAATAGTGTGTGAACTTAATAAGTCAATATATAGGCTTAAACAAGCTTCTCGATAATATTACCTTAAGTTTCATTATACTACAACATCTTTTGATTTTCAGAAAAACACCATTGATCAATGTATATACCAAAAGATCAGTGATACTAAGTTTATTTTCTTAGTTCTATATATTGGTAATATCTTATTTGGTGCTAATGATTTAGCATATTATATGAGACAAATTATGTTTTTTCGAAGAATTTTGAAATGAAAGATATAGGAGGTATCCTATGTGATAGTGTGAACCCTAAAAAATACACCTCCAGTGGACCATCTCTTAGGTACGAACCCACAGAATCAAACCGAACTCAAATCGGAACTGAAATAGGCCCGAAATGGACGAAAACAGGTCAAACCGCATGAGTTGCGTGCTGTTGTCTGGGAGGCACGCTTGCTGTGCCACCCAGAAGGAGGCATGCACTTGGTGTCGCCGGCAGTGTATCACTCCTGCCGTGCCGCCACAGGCAGCACCAAATTGGTGCCGGAGGACAGGCGGCACGGCGGACGGCCGACGTGTCTGCTGTGCCGCCCATGCCACCGACGCCACGCCAACGCTGCCGTCCATACCGCCGAAACCCCCTCTGGCAGCTCTATAAATAGAGCCTCCTCCAACCTCATTTGGCATGACTTCCAAGGCATTCCAAAGCAATTCAAGAGATTTCAAAGCAATTGAGACATATTTCAAAGCATAAATTCTTTCGTATACTAACACACTTGTTGCTTCTAGATCCAGATTTCAAGTTTCCTTTGAATTCAAGGTGGAGTTGAGATCCGGAGCAAAACTCATTCCATTCATTCGAAAGCCAAGAAAAGCAAAGGTATAATCCCTTTTCTGTCTTTAAAATTCTAAATTCAGATCTAGAATTCTCTTTTGGTCTAAAACTGAAAAGATCTAAAACTTATTAATTTAAGAATTAGAATTAAGTTAATAAGCAAACCACCACATTTTTAAAACCCCTCCTTCACAAAAAGGGAGAACTGTGTGGGGTTTGATTCCTATTCAATAGGATACGCAGGCTGACATTCTGAAGGGCATCAACTCCAAAATCTTTTTATCAATATTGTTTTCCTTTTTATTTTGATTTATTTGTATTAATCTTTTGTTTATGATTTTATTTTAGTTTACTTTGAGGAATGTGTGCTTTTCCTAGCACCCATAAGGGCTAAAGGAAAGATCCTCCTTATTTCATTTGTTTTGATATTGTAATAATTAAGTAGGATTTATCTTGCCTATTTATTTATTATTATCATTCCATCACATCATATATATATATATATATATATATATATATATATATATATATCTGTTTCATTCATCATTATATTCCTGTTCATGCATATACAAAAGTTATTTTTTAAGAGTTATTTTGCATTTTTAGCCAAACTAAAAAAAATCATATTTTTCTTAATTGTGTAATTACCAAAACCTGATCCCCGAGCCCTTATTGGTCACTTGTGTATATATATATATATATATATCTGTTTCATTCATCATTATATTCCTGTTCATGCATATACAAAAGTTATTTTTTAAGAGTTATTTTGCATTTTTAGCCAAACTAAAAAAAATCATATTTTTCTTAATTGTGTAATTATCAAAACCTGATCCCCGAGCCCTCATTGGTCACTTGTGGATTGGTGCATTTTCCATTGGGATAAATCAAATTTTGGAGTCAATCATGTTGGATTTTCTTTAATTTTCCCAATTAAAATAAATAAATTAAAGTGGCGACTCACTTTTCAATTGTCAAATTACAAAAATCAATTTTCTGAACTCACAGCGAGTTCTAATCATGGAGTTTCTCTCGAAGAGCATTTCGATCCCTTGGTGCTCAGGCGAGGCCTCACAGATAGGAATTGAAATTTTCCATGATAGATCATAAGGATTATTGCGATTGTCTTAGAAAGGTTATATCGAAATAATTTGAAAGAGATTCAATATGGATCAGTGTTAGCATAAATTGTTCCTATTTAGAAAGGGATAAATTTAGTCTCATGCAATGTCTAAAAAATGATGTAGAATGAAAGGAGATGGAATCAATTCCTTATGTTTTAATTGTTGGTAGTTTAGTGTATATGCAAACCTATACAAGATCATATATCAGTTTCATGGTTGGAATGTTATGCAGATATCAAAGTAATCTTTGAATTATTCATCAGAAAGTTGCAAAGAAAGTATTAAGGTACTTGTGAGGAACAAGGAACTGCATACTCGTGTATTCAAGGTTTGATCATTTGGAAATCATTAGATACTCATATTTAGACATTATTGGATGTGTTGATAGCAAAAATCCACATTTGGTTATGTGTGTTCTTTAGAAAATGGAGCAATATCATGAAATATTGTTAAATAGTCTATCATTACTTCATTTGTTATGGAAGCAGAGTTTATGGCATGTTTTGAAGCCACAATTCATGTATTGTGGTTTTAGAATTTTATTTGAGGACTTGGGATTGTCGATACCATTACCAAGCCTCTATTATGATAATTTTCTGGCAATGTTTTTCTCCAATGATGACAATTATTCAAAAGATACCAAAAATATAGAATTAAAGTATTTTACTATTAATAACAAAGCTTAGAAAGAAAAAGTGTCCATTGAGCATATTAGTACTGATATGATGATAGCAAATCCATTAACTAAGGCTTTGCAACTAAAGACATAGGGAATATGTATAAAGAAGGGGTGTTAGTTGCACAGTTGAATGACTTATATTTATGATAATGCTAGCACTCTAAGTCATTTATATGTTTTTGATTTTGCATTAATATTTCCTATTTTATGAGAGTATACACATTTATGTTTGAGGATTTGATAAAAAAGTTTATGAGACATAATTGTAGCCATGATGGATTTATTAATATCATTATTTATGGACCTAGTGTTGTGAATAGTATATATTGTAGTGTATGGAAGTATGTTGCATGAATGATATATAACCACCATAACTCTCATTTATTATTTTATCATATTAAGTGACTTATGTTGAACTTTCAGCATTGATATTTTTATGCACTTAAAGTTATGGTCTTTAATCTAATGACTATCTTATGATAGGCCAAGTGAGAGAATGTTAGATTTTGATCTAATTTTGGGCTAACTAACTATTAATCCTTAAGCCCAAATAATAATTAAATAGCTAATTAATTCTTATTGTTTACTTAGTTATTTGATGGATATACTGGATTGAAATATAAAAAATATAAATTGGTCAATTTTTATCCATTAGGGGTTCACATTTCAAAGTCTAAATTTTCAAACCCTTTCCCATGATCACTCTTAATGCTAGAATGATATATCTTTTTTTAGTTTGTAAAACCTTCATGAGTGGAATGAATGTAATTGCATCATGTTTATGAGTGTGAACCCTTAATTTTATACCCTCTGATATGCGTTGGAATCTTAGAAGCACATAGACTCAGTAAACAAATCTATGAAAACCAAAATTGCCAAAAAAGACTAAAACGGGAAAATCAGAAAATTGAGCCCCTAGAAATGACAACTATCCCTCAACTTTCAAATCAACATAATGAACAAACACAACTGGAATCATAAAAAAAAAAAAAAAAAAAAAGACAACAAACAAGTAAACGGGCAAAAAATGAGCCTTTATCTCCATGACACTGCATAAGCCTCTGTAACTATTATAGAGCCCTTTGTAGCTCCACAGAGAGCTATATAGCATTGCCACAAAGACTTCTATAGTACCACAAAGCTCTATTTGGCAACTCTTACAAATTTCACTATTGTGAGCGATCCCATATTGAAACTTCAGTGTTTTCCTCCTCTAATCTTCTCCTTATATATAGAGGACATCTCCAAACATCAAAGGATTATCTTTGGGATCATGAAAGTCTTTGCATCAAGCAAACCACTCTAGTTATAAAGCTTTTTTTTTTCTTTTTCTTTTGCTTTGCATTTGCTCCTTTCTTTGCAAAGCGAGTTGGGGGGTTTCTCCTTGATTCCTACCCGATAAATCAAAGGCTTTCCACCCGCCTATTCGAGGCAAGTCAATTGCCCAAAGCTCATATCAATCATTTGAGGCTAGCCGTTGCCTACTATCTAAAGCATGCCACTACTTGTCCAAGGCTAGCTGCTGCTTGTCATCCGAGGGAAGCCACCACTCTATCCAAGGCTAATAATTGCCCACCATTCGAGGTAAGTTTTTTTCCCTTTTCTTTATTTTATTTATTGTTTCCCTCCTTAGGATTTGCATTTTGAGGCTCTTTGCCTAATTCTTGATTCGCTAAGATAGTTAATTAGAATATGACTTAATTAACTCCACTTAGTAATCAATTATTTAAACCAATCAACTCAACCCTCTTTTAATTAATCAATTAAAACATGATAAAATGGCTAGACTAAACTAACCCCTTTGCATAAAGGGAGAACTATGTGGATTCTAATTCCCATTCAAAGAGATATGTAGGCATACTTAGTTTAAGCATCGAATCCAATTAAAACTAACCAACTCTTCACTTATCACCTTCTTCACTTGCTTTTATTTGTTTTTCTTTTACATTGTTATTAGGTTTAGTTTGGGGAATATGTGACATCCCTAGAACCCGTAAAGGCTAGAGGAGGCATCCCCTAAGTTTGGGATTTTATTATAATATTAACTTTCTTTTATTTTCAACCTTAATTGTGTATTTACTTTGTTATTGAATGGATGAGTTAAATGATCATGCATATTACAAAGTGCTTATGCATCTTAAATTGTTCATTAAATATATTTCAAGTTACTCTTATATTAAATGGCCAAAGTTATCTTGTTAAAATAAATAAAAAAACTAGTCCTTGAATCCTCTTTGGTTTTGGAGGCTAGTGATATTTTCCTTTAGGTAATAATTGGAGTCATATAGATTTTTTTTGTTATATTTTCTCAAATAAAAATAAATTAAGGTGGCGACTATAAGAAACAATTTTCAAATCTATCAAAGATAAGCCTGAGGGCTTCCTCATGAATTCTTTCCAGAATGAGCATTTTGATTTTTTTAGGAAATCAGATCGGTGTTCAGGTGAGGCTTCACAACTGGTGACAATTCTTTTAAAAGAAATAAGTAAACTATTAGTTAGTTTGAAAAGAGTTTCTCCTTTTAATATGATTGTGACTTTGCTTGCATCACTTGCATAGGCTCTATGCTGTTCAACATAGTTTTAAGAAAACAATGCATAGACTTTATGCCATTCAACATACATGAACATTCGCACTTTATAAAGATACACAATCATGCACTTAGCACCAAAAATGATTTCTTTCATCCCATCACTATATCATTGGTACTATACTCATAAAAATTTATATTTTATGGTATTATTATAACTCTAATGAGCTATGGAAACCTTGGGTATTACATTCTACCCCCCTAAAAAAAATTCTTCCACGAATTTTAAAAAAACTTACCTGTTGTCTGAAACAAATGCGAGTACTATTGTAGCATATCGTTCTCGCTTTCCCATGTGCATTCCTCCATATTGTGGTTATGCCATTGCACTTTCATCATTGGTACTTCTTTGTTTCTCAGCTTATTTACTTGGCAATCCAAAATGGCAATTGGAACTTCTTCATAGGAAAGGTCTTTATCAATCTTAATATGCTGGGGTTGCAATATGTGCGACGGGTCATACACATACTTCCTCAACATTGACACATGAAAAATTAGATGTATGTGTCCCAGTGCAGGTGATAGTGCTAACTTATATGAAACTTCGTCGACCCTACTGAGAATCTTGAAAGGTCTAAAAAATCGAGGAGATAACTTTCCCTTCTTACCAAATATTATCACTCCCTTCATTGGTAAAACCTTTAAGAATACATGGTCCCCCACTGCAAACTAAATATCCTTCCTCTAAAGATCAGTATAACTCTTATGATGACTAAAAGTAGTTTTTAGTCACTCCTGGATAACCTTTACCTTTTCTGTGGCTTCCCTTACCATGTCAGGAGCTTTAAGATATTTATCACCAACCTCCATCCAACATATCAGAGATCGACACTTTCTATCGTATAATGCTTCATAAGGCGCCATTCCTATAGAAGAATGATGACTATTGTTGTATGCAAATTCAATAAGCAGAAGGTGCTTATCCCAACCACCTCCAAAGTCCATAACACACATATGAAGAATATCCTCAAATGTCTAAATTATTCTTTTAGACTGTCCATCTATCTACAGATGGAAAGCAGTGCTGAAGTCGAGTTGTGTTCCCAATGCCTCTTGTAATCTTTGCCAAAATCTTAAAGTAAACTGGGTACCTCGATCCAAAATAATTGAGAGTGGAACTTCATGTAATCTTACGATGTTATCAACATAAATACGAGCATAATCAATCATTGTATATGTGGTCTTCACTTCAATGAAGTGTGCTGATTTCATCAATCGGTCCACTATGACCCAAATAGAGTCATAACTTTTCATCATTCTAGGTAGTCCTACTACAAAATCTATAGTAACATGTTACCACTTCCACTCTAGTAATTTTATCTCCTGGAGTAATCTAGAAGGTCTTTGATGTTTGAATTTCACCTGCTGACCAGTGAGACAAGAAGTAACAAAATTTGCCATGTCCTTCTTTAATCCTGGCCACCAATACGAACCTTTAACATCATAGTGCATTTTGGTGGCACCTGGATGAACACTATAAGGAGTCTGGTGTGCTTCCTTCAGAATCCCCTCTCTTAGCCCTTTTACATTTGGCACACAAAGCTGATCACCACATTTAAGAATGTCTTCTTCCACCTTGAACTTTGGAGCTTGTCCCTTTTCTAAGTCTTCCTTAATCTTCACCAAATGAGGATCTCGACTTTGAAAAGTCTTGATTTCATCGATAAGCTTCAGCTTCACTTGGAAGTAAGCTAACAATACTTGTGAATCACTTACCTCTAATCACAAGCCTTCATCAAACATCTACTTTAATTCCCTCACCATAAGTCTCCTTCATCCCGCTACGTGAGAAAGACTACCCATAGATTTTCTACTAGGAGCATCTGCAACAATGTTAGCTTTACCAGGATGATAGAAGATCTGACAATCATAGTCTTTGAGTAACTCTAGCCATCACCGCTGTCTCAAATTTAAATCCCTTTACTTTCAAATATACTGAAGACTCTTTTGATTAATATAGATCTCACATTTCTCCCCTTATAAATAATGTCTCCATATCTTTAAAGCAAAGACAACCGCTGCCATTTCTAGATTGTGAGCAAAATAATTCACTTCATGTCTCTTCAATTGCCTAGATGCATAGGCAATAGCCTTCCCATTTTGCATTAGTACACACCCTAAACCAATTCTCAAAGCATCACAGTATATAGTAAAACCTTCATTTCCATCAAGTAAAGCTAATACTGGAGCTGAAATCAAGAAATTTTTAAGCTTTTGGAAACTCTCCTCACAAGCTTCATTCCACCTATATCTAACATGCTTCCTAGTAAGCTTCGTTAATGGTGCAGTTATCTTGGAGAAGTTTTTTATGAATCGGCGATAATAACTTGCAAACCCTAAGAAACTCCTTACCTCTGTGACTGTAGTGGGTCGAGGCTAATTTACTACCGCTTCTACTTTTTGGGATCTACTTTGATTCCTTCCTTACTCACCACATGTCTAAGGAAACATACTTGCTCTAACCAAAAGTCACACTTTGACAACTTAGCATAAAGCTTATATTCCCTCAGAGTCTACAACACCTTTCTCAAATCTTCTTCGTGGTCCTCCTTACTTTTTGAGTAAATTAAGATATCATCAATAAACACGATCACAAACTTATCCAAGAGAGGTTTGAATACCCAATTCATCAGGTCCATGAAAGCTGCTGGTGCATTGGTTAATCCAAATGGCAACACAGTGAATCATAATGACCATATCTCTTTCTGAATGCAGTTTTACAAATGTCCTCACCTTAAATCTTTAACTGATGATATCCCAATCGTAAATCAATTTTTGAGAAGTAACTGGCTCCTTGTAACTGGTCAAATAAATCATCTATCCTTGGCAGAGGATATCTATTCTTCACAGTCACCTTGTTTAATTGTCTATAATCAATACATAATCTAAGAGACCTATCTTTCTTTTTGACAAACGAAGCTAGAGCACCCCACAGGGAACTACTCGGTCTAATAAAACCCTTATTAAGTAAATCTTACAGCTGGACCTTCAATTCCTTTAATGCTGAAAGTGCCATCCAGTAAGGCGGTATTGATATCAGTTGAGTTTTAGGTAGAAGCTTAATCGAAAACTCAACTTCCCTATCTGGTGGCATTCTTGGCAAATCCTCAGGGAAAACATCAGGAAAATTCTCTACGATGGGTATCTTCTTAAGATCACTACCCTCCTTATTAATATCCACTACCTGTGCCAAAAATGCTTGGCATCCTTTCCTTAGCATCCTTTTTTCTCTTACGACCGAAATAAGATTCATAGGAAAATTACTTTGATTCCCCTGAAACCTTAACTCTTGCTCATATTCTCCTTTAAAATCAATTCTTTTTCCCTGACAGTCTAAACTAGCATTATACCTGGATAACCAATCCATACCCAAAATGACATCAAATGCTAATATTTTCGGTTCAATCAAATCCATAAGAAATTTTCTACCCTCAATTTCAACAATACAGTCTGTGTACATTTGGTCTACTATCATGTCATCTCCTAGAAGTATGTTTATAATCAAAGGTTCATATATAACTTCCTTATCCCTTCCTAATTTCCTAGCAAAATAAGGTGAAATAAAAGAGTGTGTCGGATTCGAATCAAACAAGCAACTAGCACTTACAGACTGAATAGAAATAGTACTTGTAACAACATTATTCAAAGCTCTTGCTTCTTATTGATTGAGGGTGTACACTCTTCCTTGATCCCTGCTCTCCGCAGCTTTGACATTACTCAAGGAGTGCCCTGATCCTCTTCCTCACCCTATTTGGCTAAGTCAATACATCTGTACGGTAGGTTGTGACACTGCTGTTATTGCTCTTTGATTGACCATCTGTGGACAATCTTTAATGAAATGCCCCATCTAACTGCATTTCAAACATGCTCCCGAGGCTCTCTTGCATCCTCCCTTATGTGGCCTTCCACATAAAACACATATGGGAATAGCTGAATTACTCACATTACCCGGGGTAGATGCCATCGGACCACTACTAGCCCAAAATTGATTCTGTCCACTTCCTCATGGTTGGAAAGGGGCAGAAATAGTGAAAGTCTGATCCAAATCCCTATTCTGACCAAAACCACCTCACTGCTGATTACTCGGTCCCCTATTCTTATTCTTCTGTCTTTGATCCCTTTCCATCCATTCTGCTTTTTCTGCCTTGTGCCTCGCCTCCATGAGCTTAGCCTTGTCAAGCAATTTGGTCATGATGGGAAACTCAGTGGCTGCCAAGACATGATATAACGGAGCTACCAATCCTTGATAGAATCAGTCAACTTTATTTGCTTCTGTTGGCACGATATGAGTAGCATACTTGCTCAACCTTTTGAACTCCCGGGCATACTCTAATACTGATGTCCCAGGTGATATGGTGCAAAATGGCATAACCAAACTAATAATATCTTTACTAATTTTGTTTAAATGCATGCCTGTTTTATGTTAATTTTCTATACTAATGTGTGTTTGATCTTTTGTTTGAGTGTTATAGGATAATATAAGTGTAAGAAGATGATTTTGATTGAAAATGGAAGCTAAGGACCAAAATGGAACTAAGTGCCAAGCTTAGAAGCAAAGACAAGCCAAGGAAAGGATTTCAAGGTTGTCATTAGTTGGCATCAACTGTGCTGACTTGTGACAGTGAAGGAATGTCACCAGTCAGCACAATTGGTGCCGACTCGTGACAGGGTAGTTACTATACCCTTTCAAGGCACCCTTTCATTTTGACAGCTTTTTCAAAGGGGCACTTATTGCGACACCTTGGGGCTTATAAATACTTAGATTTGGCTTTATTTTGAGGGAGATACTATTGTATTAGATAAGAAAAACTTACTTAAAATCATTGTAAACACTTTATTAGAATTAAGTACTTAGTTTGTATCAAGTGTCCTTCCAAAAGGCACTGCAAGTTCAAGAGTTATGCAAGTAATTTCCTGAAAAATAAAGGAGTTTTCATTCATCAATCTTTCTTCCTTTCTTCTATTTTTTATTTTACTATTCAATAATGAATGCTTGCATTATTTCTATGACATATTTTACCATGTACTTAGGCTAATAGGTTGTTAGAATTGCAATGATGAATTAATTTTATAAACTACATTCTTAATATGCATGAATGATTTAGTTTTGATTGAGTCCTACATTGTGTTATGTATGCTTGATCACCATATATAACTTATTAATCATTTTGTTCACAATGAGAGTTGGGGCATTTGGGTGGAAAAGCAATTGAAATTACTCAAAGGATAGGAGAGTACCTGGAGACAAGAAATCCACTTTGAGGGGTTAAAGAATTGGCATGGAACTTAATAGTTTTTGTTTATCTCTACAATGTCATGAGAGTGCTTGTAGACTCTAAATGAAAATACCTTTAATTGACAATGAGAGTTACTTTTAAGGAATGAAGGTCATATTCTCTAATCATTGTATGTGTTTATATGTTGTTAACTTTTATAGTTCAAAATTAATTTTGAGTTGTAATTCTAATATTCATTGTTTATTATTATTAATTAAAGCAATAATAAAACTTTAGTATTATAAATTAGATAGAATAAATCAATATCTTTTGTTTGTTGTTTGCCTATCCATCTTAGTAATTACTCGGTTAATATAAAATTGCTCCAAATTCCCTAGAGTTCGACACCCTACTCACTCTATACTTAGTCTTAGAGACTAGGGTATTAAATTTGACCCACATCACCAAGCCTCTACTTTAATTGTTCAAACTGAAGTGCACGATTTTGTCTCTCCCCTTCAGACAGAAATTCATTCATCAACTCCTGTTTGAACTCTTCCTAAGTAGGTGGATCATCTCCATACAATCACTCTTTAATATTCCTTTGAAACCAACCCCATGCATGACTCTGAAGTTGAACTCCTATCAACTCAATCAATTTCTCATCAGAGCATGTCATCCTCTGGGCTATCTTGTCCATTTCCTCTAAAAATTTCTAAGGATCCCCCCTTCTTCCCTTGAAAATTCTAGCGGTTTGAACTTCTTTAGATCATGCACCGTAACTCCTTCTCTTGGTAACATTTGCCTCCTCACTCTACATGGTGCTCGTGGTAAGATGGGAGGTATGTCATCCACTTGTGGTGCAGGTGGCACCATAGGTGGTGGTGGAACTTCCTAATGCTAATGCCTTAATTCCAAAAGTTCCTACCTCATCGCCTCATATTCTTATCGTAATGCTTCCATATCCCCTAGTGGTCCTCATTCTCCACCACTTGTAGTACGCTGCCTTAATCAGGAAGATTCTCGATTGGTATTTTGAACAAAAACAGCATTAGATGCTACAACTAGAATAATGCTAACAGCTTCCTGGGACCCTATCCCTCTAGCTGAGCAATCCCATGGGGCAACATCTATGCCAAAAACAACATATACAGTGTCATTCACACATCACAATTTTGATATTCAATGTATGAAATTTTCATATATACATGAATTACCAATTTACCTTACCTATATCATCTTATTAATCATACATATACCATTTAGCCATTGCATGTAATTCATAAACCAAAATCATTATCACACATAACCATTTCTATATAGACATACTCATCGTTATTCCTTTATTTTGCAACTTACACATCTATGTACAAGTACTACATACTACATACTATAGCATTCTTTTAGTCATCCTAATTTTAGATCATCCATATTATTTTTGTATATATAAACCATACCATGCCCAA
Source organism: Reutealis trisperma (assembly GCA_947687605.1). Lineage (NCBI taxonomy): Eukaryota > Viridiplantae > Streptophyta > Magnoliopsida > Malpighiales > Euphorbiaceae > Reutealis > Reutealis trisperma. Next base: position 106,108 of record CANTUT010001229.1, read on the forward strand.
AATGTGATCATGGTATACTCATCCATGATCTATCTTACTAATCCTCATAGTCCCCTCATCATTGGAGGCCTCTGCTTGTCCCGCGGTCCCACCTACCTTCGACCTGTAGATTTTACAGATGAGGATAACAAATGTCTCCTCATAGAACACCTCTCCTTAGAGTGATAAAATCTCCCACATGCAACACATAGATGCTCGGAAAATCTCGACATCAAATCCCTAAGAGGTGGAATTGGGTCCGCCTTTGAATTCCTATAGATATTACTAACCCTTGCCAGTTCCCACTTCAAGTCCTTGACTATTCTTCTCAGATTAAGTACCTCATCTCATTACAAATGTAGCTCTCCCATAATCCCTTCATTCCTAGCTACCCAAATAGGATCAGGATCCTCCTCCAGATCAGTCTCCTCCGAGTCATGATAAGCAACCGAGGCTGCATCAGATACATCCCTCTCCTCATCAAGATTATGAATCCTTAGCATCTACATATTACTAGTCACAAACAATATTTCACAACTCAGTAATATTATGTAATAACAACATGTAAAATCTCATAAATATCACAAAAAGATGATAACCTAATGTATAACGTTAACACAGATCTGACCTAACAAAGTACTTTACTGACAACAATGAAGCCTATGCTCTATGGTTTAACTTATAACTCAAAATAAGTATAAAGACCTAAATCTTCACTCTGATACCACCTTTGCCACGACCCATCTTTAAGCCATGACTATCCTAGGGCATAGGGAGACATAAGGTCACCTAAACCTATAGAACCCTCTTATGAGTTATTAATTGTCAAAGAAAACCACGCTACCCTTATCCCAAGATCGGAACCAAAATAACCATTCCTTATCATCGATTACCATATCAATCATCTATAAGATAAACATTTACCATTTTAAATCCATTTTCATGCTTATTGCTTTTGAACTCCATTTTCCAGTATTTTAATTACAACTCATTCATATACTACTCAAGTGCTTATACTAAAATAAATAATACCAAACCACACACATACTAAGAATATTCTAAATTATATCATTATTACAAATCTTAACAATCCATTGAGCTCTAGAGTGAAACTTCCAAAATACAACATAGTATATACAACATAATACCAAAAGTAGCAATGCAATTTCCAAGCGAAGACGCAGAACTTGGAATTTACCTGACTAATCTATCAGCTGGTCTTGAAAATAAACAACAACTATAGGATGAGATAAAGCTCAGTGAGTATAGAATAATATCACAAAGATTAAACAATGGTGTATGCTCAAAGGTGATTCCTTATAGCAATAAATTAAAGTGGGTTAGAAATTATTCTTATGGAACAATTTTCCCATATATATATATATATATATATATATATATATATATATATATATATATATATATATATATATATATATATATATATATATATATATATATATATATATATATATATATATATATATATATATATAACAGATATTATTTCTTTAACAGAATAATTCCTTTCTTGGAAACGATATGTTTTCCCCATAATAAATCGACTGGCAGCATATGCCTTACTCACTCCTATATACCTCGTCACACGTACAACTGATCAAGTCATATGTATAGGGGACCTTAAACCCCTCCCAGTTAAGGTTCGGATATTCTTTACCCGATCTGCAGGTCCATTACCATTATGCACAATATCTTATGTATTGCCTCATTCAAAGGGGTATTCTGCTTATCATAGTATCATTATAACATTTTTCCTTTCTATCCATGAAATGATTCAATGGATAATATATAAATAACAATTAGGCTCTCATCATTGATCACATTATAAGATCAAAGCAATATAGGCTCATTTGGCCTAGTGCCATAAAGGAATGTTTGATTCACTTTAGTTCAATAATCAATAAAGCAGATAATGCTTGCCAAAGAATTGCAATGCATTTCAAATTGGAAATGATTTAACATTTATGCTTATATTTAAAGCTCAAGTTGCAAATATTATTAAGTACTCACCTCTTACTCCTTAGCTCCTATATCGATAAACTTAACGCAAATTATAGTGAGGCTCCTCAGTATCCTGAGCAATGCCTTTGCCTTTCAATTCTACAAATACAACCAAACAATGTACATCAATTTCTATTCCTTTAACTTTCTAACCAAACTCTAACTATTTCATATAAACATATCATTTACCCCTTACTTACACATATCATTAACTAATTCAAGATCTTTTAAATATCCCCCATAACATAATTAAGGGAACACATGTAACACTAACATCTAATTGCGTTCTCAATGATCTTATTATAGGAGCACAAATGAGGAAATTCATAAAAAATGTTAATGAAATAATCTAGCAATAACTCACAAACACTAAGACAAATTATTTCAATATGGCCAAAACATAACTGCCCACAAGTAAAACCTCAATTGTGCCTCCACCTATGGGAGACTACTAGATGAATTTCTAAATTCATCCTTATCACACAGCTAGAATCCCAGCTGTGTGGCCACCCGTGGCTGTCCAACCACCATTGATTTTCTCATGCTTTCTTTGTTATCTCTCACTTATTAAACCCCAAATTTTCTCCCATTCTCATATTCCCTCAACTAACATGAAAAACTACTCCTCCCTTAAATCTCTCGACCAAAATCAAACCATAAAATCAAAAGAAAGGCATATAATCATTAGCAATCTATCATTCTTAGGCGAGAACCAAGAAAGAATCATTTAAGTACAAGACCTTACCTTGAAATATTTGAAATTTGATTCTAGGTTGAAGAACAAGTTGAGAGGTTTTAATCCTTGTTGAGAATATAATTTTGATGCTAGGTTACAAATGAAAAGAATTTACATATTTTCACTTTATATGTAGATGAAATCTAGTGCTTTAATCTTACAAGATCAATGGTCACATTTTTGCCTAGAATGGATGGTTAAGATTGATCAAGATGGATGATTAAGATTGCCCTTAGGTGTATGATAACTTGGCACCATAATGATGAGTTCCATAATCACCAAAATGCATATGGACATGGTGATGGGAAAGTGGATTAGCTTAGGTGTTAAAGTTGATAAAAGTCAACAAAGATGGCCATCATCCAAAATGGTGATTAACCTAACTTAACCTCACCCTAACCCTTAGTTAACTTATTCTAACCTTAGTTTAGTTAAGTCCAACCAAATTTGGACCTTGGTGGGCCGGCCATTCTATAGGCTTGGGCCTTTAGTCCAAGGCCCATTAACAAGCCCGTTTGAATATGTTTTTCGAACTTAAAAATTTTTCGTAACTTTTTCCCTTCCCTTTCACTTAGCATTTCAAATCCTACCTTCCCATATCATAATAAACTCAAACTAAGACATATTACCTTAAATTAATTCAATAAAATATACATGAACATTTGCACTTCATAAAGATACACAGTCATGCACTTAGCACCAAAAAGGGTTTCTTTCATCCCATCACTATATCATTGGTACTATACTTATAAAAAATTTTACTTTATGATATTATTATAACTCTAATGAGCTATGGAAACCTTGGGTATTATAGAGAGCTCATCCCAGTCATCTTATTTCGTGTCCAAAGTTGTCTTTAATCAATATGTTTCGTCTCATGTATTCTAAAATTATCCTTCCTCATTAGATGCTTATTCTCTAAAGTGATATCATCTTTTATGTCCTTATCTCATAGTGAGGGTATATCTTTTTAGGTTGTCATTATTTTTTTTTTTTTTGGTCAATCCATCTCATTGCTTAACTTAAAGAGCTAAGGCACAATATCTTACATTGCCAGTCCGTCACATTCCTATCTCTCATTAGGGACATGATCCACAAGTTGTCTCTTCTCACCAATTCTTTAGCCACTCCTTAGGGTAGTTCCCTTTAACCTGTATGTCATCTACATTCAAGCCAATAGAGTGTCATCCCAAAAGTCTTTTTAATATGAAAAACAATAAGATTAGCTTGGCTTGTTCTTTTTTATGAATCATGCTACAATAGCAAAATCATACAACCTCCTTGATCCTTTTTAGAATTTCTAACCCACCTTTGAACCATTTCCAAACTTCATAATGTACCATCCTAAGCCTTATTGAAAAAATCATATCATCCTTTTTTATTTAAACCTCATAGCATCCTTTCAAGCTCAAGCCTCATATCACCTTTTCCTAAGCAAAGTCTCATCATCTTTTGAGGGCAAAGCCTATGGGTAGAGCTGAAAATCCTAAGTCTTTCAAGACTCATCATCCTTAAAGCTAATTTTCTTTGGCAAAACCAAAATCACACCATGTCTTGTAAAGCTTAAGAAGGGCTCAAACCACTCAAAATTAAGTCATTCCATATCTCTTTGGCAAAATATCATTATCCTTGAAAAGATTAAGCCTCCTTAACAAATTACATCACCCATAAAGTCTAACTAAATCAAGACTTGCCAACCGTATGATGAGCATGAAAGTATTATGCATCCATGTTAAAAGGGCAAGCCCTTAACCATGACCAAAATATTTAGCACCATACTTGAGCTAACTATCTTTACTATGAAGCCGCAAAAGCCTTCATGAAGCCCATAATCTCCTCTAAAACCAATGCCTAACTAAGCCTTCCCAAATTGGTTTCCTAGCTTGACTTTTCCTCTAAGCTAGACTTAGCCCCCCAGTTTGACCTCTGACAAAGTCTAGTTGTGAACCCTTAACGTTGCACCCTCCAGTATGCATTTGAACCTTAGAAGCATTTAGGCTCGGTAAACAAACCTTTAGAAGCCTATAATCTCTTATGATCCTGGCTGATTTGATTTCCACCTTAATTGGTAATACGACTTCCATTCCATACACTAATGAGTAAGGAGTTGCCCTAGTTGGTGTGTGGATGGAAGTCCAATACCCCTATAGAGCAAATGGTAACTGTTGATACCAGTGCTTGTGATTATCAATCATTTTTTGTAGGAGGGATTTGATGGTCTCATTTGCTACTTCAACTACACCATTAATTTGTGGTCGATAAGGAAATGATCAATGATGTTGGATCTTTTCCTTTCTCGAGAGCTAAACTACTTCTTTATGAAAATGAGACCCATTGTCTGTGATAATCTCAAATGATACTCCAAACCTATAAAGGATGTTAGTTTGGATGAAATGAGCCACTCTTTTCAAATCCAGTACTCGATAGGGTGTCACTTCAACCCACTTTATGAAGTAATCAACTGGTACGAGGTTGTATTCATGACTAATGGATGATTTAGGAATTATTCTTCCTATGATATCAATGCCCCAAGTTGCAAAAGGCCAAGGAGTAGTTATAGGTTGCAAAGGCATAAAAGGCTGCTTTTGTAGCTTAGCATAAATCAAGCATTTGTGATATTTTTGTATAAATTTTGCACAATCTTCATTCATAGTGAGCCAAAAATATCCCAAATTTGCAATTTTTTGAGCTAATGCAATACCATTCATGTGCAGCTCTTCTTCCCCTCTATGGACCCATTCCATGATTTGTTGTGCTTCTTCAGTCAGCATCTTAAGTGTGTGTTATCCTAAACCCTTTTATACAAGATGTTCCCATTTGGTAGGAAATTGTTGGCTAATTGTCTTAGAGTTCTTCATTCTGATTTAAAGGCTCCTTCCAGGTACTTTCCATTCTTGAGATAGTTAAAGATGTCCCAAAACCAAGGTTTTTGGTCAACCTGTTGAATATTCATGTATAAAGTATGATACCCTGATTCCTACTTCACCTCAATTACCACAAGTCTGATTATTTCCCCATCTCTCATTTCTAACATCAATTCTAAAGCATCAGCAAATTGATTCTTGGCATGAGTTAAATAATGGAAAGATAATTCATGAAATTTTTCCACGAGATCATCCAAGAGCTTATGATAAGGAACTAGCCGCTCTTCTTTTATCTTCCATTTTCCAAGTGCTTGTGACACAATCAGATTTGAATCTCCATAAACCTCCAGGTAATCAATCCTTAAATTCACAACAACCTCTAAGTTAGCTATGTAAGCTTCATATTCAGCCTCATTATTTGTCACTTCAAAAGCTAGCTTAATAGCCATAGCAAATTTTCTCCCTCAGGGGTGACTATAACAATTCCAGCACCATAACCTTTGCTATTAGCTGCACCATCGAAGAATAATTTCCAAACCTTAGGCTCAATTTTCATGATATCTTCATCGAGAATGTAAAACCCATACCCTCCCTAGGAGTGTCATGACGAATTGCTTGATTTAGAGCTATTTTGACAAAGTGTAGACTTTCATGAAATTTCATGTGCTATGTGATTTATGAGCAAGTAGCATGCTAGACTAGTTCTAATATGTATAATATGAATTTTGAATATGAAATAAGTGATTTATGTGAAGTGCAAATGCATAAAATGATTTATTGCATACAAGGTGAATTTTCAAGCATAAAGCGATTTTTAAGCATAAAATAATTTTTATGAGCATTTCTAAAATATTTTAAATTAAATATTTTAGGGGAATTTTAATGAAAATAAGAAGAAAATATTTTATTTTTAATACATCTAAGCAGCCCAAAAATTCGATTAAAGGCCCAACATCCCAAAACACTCCTAACTTAGCTCATTAATGGCAAACTTGTAATTTTGCACGAAAGCCCTAAAATTAACCTAATGTTCGGCCCCTTTGTGTTTACATAATCTCCATTTTAGTATTCATCATATTTTTATAGAATTTTCTCTCAAAAATTCTCTCTCAACCAAAATTCACAAGGTGCATCTAAACCTTGCAATTTTGTGATCTTCTTCGTAAGTTTTCCTTTTCTTTCAAGCTACTTTTTGATTTTTATGAAACTAACCATGAATAATCTATATAGGGCTATATATTTATTAATTTTCTTTATGTTGAATTCAGCCTAAGTTGTGTTTTTTAGGGAGAAACCGATTTCTAATCATAAACATATCTCTTTCTTCTCAAATCCATCAAGGGTAAACCCTAAAACCTAAAAGTTGGAAATTTCATGTATATGCACTTTGGGAGGGGGTGATCTGTGTGTGATTGTGTCCTAAACTGACTTTTATTATGATTACATGAAAAATATTATTTTAAATCATGCATTTACATATTACTGTAATGATCAAAAAGTGTGAACAGCAAGAAAATCCATAGTTGTCAATGGTTATGTGGCGGCCTACCATTGGGATTTTAGTCCCAATGCCAATAATTTTTGAAAAATTCAATTTTGTGATTGTTAATATGTATATACTAATGATACATGATTTAATTATATGATAGTTAAAGGAGTAACTATAGGAAACTCCAATAGTGACTCGGCCATACCTAGGGTTTCTAAAACCCTAATTGACATGTTTAGCTAATATATGTACATGGTTAACTGACATGTGAATTAGATTTTATGATGTGTTAATTGTGGCCTTAGATTGACTATGAGATTAATTGTATGATTTAGTCAAAGGAGACAAGTAAGACTTTTTTATGGTTTGCTTGATAAATTTGATATGTATGGAAAGTATTAAATGTACAAGTTGGAGGATAAATTAAATTGATATCAAGATTATAATTTATTATGTTTGGCTTTAGAAAAGTCTTGGTATAAGTTAATAAGTGATTTCAATGAGCCTAAATAGGCAAAGTATGCAAGACTTAAAAGTCAACATGTTATGTGCAAGTGATGAGTGCATTTCTAAGTGCAACTCTAAGTATATGTGAATGATATATGTGCATAGGGTAGTTATGGGTTAGGATAGCATGATGTTAAGACAATGCTAAGTATTGAATTATAATGTTATGTTAAAGCTGGAGGATTGCTAAAAGTGTAAGGGCTACAGGCATTGGGAGCTAAAGAACCACAAGGTGAGTAAACATTATATTCATGTTAGAAGTATAAGTTATCATGATATTGGAACATTTGAGATTCTTGAAACCCAAGTTCCTTTCTATTTTCAATTATAACTATTTGATTTCCTTATTAATCTTGGGTTGCTAAAGGATAATTAGTCCAAAACCATTATTATTTATTCAATGATAAGAAAGAATTTTTGTGATTGTTGCCTTACGTTACTTTCTTTATGGAACCACACTGTTGTTTATCCTTTGTTCAATAAGCTAAACATTTATTGCTATTATGTTACATATGATTGCATTCTTCAATGCTATTGTTACAAGTGATTGCCATTAGCTCTAGCTATAGTACCTATAAACTCTTTTATGCAGAAATCTTCATGCAGATACAGAAAATCATTGAAACCTGTCCATATGGTCTTAACCCAATGGATAGGGGCAGAGTATCCAATTTAGCTAGAAGGGGCGGTTCTAGCTGTGGAGCTTGATCAGTTTCACTCTTCTTTATGAGATAGGAGTTGTGGTTTGATGCCACCTCTCCTTTATGAGTTTAAGTGGATATGGCAACAACCTTCACTCTATATGTTATAAGTTATAAGTTTGATTTCTGTGAACCTTGCTAAATTGCAAACAATGAACCATGGACTATGAATTATCAGTCATGAATAATGAACTATGAGCCATGATCTATGAACCCTTTTAAAGGGAAAAGAGTAATCATTTAAGCTGTATTGTTTACTCATTGAGATCATCTATCTCACCCCTTTTCTTATGTAGTTTCCAAGTGAGTATTATAAAGAGGCAAGGTGATAGCTCAAGCAATCTACTCCACTTGGAGGATTTCCTTATCTGAGTCTATTTACATATTATGATATGCAAGAGTTGCTCTTAGATGCTCTGGGAGTTATTGTTTAGGAATTTATTTTGAAAAAAAAAATTATTTGGCAATCTAATGGAGTCTTAATTAATCTTTTCTTATGGATTGTATTCAAACATTATTAAATTATTCTTCTGCTAGTTAAAGATTTCCTTTATTACTAGTTAATCAAGTTAATGCATGAGGTTTTGGTATGATCCTACACAATATTTATATGTGCATGAGTGGGTTCTATGGGCATGGGTGACCTTATGTCTCCCTATGTTCTAGGACTATCATATCTTTGAAATTAGGATGTGACAGGGATATTCTGGTTCTGACAAACCACTATCTACTAGGGTTGTAGCTAATTGATCTGCTATCACACTCCCTTTTATAACTTTCCTTTGGACATATTTCAAATCAAAGGCAACAACAACTGCCATCCATCTTACCATCTTGCTGTCAAGGACCAGTCTCTCTATGAAGAATTTTAGAGGACTCTTATCAGCAAGAACATGAGTAGCATAGGAACTCAAATAATGCTAAAGCTTGTGACATACCCATACCAATGCAAGGTATAACTTCTTGATTTGATTGTACTTGAGTTTATGAGCGAGCATGCACTTACTTAAGTAGTAAATGGCATTCTCTTTATATGATTCAGTAGCATTTTGGGTGAGCATTGCCTCTATAGCTTCTTCTATGATGGACAAATACAGCAGTAGAGGCTTTTTAGATCTTGGTGGTAGCAATACAAAAGGATTTAATAAGTACTCTTTGATTTTCTCAAAAGCTTTCTAGCAATCATCATTCCATTTCTTAGAGGTTCCCTTTTTTTGCAACTTAAAGATCAGTCCACAAACATCGGTCAATTGAGCTATGAACTAGCTAATGTATTATAGCCATCCAAGGAAGCCTTTAATTTCATTTTTTGTCTTGGGTGTTAGCATCTCCAAAATAGCCTTTGACTTTGCCAAATCCACCTCTATTCCCCTTTTACTAACCATGTACCCCAAAAACACTCTGGACGATGCCCCAAATATGCATTTGGTAGGATTCAGCTTAAGGTTATATTTACGGAGTCTAGAGAAAAATCACCCCAAAGCATGTAGGTAATCCTCTGCTTTTTCATACTTGATTACCATGTTATTAACATATACCTCAACATCTTTATGTATCATATCGTGAAAGATTATGGTGGCCATTCTTTGATAAATTGCCCTTGCATTCTTCAACCCAAAAGGCATAACTCGGTGTGAACCCTTAATTTTACACATTCCAGTACACATTTGAACCTTAGAAGCACTTAGACTCAGTAAACAAACCTCTAGAAGCCGAAAACTCTCAAAATGGGAAAATTGGAAAAATTAAAATATGTCTTTTTGACATTTGAACCCCTTCAAATCATCTGGGACTGAGTAACGAATACAATGCAATTAGAATCATGAAAAATGGATGAGAAAAGAGCAAGAACGAGTGAAAATGAGTGAATTGCCATAAGGCTATGCAGCACTGCCATAAAGAGTTTAATGCCATAATCTAGTTGATATAGACAGTTTAACCTTATTCCTTGATGCCTAGCTTCCTCCAAAATTCAAAATGCCTGAACTAAAAAGATTTGATAGAACCACTTGCCCTAAGACTCATCTGAAGATATATGGGGGAGCAATGAAACCTTTGGGATTTAACGACAAGCTCCTTGCTTAGCTATTCCAATAATCACTAACCAATGCTGCCAGGAGGTGGTTCCTTTGACTAAACAAGAGCCATAAAAAGGACGTGGGATGATATCTGTCGTGCTTTTGTCAAGCAGTATTATTACAATGATGAAATGAATGTCATTAAGCGTGACTTTGAAACCACCTAGCAGCTTCTAGAGGAAGCCTTCTCTATGTTCCTTGCAGGATGGAGGGCTAAAGCTGCTCAAATGGAAAATAGACCAATAGAGCAAGAACAAGTAGACATCATTGTTAAGAACCTACTTCTAGCCTACATAGTCCACTTGTTAACCCAATAACTATCTATTTTCAAAGCTTTGTTGCAACTACATCAAAAGTTGAATATTGCATCCAAAGTGCATTATTTCAATTTGAATTCTTGACCACTAACCCAAATAGTGATGAAGAGTCTGAACCCAATTCAACCCCACCTTACCTTAGCCCCAAATGGCATGACATGGAAGAGTTCCAGTTCAACTAATCTGACTTATCTAAGATTGAAATCCAAGTCTAAGTTTGAATCTGAGTCCAAATTTCAAAATCTGAGTCTAAATTCGAGTCGGGTCTGTCACCTTTTTTTTTTTTTGTGTATTTCTTATTGATTATGTCAATCCATTTTTTGTTATCTTGAAATAAAATTTTTCATTGTAATAAAACATCAATATTTTTTTAATTATTTATGCACTTATCTTTCTTGTTTTAAACATAGGTGAGCTTTGAAAACAGAGAGAGAGAGAGAGAAAGAGAATGAAAGAAAGAAAAAAATAGAAAAAATAGAAATGAACAGTCAATTAAATCTACCACAACGAGCACATGTTGGAAAGAAGGTCAAGAAATAGAGTTCTCATCAAATAGTTGAAGCATAAAATCAAATGATACACCTCAACAAGGGGCAACAAGTTCATCAATCTAAAATTCAAAGGTTAGAGCCCTTCAAAAAATGAAGAAAAATAGCAAATCATATTGGAATGTTAATCCAAGCTCACTAAGCTAAAAACTCGAAAGGACAGGTTAGGCAAAAGTTAGAGCTAAGAAAAAAAAAAGAGAAAGAGAGAGGGAGAAAGCTCATCCTAGTCAACTTCCTTCATATCATTTAAAGTTTTTCAAATCAACTTCAATCAATCCGTCTCATCTCATATACTTCAAAGTCATCCTTCCTCACTAGAGGCTAATTCTCTAAAGTGATAGTGTCTTCTATGCCCTTATCTCACAGTGGGGGCATATCCTTTTAGATCATCATCATCATTTGTTAATACATTCTATCACTCAGTTTAAAGCGCTAATGCATAATCTCTTACATTGCTTACCCGTCCGTCATGTTCCTATCTCTCTTTGGGAGTATTTCCCCAAGTTGTGTTTTCTTACTAGTCCTTCAGCCACTACTTAATGTACTTCCTTTCAGCTAGTATGTTATCAACATTTAAGCCAACAGAGTGTCACCCCAAATGTCTCTTCAATCTCAAAATGACAAGATTAGCTTGGCTTGTCCTTTTCCATGAATCATGCCACAAATAGCAAAATAATACAACCTCCTTGATCCTTTTTAGAATTGCTAACCCACCTTTGAACCATTCCCAAACTTCAAAATGTACCATTCCATCCTTTCAAGCTCAAGCCTCATACCATCCTTGGCAAAATCTCATCATAGGCAGAACAAAAAATCCCAAGTCTCTTAAGACTCATTATCCTTGAATCTAGTTTCCTTGGCAAAGCTAGAAGTCGCAGCATATCTCCTAAAGCCTATCATCCTCAAGTTGATTAAGAAGGACCAAAACCAGTCAAGGGTCATCTCATGCCTCTTTGGCAAATATCTCATTATCCTTGAAAAATTAAGCCTCAATGGCAAAACACATAATCCCTGAGATCAAAGTCTCTTAAGGCCTGCAAACCATTCTGATACAACCATGTCAATGAGCAAGCCCCTATTCATGAGCCTATGATATCTTTATGACCAAAATCTAGAGCATCATACCTAAGATAAAGCTAACCATCTTCCAAAGAGATCCAAATCTCCCTTATAGAAAAGCCCAAGCTAACAAACTATCATGAAAGCCTAAAAGCCTTTTAACCAAAAACCTTTAAGCCTTCATCATAAAGCCTTCATTATGAAGCCCAAACTAAGAAACCTTCACTATAAAGCCTAAACTAAGAATCCATTACAATGAAACCCAAACTAAAAAGCCTTCACTATAAAGCCTAAGCCTGAAAGCTTTCACCATGAAGTCCACTCCTAAAAAGCCTTCATTTATGAAAATCATAATCTCTTCCAAGACCAAATCTGATCTAGTCTTCCCAAGCTAGTTTCCTAGCCTGACCTTTCTTCTAAACCAGACCTAACCGAGCCTAATGTAGAACTTGACCAAGTCTTCCAAATGAACTCCCCAAGGCCATAACTTGATTAAGTCTTCCAAACCTGACCAAGCCTAAGGCAGAACTTGACCAAGCCTTCCAAATGAACTCCCCAAAGATTGTAACTTGACCAAGCCAAAGTGCCAGATCTGACCAAGCCTTCCATATGAACTTTTTTGAGGACAAGCTCAACAAACTGGCCTTCTCCAAACCTTCCAAGCTAATCATCTCCAAAGACTTGACCCTCCTAATCAAGGTCTTCAATCCAGCTTCAAACGAAATCTTCTCCAAAGTTTGACCTATCTAAGTGTTTTAAACTAAACAGCTTGACCTTTTCCAAGACCACACCTTGCTTGACCTCCTAGAATGACTTCTTCCTAGGCTGAATTGATTGCCATTAATCAACCAGTCTATATCTGATATGCCCATTTCACCTCCAAGCTAGCCAATCAACTAAAAACTAAATGACTAAACCATTATCCTTTATTGGGGGCACCTTCCTTGCAAATATTCAGCTTTCTAAAATAGGGGCATCTTTCTCCCAAAGATTAATGCTTTTATATCATGCTGACCCTTTCATAGGTTCAAGGTATTTGATCATTGCATAATTTTCTAGCTTTTTTGCATTAAGCAGGATTGTGAACTAAGACAGATCATCAAACTCTCAAAATAAGACAAATCATCAATCCGATCAATCTAAATCAATCTCTTTTCAAAAATCAATCTCAATCTTAGGATCACTATTTTTATTGTTCCTACTAGACAAGATAGTTATCTTTACCATTCCTACAAGATAGGATGGTTAAATTCACCAAATTCGCTCCTTAGCTTTGTAATTTCCAAATAAGCTTATTTGTGGCCTCCAAATCAACTAATTCCCTCAAAATACTTTGATAAATCACTTAACAAACAAACTAAACTTAATTTAATGATAAAACACAATAAGAACAAGGGGTAAAATCTAATCAAATATACACTTATCAAATCCCCCCACACTTGGGCATTTGCTTGTCCTCAAGTAAATTAAATCAAGATAGCAGGTCAAAATAAAATTTTCCCCTCAACTTCAAAACAAATCATCAAAATGGACAACAACTCACTAATCATGAAAACTTGAAATCTTCAATCAAGTACCAATTCTCAAACATGATAATCATATCAAGGGGTCTTCATTGTCAAATTCCACAGTTTCTTGAGTCTAAACTACATAGTTAAAGGTTTGTGCAAACTATTCCATAGCAACAAAAGTTAAAACAAAGTAGATTTATAAAGATTTTCTCCTAGGTACTTGACCACTTCCTTGTTTTTTTTTTTTTTTTAATTACTGGAACAAGACCTTGTTTGAATTGTCATACTAGCTTTTTAACTCAAGTGTAAACATTTGTGATGCCAACCCTCGGTTACTCAGCTAGAATCACATTTTCAAATTGCTACTAGCACTATTTATAATCTCAACTCCAGGATTTTATCAAGTCAAGAACAATGGAATAGATTAAAATTTAAAGCTTCTTTTGCTCTTTTAACTTAACTTATTTTATTTTCCAAGAAAAATAATCAAGTTCCTTAGGATATTAGAAATTTCTACCAAACCTTAAACAAAAGTCACAATAGAATAAAATAAGCACAAAAATTTAACTAAGAGTTCAAACTCCATCCTATTAAACCAAATCCCTAACATGAATACTACATCCAATTTTTGATAAATGATTAAGTCAATCAAGTAACGCATCAGCAAGTAATTGCCATTTAAATTAAAATTCATCTATTAAGAAAATCAATCTCACTTCATGCTACTATCTCAATTCAATTTACTAACTTATAATGTAGACCCTTAAACAATCCCCCTAAACTTAATGAACACATTGTCCTCAAGGTGTCAAAGATAAAGAAAATAGAAATAGAAGAGAAAAAGATGTACTGCCATGAAAATGGTCGCATGAATAGAGTCACGATTTGGTACGCAAATTTCAATACACAAATATAAGAATTAAATGAGCTAGTCATTTGCAAAAAATAACAAACTGAAATAGTATAGATCATAAATAACAATATACACATAATAGATAACTAATCATTACTTTTATAAGAAAGAAAGAAAAATGTCTCTAGCTTAAAATTGTCATTAGGTCATACAGTCAATTTCAATTCAACCTAAACTAAGTTAACTCAGCTTTTTACTTCTCTTTCATAGGTCTTCCTCTATGCCTCTTCACATTCGTAGGGCGGCCCCTCTCCCTTGTTGGGATTCTCCCTGCATTGCATTGTCTTCTACACTAGATAATGCAACAACCCTTGATATACCAAAATGCATACTAACAATCTGCAAGTGCACAAGTCATTATCAAGTAATAAAGTAATGAGTATGAGTATTGTCTCCATGAGGATATTATATAAGTACTAGCACAAACTTCGACTATTGTCTAGTTGATCAAAATGTAGATTGATTAAAATAAGCTAAATTAACTAAGCTAATCTAAGAAAGCAAGTAAATGATATTAATGGAAATAATCTAGGCAAAGCTAATCTAGATATAAATCCTCTTAGTTTCTCATGTACATCAAACAATGGACTGAATTAGACTCTCACTAAATTAGATAAAAACCTTTCTCAAGTGATTAAATCCCTAACTTCTTAAGTATTATAGAGGAATCTCTTCTTAACCTATAATCAAATAGGAGCAACATTAAGTTCAAGAGATTAACATCCAAAGAAGTTTTGTAGGTCTATCTCTAGTACCCCAATCAAAACTCTATTCCCATGAGTGATCTATCTATATTAGGGTATCTCTACTCATCCAACATAGAAACAATATCTAATCAACAAGCTAGCAATTGCTAATTAGAATAATAAGATTTATCATGAAAATAAAACAACCAAAGGTGAATTGATTAAAGTTTAGATCCTTCAATCTATACAATCAAAACTAGGATTCATTACAAATATAATTAGTTCATATTAAAATTAAAGAACAAAGATGCAAAAAATAAAGGAGAAAGAAATCTCAAACAGATCTTAAAGATGTTCTTTGAAATATTCTCTTTAATCTTCCACATCCACTTGAATCTTAGTCTTTAATTCGATTAAATCATTAATATCTCTAGCCTTCAAGCCTCTTCCGTGACTCTAGGGCTTACCTGACCCTTAAGTCTTTGTTTTCTGCTTTGTGGCAACTCCCCTCTAGTTTTCTACTTTAGTTTCTTTATGTAGGCGCGATTCTGGGTTTAGGACTCAGCCAATAATATGGCTGTGTCACTGGGCGTGTCGACGCTATGGCTGCGTGCCACAGCCATGGACACGATCGTGTCTCAAGCCGTGTGAAGCTAATGGAAATATTAAAATTGGCCCTTACTAATATGGGTAGGGACATGGTTGTGTCGCTAGCCATGTCGCAGCTACTGCCTCTAAATCTAATGACACGGGAGGTGACACAACCATGTCACAGAGATGAGCTTTAATCCTTTACCTGTTTTCTTCCATTTTTGCTCCTTGGCTTCGCAGCTTCTTGATAAATTGATCCATGGCCCCTAAAAACATAAAAGAACTCTGGAAAGACACTAAACAAACAAATCAAACTCAATTTAAGGATAAAATACACTAAGAACAAGGGGTAAAATGTAGTTAAATAAACATTTATCAACCTTCATCATATTTTTAGCCTCCTTTCCCTCCTTCTCTATGTCCACTATCTCCTCTAGGGTGAAAGTGTACTCATTCTTAGCTGGATAGGCCCTACGATAAGCATAAAAGGCTGTAGTTTGTTTAGGGGTCATGGCTGTCTTAAGGGCACTCTTAGAATATTTAGAGGTATATGGACCAGGTTCCATCTTAATTATGGGTTTGTTCGAGCTCATACTTGCAATTTCTTTCAATGTAAATTAAATTAGAGCAACAATTCACAATGTGATCTATACAATGGAAGCCTATCCCTAATATGCCAAAAAGGAATGATAAAAGCATGACTCATGGATAGGGTAATGAAGGTAAGTAACTCACACATTCCTTATATTGTCCTCATAATATGTACATGACATGTCTAATGCAATGAAATAATGTTCAATAATAAATAAAATAAAAATAAAATAAAAGTAAATAAAATAGAAATGAATAAAAAGGAAAAATCAAGAGAAAATAAAAAGAAAAAGACAATAAAGGAAAAGAAAACTAATTCTCATATGCTGAGGAGACAAGATCATCAACTTGGATTGGCTCATCATCATCTACTAGAGATGAGGGTGGTGGTGACAGAGGTGGTTGTGTGGAAGGAACAAACCCTAAATGCTGAAAGAACTCTATCATCGAGCAATTAATCCATCTCGTATGCTCAACCTCATGGTCTAATCGAGCCTCAATGCACTGATGTTGTTTCCGAATCAAGTTCATCATTTGAGTCTACAGCTCGTGAAGCTGCTACTACTAATGGTCTAATCTCCGCACCTTGCTCTCCATCCTACACAACTACCTCTCCAAATCAGTCATCTTGCAGTCCTCTGCCTCTGGATCACCAATGGTATGCACCTAATCTTAATAGCTTGGAGGAGGGAAAACAGGAGGTGGTGGTGCAAAGCCTAATGGTCTACCTAGGTTGGCAGTAGGCACAGAAGGTGGTGCACCCCGAATGGAATAACAGTCACCATCAGTCTATAAAATGCCCATCCTCCTCAAAGTCATCAAACCGATAGGACTTAGTACCATGTCTACAGTCATTAGAGGAAGAGCAGTAAAAATTCCTAATGACTTTGCCAATTAGGTCACCTATATCCCACCAAACAATCCGCCCCTTGACCCCTTCTAGGCCTCTGAATACAAGTAATAGATAAGTGCGTGTGTGACATTGCAGCGCTGGCGATTAACCATGCATGGCAAAAATAAAAGATCTCTCAGACCAACCACCCCTATACTATCTCTACGTAGGGCAATGGTGTAGGCAATGAGGTTATAGACTACTCAAAGACTAACAAAGGCAAGATGAGAGGCCTTCGAGTTGGTGGCTATATAATTGAAAGCTCCTAATGCTAGATTATTCCATGCTTTGGTAGGCTCTATCACCATATCCAAAAAATCTACGAAAGCATACCTGGTACTCTTGTGTATCAACCTCCAATGCCGAATAAAGTCCCAGGTAGACCCTAAACTCATTTATACTTATCTAAAAGCTGGTGGTGCCTAATCTGAATCTAATCATCTCTCAGTTTAACTAACTCAACTTTTTTTTTGTCTAGGTGAAGTGTGCTAAGGAACTCCAAAGTCAGCTCTTTGTATGCCACCTCTGAGATTTTGAAGAATTCCTCCCACCTAGGCTGATGGAGGTATTGGTGATGCTCTCCAAATAGATCAACTTAATCCATGGCTTCCCAGTCAATAATCCTACTAGGCTCAAATGATTTATTTGCCAATGTGGCAAACCTTTGTCTAACCTCAGCCTCAGCAAACTAAATACAAGGGTGGTTTGCGACAAAGGTAGTCTCTAGTGCTACCACTGGTGGAGGAGGTAGTGCACTACTGGATTCACCTTGCCATCTTTTGATGAGAGGTGGTGAACGGTGTGAATAAATAGGTGGGCAACGTGGAGGCATCCTGCAAAACAATCAACCAAACACTAAAATAGAGTAAGCCACCAAAAACAAAGAGTATTATATCAATTGATAAAAATTTGGCAACATAATAGCAAAAGAATAAACATCTATCTCAAATATGACAAAAACAGCCAATCAACCCACAAAAAAATCCAATCAATCCATACTTGATATTCAAGCCACCAAAACTCACACAATCAAATAAAATTCATCCATCTCATTCAACCAAATATCTCCTAATTCCAAAACCATGACCCATTACAAGGATATCCCCTTTAAGCATTATAAGAAATGTGTTAAATTCAATAATACCATTTTACACACATGGAGCATCTAAGAATTTTAAATATTTATTTAAATACAATAATTATCAAATATCCAACTATTATTTTAATTTAGTAATCCTCAAGGAAGAAATGATTGCTTAAGGAGCCAACTTGCTACTATCCAATAGATTCTTGAGAATACTCAATCTTCACCTGTAAGAACTGGTGAGTGGAAGGGGTGAGTTTCAAGGAAAGCTCAATGAGCAAGAATACAATCAATCTTTGGAAAGTTTAAAATATAATTCACTAATCATTTATTTATAATTCATGAAACTTAAATCTTTATATTAATTTATTAACTTTACGCTATTCTCAACATTTGGGAAAATTATATAATAAATATCAATTTTCCACTAACTATACATGTACGAAATCTTTCAAATCATAGCACTTTGGTTATTTCAATAGATCATACGAAATGTATTTTTATAATAATTAGAGACACTTTACTTTTTTAATTTTAATTTGCATAATACTTGTACCATATAATTCCTGTTTTCATTAAATTATCTCAAGCTTTGGTATGTTTTCAACAGTACAATCATTATTCATACATAGGGTATACAAATAAACATTTAGAACCTTAAGGTTTTAAAAATCTTAATTTATCATTCTATATAAATATATTTTGGAACTTTGTATTCTTAGAAATTAGATAATTTTATACAATACATGTTTAGATTAAATATACAAATGCCAACGTTGAAATCTATTTATTACATAAATATAATTCTTTAAAAATTTCATAATTCATTATAAGAGATTTAAAATAATAACTCATTATATAAATCTTCAAAATTTATATATCATAAGAACATTAAATTTTTTTATGACTACATATATATAAATAATTGTCTTATCATATCAGTATACATATTTTTGAAAATATTTTATATTTAATAAGCTATAAAATCAATAATATAACTTTTCTAATATTTTTAATATCTCAAGGAAAAATATAAATGTAATTATATTTAAATCTTGTAATTCTTTCAATATTCAAAATACAATTTTATAAAAACTGAATAACTATATGATTTTCAAATATTCAAGTAAAATTCATATACATACATGTAAAAAGGAAATTTCTGGAATTCAAGAAATCTATAAATAGTTAACTTTAATATCAATGGTTTACTTATTAAACGATAAACTATAACCAAATAATTTTTATTATATAATGATATATATTATTATTGATATTCATATAAGAAACATATATTAATTTTATGGAAATCATACATATCTATAATTTAAATATCTTCATCAAATAGACATGTCATTAATTAAATTATACATATATATTAGTACTATAAATATTTTTAATGACATTAACAAATTAAAAGGAAACATTTTACACACACACACACACATATCACTACAAGAAAATCGCGAAATAGCGACAGATAAATTCCGTCGCTATTTTGCGACAGATTACCGATAACTAGCGATAACCTTTATAAATAATAGAATTACTAAATTTTAATAATACAACGACGAAATACAAACATATTAGCAATAAATTAGCGATGGATCAGAAACAACAGATTTCTGTCACTAAAAATGGGCGCGAAAAATTGGCGCCACTTGTTAGAGACAGATTTGCGACAATTTAGTGACAGAATTAGCGACGAATTTTTTTATCGCTATTATGGAAGCTAAAATTTTAAAATTAATTTCCCATTTTATTTTACCGACAGAATTCCTAAAAATAGTGACGGATTTTCGTCGCTGTTTTTAATTCTTTTTTTTTTATTTTAAGTTTCTGCATGTGAACTTTTTCTTTTGTTTTTTCCTTTCCCGTTTATCCCCACTTGAGTTGTTTTAGTTTAGGTTTTCCAAAAACAAAAACCCAATTCAGTTTTCTCTTCCAATTTCACTAATTTCTTTGAAATTTCGGCAATGGGCTTTCGTTGAAGGAGGTGTTGTGAGTTTGTGGTTGCTGTCCTCCATCGAATTCATGGTCTGTCTCTTTGTAGCTTCTGGTGGTTTGAGAACCCCGCTCATCGCTGGCTGAACTTCATTTTCTCAGATTGTTTGGTTAGAAGAGGATTTGGTGCGTTGTATGGTCACTGGTCGGTGGGATTTGGTGAACTGCTGGTCCCCCTGTGATTTGCTCATCTCTCTCGCTTCTGGTGGTGGGTGAATCTCCTGTACATCATCGACTGAACCTGTATGACCTCTTTTCCTCATATTATTTGCTTATAATTTCTGTCATTTTATAGGAAAATCCATGTTAATAATATGAATTGGGTATTACAGTTTTGGGATTTTGGTTGAATGACCTTATGGGTATTGTGAGAATATGGATTTTTTTTTTGTCTGATTTGGCAGTGATTTGGGTAATTGATGTTGTTGGTTGTTAAATTTGAATAGATTATCATTTAAATCTGATTAATGGATCTGGTAGTGAGATTTTGAGGATTTTGATTGAGTCTCTCAGAACTATCACTGAGATGGGGCTTAAAGAAAACTTTGGCATGGTTTCTCTTGTCTTCAAGTCTTCATTTGATTTTGGTTTTTGATTCAAAACTTACTGGATTTTTCATGAGCATTACCTCAAAGTGGCACCCTTATCTGCCATACCAAAGGAAAATTTGAGGCATGTCATACTGTAGGCTTGGTGCCATGGTTGGGACTAGGATTTATTTTGAATCTCAAAATTATTGTGAAGATAAAATTCTCATATAAGTACGTAGACTTGAAAGTGTAAATTAGATTGAGATATAGGGGAGGAGCTAACAAAACATTTTAGGGATAATAGGATGACATTTCACATGCACTGCGGGGGGTTTCATTGTTATTTTCTCCTTAGTAGTGTCTGGTTAAAACCTTGTTTACTGAGAAGATGAAAATAAGGTTTTCAATTTCAATTGCTGTACAAAATCTGGGATCCATATATTTTTAGTTTCTGAGATCGTATATGAGGGTTGAATCTTGGATATCTCAGTAAGATTTTTTTCTTTGTCCATTTTTTCCAGTTAGAAACACATTGTTGAATCTCAATATGCTTAAGGCAGTCTTCGTTATTTCTTGTGTATCTCCTCTGCATGAGCTTTGTCTTTGTATTCTTCTAATTCTGATATTTGATAGAAAAAGCTTAGACAGAGATGAACTGTAAAGTATTTAATATTTTATATGTTGTTTGACTAGTTTTTATTGCTCCACGTATTGTAATTAATCCAATGCAGATTCTTACATTTTTGCAATTTGGAGGATATACTCTTGTGAGGAACTCAAGTGATCTGTTTCGAAGTTTTGGGTTTGATACATAGCCAGTACTCATTGGACTGATCATATTTCAGGTATTTCTTTATCAATAGGATGGCTGCATGAAGATATGACATAGAGGATTGGGGGTTGATGTTTATGTTTATTCATGCAGATAACTTTGTTGGCAGTGTATAATCTGTTAGTTGAATGGCAAGTGTATCTGATCCTTTTTATTTGCACCATACTTTAATACCTCTGCAACACCTAGTGAGCTTTGGTCTTAATCTCGTGAGCCGTTCCTTTGAGTTTCAGGTAACTTCTCCCGGCCACCAAAACAATAAATACCGTAAAGGGAATTGAAAAATAACAAACTTTGGTAGCCAGAAATGTTGGAACCATATTTTGAATTTGGTCCAAGCATAAATCCAAAGCATTTCTTATGTTTTCGCATCTCAAGAGTATCCTATTTGCCTTAAAAGCCTAAAAATATTACATTTAGATATTAGAACAGAAAAATCATGTAAATGTAATTTGATAACTCAAGTAATAGATATAAAAATTGTTTCTGATGCACCAATTCTTTATGTTTTAACTTAATTCTAATAAATCAAATAAAAAAATGGTTTCCAGTACCAAGTAGAGTCTACTGCACTCAGAGCAGTGCTGGATGAGTAGCCTTGCTTTATCCATAGCAACATGCAACGCACATAATGCTTGCAACCCTGTGCTGACCTGACAAAAATTAGTGAAAGAAGAAAAAAAAATAACAAGATATACAACAAGTTGCCCAAATCTTGGGTTTAGCTGTTGGACCAAAACAAATCAATGTAAAACTCTCTACATGCATTAATTTTTGGTGGTTTGGCCAAAATGTACTTTTCTTTCTTTCTTTCTTTCTTTTTTTTTTTTCTTTCCTATTAGGTGTTGTTTAGATACATTGCTTATTGGTTTTCTGACTTAATTCTAAGTGTTTTTAGTAATTTGATTTAATTAAACTCAATTGAAAGTTAAACTCATAATTTTATAATTTAATGTCTATTAAGACTCAATTTAACATTATTTTTTTTTAAAATTGATTTTATGTCAAAAATAAAGAAAAAATCTTGTGGTTGGATGAATAATAGTCAATTCTCCTTTGATTTTCATGAAAATATAACATTATTATCCATAGAAATCAAATGATATATTACCCCTTATTATTTCATTTTAATAAAATTTTTATATTTTTTCATAAGCTTAAGAAGTCATCATATAAAAGCTAATCATTTTATATTATGCAAGAAAACAAGACTATTTGGTTGAAAACCAATGGAATAAATTAAAAAAAAGGGTATCCATATTTGAAATAAGGGAATTTATTGACATCATGTTATTTGGCATTCATGTTTATTGCATTGAGTTAAGGTCCTTCCTTCCTAGGTGATGGTCCTATTCAAGATGGCTTGGCACATAGTATTTGAAATTGAACAAGACAAAGAATCTAATGTTTTCTTAGGAATTCAATAAGGGGTATGTTACTTTCTCATAAAAAGGCTGAAAGAAAAGACTATTTATCAATAATTTATGGTGGGAAAATAACTTCATATTATACTATCCATCACTTCATTCATTGTCAAAAAGGGTTAAATTTTAATACCATTAATTTCATATTTAATTTATCTATAAAACTGAAAAAAAAAATACTAATACAACAGTTAAAAAATTAATTAGAAGGAAAGTTTTCTAACAAGAAACATAAATTAATTTAAGGTAATAATAAATATGTTTACTCCATAGTCCTCTCAACCATGGCAATTATATGGTCAGAATTGTTATCATTTGCCCTTCTTTTTTTTTTTAAGGACAGTCAGCAGTCAACAACATAGTTATTATGCAAACTGAGCGGCTTAGAAATAACCTTATGAGAAATCTAACTACTTTCTAAGAAGTTACAATGTTACATGATGTCAAATGATACCTTAGTCTATTCTTGCACTAGAAAACTAATGATGCCTGCAAATTGGGATGGTAATTTTTTTCTCGAGGCTCAAAATTCCATCCAAATCCACTAAAAATGGAAATGAATTGATAATATAATTATCTAAAATTCTATTCAAGTCACAGTTTAAAAGAAAAATGCATTATCTAAGAATTTCTGCAAAAGATAATTATAAAATTAGTGTTTAAACTTTGATAAAATTTCTGTTTCATCATCTGAAGTTTATTCTTTAATCAAAAGTATGAATGTGTATATATATATATATATATATATATATTCATCAAGTACTGCTTCTTCTGCTATTCTGTTCTAGCTTTATAGTTTCTTCTGCTGCTTCTTATTTTTTGTTGTGTCAAGTGTAAAAGGTTCTGGCATGTCCGATAGAATACTACAGATTTTATTGTATGTTATAATACAGAACATCGTATATATATATATATGGAAGATGCTATCGAATTTTCTCCAGATGTATGAAAATTAGATAGTTTAGTAAACCTTAGATAACCGTTTAGTGTCATTCTCACTGTGATAGTGAGATGTCACTGAATTGTCCAATGTGGACAGTTTGGAAAATATCATTCTTTTCAATTAGGTAACATATTTAATCATAAAGTTGTCATTGAAATTTAAACAGTATGACCTATACGTTCTCGAATGCACAGTGAGGTAGGCATAAATATTTTATTTGTGCATATTTCAACTAGTGCACTTCGAGAACTGTAGGGACATGCTGTCGAAATTTTGATAGCTTTATGATTAAAATCATGTGCCCTTAATTGATTGCATATGAATGGTTTTCTAAATGGTTAGGTTCTTACCTTTTAAGAAAGGAGATATAAGGATTAATAATAGATTTAGGTTAAGTGTGAGGATTTATGTTTAGAGCTACAAACTTTATGGTGAATTTTGTTTTGCTAGCGGATTATAATATGTTGATATTTCATGTTCTTAATATTCTATACCTACAGGAGTGCAAGATGACTTCAAATCGACAATGGATGTATGTTAAAACAATTGATGGGTATTTAAATCCTGATTTTGTGGAAGGGGTAGATCAGTTTATTGAGTTTGACTGTTGCCAAGTTGGATATAAGCAAGGAATGCAGATTAAGTGTCTGTGCAAAAGGACTAGGTGTCAAAACCGTAGTTATGAAGATGTGGAAGTTGAGAAGCTACATCTTTTGAGACATGGATTTGTTTCATATTACTATGTATGGAAATTGCATGGTGAAGAAGAAAATGTTGGGACATCTAATCAGATAAACTTTAATTTTGGTATAGGTGAATCAGTCAGTCAACCAAATTCGTCAGATGCATTTAATAGATTAGTTATGGATGCGGCTGGTCCAGATTTTAATTGGGATGCTACAGAAGAAGCTCCTAATCCATCGGCTCAAAATTTATATGATATTCTCAGTGCTGCTAATGAAGAGTTGTGGCCAGGATGTGAGAAACACTTAAAGTTATCTGCTGTGGCTCAGTTATTGAACATGAAGGCAGAACACCATTTATCTGAAAGGTGTTATGATGATATGTTATCATTTATCAAAGAGATCTTACCAGTAGATAACATGATGGTTGATAATTTCTATTGCACTAAGAAGTTAGTCAAAGGTCTAGGACTTTCAGTGGAGAAAATTGACTGTTGTAGTAAAGGTTGCATGATATATTGGAAGAGTGATTCTGATATGCTTAGTTGCAAGTTCTGTGGTCAACCCAGGTTTAAGGCACCTAGACGGGGTTCTGCAAAACGAAAGAAAAATGTCGCATATAAGAAGATGTATTACTTTCCTCTAACTCCTAGACTTCAGAGATTATATGCCTCAGAATCCACAGCAAAGTACATGACATGGCGTGCCAACCATGATGAGGAAGAAGGCATTATGTGCCATTGTTCAGATAGTGAAGCATGGAAGCATTTCAATCAGACTCATTTATCTTTTACATATAAGAGTAGAAATGGAAGACTTGGACTATGCACAGACAAATTTCAGCCTTTTGGACAATCAGGACAACAATACTCCTCGTGGCCAGTAATAGTCACCCCATATAATCTGCCTCCATGGTTATGTATGAAGGAGGAGTACATGTTCCTTACAGTGATTGTTCCAAGCCCGAATAACCCTAAGGACAAGTTAGATGTGTATTTACAACCTTTAATCGAAGAATTGAAGCAATTGTGGGATGATGGAGTTTGGACATATGATGTGTCAAATAAGCAAAATTTTCAGATGAGAGCTGCTTTGATGTGGACAATAAGCGATTTCCTGGCATATTCGATGTTATCTAGCTGGAGTACTCACGGATGACTAGCTTGTCCTTATTGTCATGATGAAACTGATGCATTCACCTTACCTAAAGGTGGAAAGCAGTCTTAGTTTGACAATCATCGTAAGTTCTTACCACCCGATCACTCATTTCGACGTGATAAGACCCATTTTAAAAAGGGAACTGTGGTTGAAAAGTCAGCACCCCCATTACTGTCTGGACAACAGATCCTTAAGGAAATCAAAAAATGAACTTTGAAAAAGGTTACTGAAGTTAGTGCGAATGATCATAATGCTCCTATTTGTAAGAGTTGTGGTTGGAGGAAGAGAAGCATCTTTTGGGATTTACCTTATTGGAGTTCCCTTCTCATACGTCACAACTTGGATGTGATGCACATTAAGAAAAATATTTTCGAGAATGTGTTCAACACTGTAATGAACATAGATGGGAAGACTAAGGATAACGCCAAAGCTAGAGATGATATAAAGCTATTGTGTAGGAGACCCGAGCTTGAACAAGATGAAGTAACTAAGTTATATCCAAAGGCATGCTACACATTGGATAAAGAGTCGAAAAAAGTCCTATGTGAATGGGTGAAGAGCCTTAGGTTTCCAGATGGATACGTGTCTAATATGGGTCGATGTGTTGACATGAGAAAATATAAATTGTTTGGGATGAAAAGTCATGATTGCCATGTATTCATGCAGCGATTGTTACCAATTGCTTTTCATGCATTTCTCCCAAAGAAGGTTTGGGAAGCTATTACAGAATTGAGTTTATTTTTCAAAGATCTTACTTCAACCGTGATTCATGTAAAAGACATGGTCAGATTAGAAGAAGAAATTTCAGTCATTCTATGCAAATTAGAGAAGATATTTCCTCCTGGTTTCTTTGACTCTATGGAACATCTTCCAGTTCATCTACCTTATGAAGTGAAGATTGCAGGTCCAGTTCAATATAGATGGATGTATCCATTTGAACGGTATGAATATTTTAGGATATTCAACTTATTAATGTTCATCATCTATTCTAGTATTTTAACTTATATTTCTTTTATATATCTTTATAGTTTCCTTCGACACTTGAAAAATAATGTCAGGAATAAATCTAAGGTTGAAGGTTCTATATGCAATGCATATTTAGTGGAAGAAGCTTCATCCTTTTGTTCCTTTTATTTTGAACCTAAAGTGCACACAAGGCATCGAAAAGTGCCACAAAATGATGATGGAGGACAAGTGGAAGGAGAAGAAATAGAAGGGAACATTGCAATCTTTACTCATCCGGGTCGTCCATATGGAAAAGCAAAAATAAGGCGTTTGACATTGGATGAGTATAATGCAGCTCGTATATATATTCTGTTGAATTGTGAAGATGTTTCTCCATTTATTGAGTAAGTTAATAGATAGAGCTGCTTCGATGTCTTTCTTATCCCTTATTATCATATTGTAATTTTATATTTAATTATTTTATTTTCTTCTAAGGGTCTACATTAAGGAATTACGAACCTCTCGACCAACAATTATTGATATGGAGATAGATGACATATTAGAACATGAATTTGCTAGTTGGTTCGAATTATATGTGAGTGCTTCTTATTAATTGTTCATAGTTATAAATGGTACTTATTACAACAATATTGGCTTATTAATTATAAATTTTTATATTTTATTTGGTAGGCAAACAATCCAACAAATGGCATCTCGAACCCTTTCATACAGTCTTTAGCAATGGGTCCTTTATGGACTGTTACTTGTTATCCTGTGTACTTTGTCAATGGATACAAATTTCACATTGAAGTGTATAGTGATAGACAAGTCACAAATAATAGTGGAGTATGTATTAAGGGACAATCAAGTGATTATTATGGTCGATTGATAGAGGTACTGCAATTGGAGTATCCAGCACTACCAATCAAGAGGACTGTACTGTTCAAATGTGATTGGTTTGATCCAAAACCAAATGTAGGGATGAAAATACATCAAAATTATAACCTTGTTGATATCAATATGAGAAGAAGATTTAATAAATACGAACCATTTATCTTGGCAATGCAAGCAGTTCAAGTATATTATGTCCCATATCCTGGTTGTAAAGGTGTCGATACAGATTGGTGGGCTGTATGCAAGATTAAAGCTAGACCAGTTGTTGAGGTAGCAAAATTACAAATGAACACCCTTCCATCGCATGTTTTACCTTTCCAAGAGGATGTTGTGGAAGCTAGGGAAGTGTCACTTGCGCCTATCGATGAGGATCAATCACTTAATGATCCACTTGGTTCTTGTAATGAATTAGACACTGAAGAGGTTGAAATAGAAGATGAAGCACCAGTAGAGTCAAAAACAGAAGGGGAAGCAAAATTTGATGAAGAGTTGAATGATGTTGAAGATAGTGATTTAGATGCATAAGATCTTTTAATAATTTGTTTATCTAATGACATATTGTAATTATATTATTGTAATAATATAAAATATTTTATTTTAACTCTATTATTGTGATAATATAAAATATTTTGTTTTACTTGTATACAATTATCTTGCTTTTGTGTGAGTATATAAATGTATAATAAGCAAAATACTAATTTTTTTAATAATTTAATTTCATATGATTTCAGGTATGGATAGAGGTCGTGGGAGAGGTAATGTCCCTATTAAGGGGCGTGGCAGAGGTATTGCATCTAGTAGGGGACGTGGTAGAGGTACTATAGATCCAAGTCCATTGCATCCTCAGCTTCAGTCTTTGACTCCGCCAGTACATCCCCCTATTGATGCTCCTTTGAGTTTGTCAGCACTTCCTTCTGGTTCGACAGCACCTCCTTCTATTAGGCCGCCTCGACCACTTAATACTGATGCTCCTCCTAGTTATCCGGGAGTAGGCCCTTCATCATCATCATCTTGTATTCCTAATCCTGATGAGACACCTGGTGAGGTAGCACCCACTCCTGCAAGTTGTACTGCATCAGCATCAACTTCTGAGGCCGGTCATAGCTCTTCGTAGGGTGCTTCTGCTTATGCACCTATTGAGACTTATGAGAGGAGTCGTGATGGAAAGATCATTGTCACTGTTTTAAATTCAAATGAGTTAAGTATAATTTCGTTTATAATTTTTTAATACCAATTTCATAAATTTAATATTTTACTAATATTATATATTAATTATTTATAATTTATGTATTATAGCTTGTTTCCATCTAGCGAGTGTGCAAAGATGATCACTAAGATCTTCAAGGAGAGGATATATCCAAAAGGCTATTCTTGGAAGGGAGTGCCAAAGAAAGTTGAGGATTATTACTGGAAAGAATTTAAAGTAATTAATATAAATATTACATGTTTTAATTATAATTTAATTATTTGTTTGAATTTTACCTCTAATTTGATATATATATATAGAAATTTGATTATTTGTTAGAAATTTACTTGTAATTTAATAATCAAAACTGATGATTATTATGATAGATTTGTGTTATGGCGGAAGGGGTTATTACTTGGAGGCCCGGGTTGGGCAATTTATATGATAATGTATTATATTGATGATATTGAAGTGTTTGGGAAATAAATATATTGTTTTTTAAACTGTTAACAGGAGGATAATTTCAGTATATAGGGAAAGTTCTGTCGAAATTTTTATAGATTTTTAACATTTGTATATGTAATTATAGTGAATTTTGGGTTAATTGATCTAATTATCTTATATATATTTGTTTAAGTAAAACATTAGTAAATCACTGTATAAATTTCAGTTGTTAATACGAGAAATTTCATATATATATAGGAGGTTTTTGTCAAAGTTTGTATATATATACCTTTAATTTGGTTATTTGGCCATATAAATTTAATTATTTGTTAGAAATTTACTTGTAATTTAATAATAAAAACTTATGATTATTATGATAGATTTCTATTATGGCGGAAGGGTTTATTACTTGGAGGCCCGGGTTGGGCAATTTATATGATAATGTATTATGTTGATGATATTGAAGTGTTTGGACAATAATTATATTATTTTTTCAACTGTTAATAGGAGGATAATTCTAGTATATAGGGAAAGTTTTACCGAAATTTCTATAAATTCCAGTTGTTAATACGACAAATTTCATATATATTAGGGAGGTTTTTGTCAAGTTATAAATTTTAATTTCATTTATTAATATGAGAAATTTCATATATATTAGGGAGGTTTTTGTCAAAGTTATAAATTTTAATTCCATTTATTAATATGAGAAATTTCATATATATTAGGAAGGTTTTTGTCAAAATTATAAATTTTAATTCCATTTATTAATATGAGAAATTTCATATATATTAGGAAGGTTTTTTTCAATTGTCAAAGTTTATATATATATATATATATATATATATATATATATATATATATATATATATATATATATATATATATATATATATATATATATATATATATATATATATATATAGTCAATTAACACTTTGTTGCAGAAAAATTTTGTTTGGGACAAGGCTATAGATTCAAAGGTGAAAATTGCTTGGAAGAAGAAGTGTGCATTGTGATATTCTAACATGGTTAGTAGTGTAAAGAGGTATGGTAAAAAGCCAAAATTTCTTGAAGAGGATGTCTATAAGCAGTGGTGTGAGGAATGGAAGAAAGATCATAGGATAATAAAGTCTGCTACGGCATCTAAGAATCGTTGTTCTGAATCAAGGGGTGATGGTAGTGGGCCATCTTGCCATACAGGCGGTTCTATCTCCCATGAGGAGCATCGCCGTAGATTGGTTAGTATATATTCTAATTTACTATATAAGTACAAATTTTTTAAATGTCCTTAGTAGTTTGTGAAAAATATAAAATTTAAATACTTTGTAATGTTTTAAAGGCTTCTATATTGGGAAGAGATCCACTGCCAACGGAGATTTTCATCCGCACTCATACTAGGAAGGCCGATGGAAGTTTTGTTGATTCTCGCTCGAAGGCAGTTCATGTAATTCTAAAATTTTATTTGTTAGTTTAATTCATTTGTGAAATATTTTTATATAAATAAATT
Source organism: Reutealis trisperma (assembly GCA_947687605.1). NCBI lineage: Eukaryota > Viridiplantae > Streptophyta > Magnoliopsida > Malpighiales > Euphorbiaceae > Reutealis > Reutealis trisperma. Next base: position 137,226 of record CANTUT010001229.1, read on the forward strand.
TTTTTCTAATGATGGAAATAATTCAAAATTCTCAAAACTTTATAATTTATTTTATTATAAAATTTTAGCTTGTAATTTCAAAAAATAATAAAAATTATGTGCAACCTTTTTATATAACTAAAATTCGTTAATTGAATTATTTAATAGGATGAGATTGTGAGATTGCGTGGAGAGATGTCTCAGCCAACACCAGGATCCAATCAGCCAGCTGTTGCTGATGAGTTGGACTTATACTTGAGAGCTATTGGAGGGGAGAACAAGAAGAAGAGGATTTACGGAGTCGGTTCTTGTGCATCATCATATTATGGATATTCAGGTGGTAGCTCATCTTCTGCTACTTACCCACCATCTGTCCCTCCTACTACTTCTGCCCAGCCAAGCAATGAACAAGATATGATTCGATTGATTTCAAGTCCAGGAGTTCAAGAAGTAATTCAACAGCAGTTACAAAGGATGGTATCGGAGAGAGAATGAGAGCTGACAGAATGCCTTCATCGCCTGGAGAGTTTTATGATTGCAAGAGGCTTGGATCGTGTTTCATCTATCCAGAATAATCCTCCGAGTAATGATGATAATACTGCTGCTGCTGATGATAATACTGCGGCTGATAATCATGCATATGATGATCCATCTCATACTGATGAGCAGCATGATTAGGAGGATGATTTAGGACTCTATTATCAATATTTTCTTATTTATATTGCTACTTTTTAGGATTTATTATTTATGGTTGCTACTTTTTTATGATGTGTAACTTATTTTAATATTTTATTACTAATTAAATTTTTAATATTCATATTAGTATTGTTAACATTGCTGAAACATATTAGTATATAAATATAAATATAAATATAACGTATATAAATATATATAATAACATAATCATTAAAAAAATTAAATGAAAAATGTTTGCGACAGATTTTTGCGACGAAATAAATTTTTGCAATGGATTTTTCCAACGGATTTGCGATGAAAAAAATAAACGATAAATTTTTAAATAAAAAATTGCAACGGAATATAAGCATAATTGCGACGGAATAAATTAATTTTTAATTATAAATTACGACGAAATTCCAACAGAATATTTCATCGCAATAAAACGGCGACAGATTGCTTTATTTCAGCGACGGATTTTATTTAAATTTAGTTTTAAACTCTAACAGATCAACTACGGATTAGCGACGGATTTCCAACGGATCTGTGACGAAAATTCCATCGCTGAAATTTGCGACAGAATTTAGCGAGAAAATTTTCGTTGTTAATTACCGATGAATTCCTATTTCCATCGCAAAAAAATCAGCGACTAGGGTTATAGCGACGGATTTCTCTCCTCGTAATTCCGTCGCTATAATAATTTAGCGATGGAATTTAGCTATTTAGCGACGAAAAATTTCGTCGCTAATTAGAGATTTTTTGGTAGTGTATATATATATATACACTTTTTAATTTGAGGAAAATGATATTCAAACTTATAATTATTTCCATTGGAATGGATCTCTTATTGCTATAGAGTCAACAGAGTCAATTTGTCATTTTACTTTTAAAACAAATGGCAAATAGGGTAAAAACATTCTTAGATCTTATAATCAACTTGGTTGGGTATCAATGACAAGAAATTCAACATGTTTTGATTACAATAAAATTGAGGTCAACAGATATTATCCACTTAAATTGGGATAGGGGCTCTTTTAAGCATACCCGAAGCAGAGGCTGTTGATATGAGCATGCTCCCATATAGTTGGGGTAGAGGCTATTTGTAGTATACTCGAAGCATAAAGCTCCCTTAAATTTAGGTTAGAGGCACTTTGGCATACCCGAGGTAGAAGTTCTTTTTAGAACATATCTCCATATCACTTGTACATAACTTGATTCCTATGTGCACACAGTCTGATGTCTTACCCACATCAGACAAGGATCTCTGCATTGAGGTTAATCGTTGATAAAATGGGAAATCTAGAATTTCAATAATTTCCAAGGTTCAAATAGGATACTTGGATTCAAGGTTAACATATACATTCTGAAAGATTTTTCAAGTGCTGGTAGAAAAGAGTTACTTTAGGTAACACTTGAAACTTATATGAGATCATTTTGGTATTTAGGATTTAACAACTTAACAATAATGATATTACTAATAATTATACATGTAATTCCTCTTTAGGAAGGATATTAACTATTACTTTAATCTTACATATAGTTTTCCATACTTTTAATTCACTTATTTAACCATAAGAACTTTTATAGTTACAATTTAGATAAAATTTTATATATATAAGCAGGGTGCTTATACATAACTTTTACTATTTTTAGTAACTTTTCAATTATTTTAGTGAAATATTGGAATTTTTCTTAATTAATACTTTAGAAATATTTAACATTTTATGAAAGGGCTTTTAGTATCATATTTATTTGAATATCAATTAAATTTATAATTCTTGGAAATCTATAGAAAATCAATTATAATATATATTAACATTTAACAACTTATTTTTTATCAATAAATAATGGAATTTCTTATTACCATAAACATGCTTCTTAATTTAACAATAACAATACTTTATTAACTTTAAATATTTTAAACTTAAACATAACATTATGTACTCTTCACTCATCTGGACTGTCGATTGCAATCTAACAGAATACTTTCTTTTGCCAATTATTCTCCAAATTCTCCCTTGACATACTTCTAGAAACATAATATCATTTATTAGATACTATTATACTATTTCTTTCTCATTTATCTTTAAATTATCTATCGAAAATTCGACAGCATCTCCTCTAAACTAAGATTAACTCCCAATTATAATAAATCCAATTAATCAACAATAACTATAATATCACAATCAAATGGTCCAACCCGGACCTTTAATACACTAATCCTATCCACCGATTCCATTCTTCGTTATCCAACTAATATTCAACCAATTCAATTCAATCAATACCAATCTCGATATCTCGCTTCAATCTTTCAACTAATCATCAATAATACTTATTAATCATACGAATAACAATTATCTCAATTTAATTATCCAATTTAACTAATTAATTGCAATAAACTATTTACCTGAATTCTCATAAATAAAAGCATAATTCACTATCTATATATAATTAGGAGTTGAGATTTACACCACGTGACTTAGTTTAATGAATCAGAGCTGCTATCCAAAATCGTCAGTTTCAGGGTCACTGGAATCCGGTCTCCAGAAAATTCCCACGATGACCAAATCACAATCCAAGAATACCAATGGTTAGCTTATGGCTTGAGGAGTCCGAATATACTCTTTATTTTCTGTAATTCATCAGAGATCACTAGAAATCCCTTCCGGCAGTCGTTAGGAATGCCGGATTCCGATCAAAACAAAAATCATCTAAAATTAGCAAATGATATAATAAATTAAATCTGGAATCACGAAAAGTTCATCCATACCAATATCGTCAAAAAATGAGATTAGAAATGGCCTAAAATTGGCCTAGAAGTTACAACCGGCGGCACTTTGGACAACGCGTGTGCTGTCGTCTCAAGGCGATTGGCGACGGGCTTCTACCAGTTGACCGATCGGCGAGCGCTCTTCCCTCTGGTGTGGCACATGTCATCAAGTGACGACCAAAGGGCAGTGGACTAGTGGGCAGCCGACTCTCTCTCTCTCTCTCTCTCTCTCTCTTTTTGTCTTCTCTATCATGTTCCTCTGTTTATCTATTTCTTATGACCGTGTATAGTTTTTAAGCTTCTTTCTTCTTTTTTTTTTGTTATATATATATATATATATATATATATATATATATATATATATATATATATATATATATATATATATATATATATATATATATACACTAACTTTAATAACAATAATAATAATTAGTTACATAAAATTTTCAAACATTAATTTTAACCAAAATATTTATTTCACAAAAATTTCACAATATTATCCAATAATTATGACATAAATCATAATATAAAATTTCAAATATTAATTACATAAATTTCTATTTATTATAATAAAATTTCAATTTTTTTCTAATTTAAACTTTCTCATTTAGATAAATAATAAATTTAAAAATCAATACTTCATTTAATAAATTATTCTCTTAAAAATATTAATGTAATAATATACAAAATTAATATCATTTCAAATATCAATATAAAATATAATAAATAAATTATTCCAAATATCAATATAAAATTAAAAATAATTACTATTATTTCAAATACTGATATAACAATATTAATAAATCACATATATATAATATAAAATATCAATATAAATTTACTTTATCGATATCAATATGACAATATAAATAAATATCAATATCAATATTAATGTTCAAATATAAATTCATAAATATTTATAACTTTGAATGTTAATATAAATATAACAATAAGGAAAATATTTCCATATAAAATTATTACTTTAAAATATTTATATTCAAATTATTTGAATATTTGAAAATATTCATTTAATAATATACAAGGTTATTCTCTTCTATAATAAATTTAGTTTTCATAAATTCATTTAATAATCTTTATAAATCAAAATTTATTTATCAATTACTTAACAATTTATCTTATAAAAATGTGAAAAATTCACACATAAATATAAAATATTTGAACTTAATTCACATATTCATCATTAACTTGGGCACTCATTACAATACTAATCGGATATCTTCACATATACTTCTGTACATACCACCTGTATTGAGTTGGGATATTACAGTGCAGTTCCTATGGAAGTTTTAAATGTAGTTCTATAAGCCCATAAAGCATCATCTAATTTTTCAGACCAATCTTTTCTAGAACGCTCTGTAGTTCTTTCAAGAATTCTCTTTAATTCCCTATTTGTATTCTCCACTTGGCCACTTGTTTGATGATAAGTGCATATTTTATTAGATTTTATCCCTTGTTCTTACTATGTTTTATCATTAAATTGAGTTGAATTTGTTTGTTAAGTGTGTTATCAGAATAATTTGAAGGATTAAGCTAATTTGGAGACCATGGATCAATTCATTTGGAAATTACAAAGCGAAGAAATGAATTCAACAAATTTTGGGCAAAGACTCAAGGTTACGGAAGGTTACATGCCCAGGAACACAGGCGTGTATCAAGGCATGTTGAACATCCTGCTCGTGTACCTAGGTGTATTATAGCCCATGTTGAAGAACTGAGTTCGTAGGAAGACAGAAGCCTACACGCCCTAGAACATGGGCATGTTCCAAACTGTGTAAATGAAAGTTATTTGCTTAAAAGATGTTTCAAAGAGAAAATCAATGGGGGATCCTAATCTTTTTAGAGAGTTTGACTTCTATAGAGCTTTTTGAGAAGAAAAGGAGAGATCATAACTAAAATCAAGGGGGAAGAACAAGATTCGAGTGAATTTAGGGTGATTCAAGATCAAAGAGAAGATTTTTAAGAACTTATCTATGGATTATTTGATTTTTTCAATTCTCTTCTTTCTTGTTCATTGTTCTTTAAATTTACCATAAGCTAAAATATATTTATCTAGATGGGACAAACCCTAGTTTTGATTGTATGGATTGAATGATTGGGTTTTCAATCAAATCATCCTTGGGTTGAGTTATATTCATGATTTATATTGATAAAATCTTATTTACAATTAATAGCTTGTTGATTTGATATTTGATTTCTTATCAAGAAGTAGAGATGCCCTTGATTTGATCTAATCACTCATGAATATTATGAATTACTTGGAACACTAGAGATAGGTTTACAAAATCCTTTAGCTTTAATTGCTTGATTTTAATGCCTTGCCTAACCAATTGAATAGGAAGAGATTCTATTTAACTTGCTTGGGGAAAAGGGGATTAATTCACTTAAGAAAAGTTTAATTCTACTTTTAGGATTGCCAACTTGCTTCATTGTTTAATTTGATTGATTTCCTAATTCATGAAATACATGATGAGTTAGGTGGAGTTTCTATCTAGATAATTAACTCATTGATTCTTTTCCATTGATTTTGTTAATTTACTGCACTTAATTAATATAGTTTAATTTTCAATTTAGTTTAATTTTAGTTTTCCTTAGAATTTAATTTACTAGACAATAGTTAATATTTGAGCTAATACTTATATAGTTTCCTTATGGGATCAACCTCTTTTGTGCTATACTACCTGAATGATAGGTACACTTGCCTATAACTAAGGTACAATAGACTTAGAGTTTATTTAACCTGGTGGAAATATAAAGCCAACACCATTTGAGGAAGGTAAGAGATAGCTAATCTATGTGTAACACCTAATCTTTTAAGTACTTTTTCAAGTTGTGTGTTACAAAAGTGAGTTCCCTTATCACTAATTATTGCCTTTGGTGTGCCAAACTTGGAAAACAACTTCTTTAAGAACCTAACTATAACCCTAGCATCATTGCTAGGTAAAGCTTGAGCTTCAACCCATTTTGAAACATAATCAACAGCCATAAGAATGTTTTTATTACCAAAGGAACTGGAAAAAGGTCTTATGAAGTCAATGCCCCAAACATCAAAAATTTCACAAATAAGAATACCATTTTGAGGCATTTCATCATGAGAAGAGATATTACCTGACCTCTAACAATAATCACACCCTTATACATAGCGGTAGCTATCTTTGAACAATGTAGACTAGTAGAAACCCGATTCAAAAGCTTTCTGTATAGTTCTACTTGGTCCCAAATGCCCTTGAGTTGGTCTTTTGTGGCACTGATTTAGTATACTCATAGTTTCTGGACATGCCACATATCTCCTTATGACCTTATCAGCACAAATTCAAAATAAGAAAGGATTCTCCCAAAATTAATATTTTAAATCAGTAAAGAATTTTTTCTTTTATTGAAATGTGAGTCGTTTTAGGAGTATCCTAGCAGCAAGGTAATTTGCAAAATCAGCAAACTAAGGAACTTCAGAGTTAAGAGTACTTACCTTACTTACCATAACACATAATTGCTCATCCAGAAAACTATTATTAGTATCTTCTTCCATGAGATTTTATAGATGAGGATTCTCAAGGTGAGAAAGATGATCCGCCGTAAGGTTCTCTACACCTTTCTTATCTCGAATTTCCAAATCAAATTCTTATAACAACAACACTGATCTAATGAATCTCGGCTTAGCATCTGTTTTGGACAAGAGATAACGCAAAGCCTAGTGATCTATATACATAATTACCTTGGACAACATCAAATAAGATCAGAACTTTTCAAATGTAAACACTGTGGCTAGCATTTCTTTCTCCATAGTTGTGTAATTCTCTTGAGCATCTATCAAGGTTTTGCTAGCATAATAAATGGGTTGGAAGTGCTTGTCTCTCCTTTGCCCCAAAATCGCACTAACTGCACAGTCACTTGCATCACACATCAACTCAAAAGGTAAATTCCAATCCAGTGCCACTACGATAGGTGTATTTATGAGCTTTTCCTTCAAGGTATTGAAAGCATGTAGACACTCATCATTAAACCAGTACTCCACATCTTTCACAAGTAACTTGGTTAGGGGCTTAGCAATGTTGGAGAAATCTTTGCTAAATCTTCTATAGAATCCGGCATACCCTAGGAAACTCCAAATTGCCTTAACCGAAGTGGGTGGTGGAAGCTTCTCAATTGTTTCAATGTTTGCTCAATCCACCTTATTTCCCTTATTCAAAATTTTATGCCCTAAAACAAATCCTTCTTGCACTATGAAGTGACATTTTTCTCAATTCAAAACCATATTGATTTCTTCACATCTAGCTAGCACTCTCTCTAAATTCTCAAGATAACCTTCAAATGAGTCACCATGCACCGAAAAATTATCTATGAAAACCTCTATGATGTCCTCAATCAACTCATCAAAAATGGCCATTATACACTGCTAAAAGGTAACTGGTGCATTGCATAATTCAAATGGCATATGCAAAAGTACCAGAGGCACAGGTGAATGTTGTCTTCTCTTGACCTTTTAGGGCTATGGAAATCTGAAAATATCCAAATAATCCATCCAAAAAATAATAGAATTGATGCTTGAAGTGTCTCTCTAACATCTTATCAACGAAAGGAAGTGGAAAGTGATCTTTTCTAGTAGCATCATTCAACTTCTTATAGTTAATGCATACCCTTTATCCCATGAAGGTTCTTATAGGAATCAACTTATTATTTTCATTGGGCACTACAGTCATGCCCTCTTTCTTCAGTACCACATCTAAACTAGACTCACCTAAGAACTATCTGAAATAGGGTAGATAATTCCCACATCAAGAAGCTTGATCACCTCAACTTTTACCATATCCTTCATCTTAGGATTGAGATGCCATTAAGGTTGCACTACAATTTTGTATTCTTCTTCCATCAAGATTTTATGGGTGCAAAAAGAAGGACTAATGGCTTTGATGTATGCAATTTTCCATGTTATAGCCTTCTTATGTTTTCCCAAGACCTCTAATAACATTTCGTTTTATGCCCTCGACAAGTTAGCATTCACGATCATAGGTAACTTAGACTCTTCTGCCAAGAAAGCATACTCTAAATGAGAAGGGAGTTACGTGAGCTCCAAATTTGCCTGGTCAATAATGGATGGTTTCATTCTTTCACTCCTAAGCATCTCTATATGCTCGAATGCCTTGCTCTTCTTCAATGGCCTAGTAGCTTTAAGATAGGCTACATGCTCAATGGCCTCAGGTGTCTCAATATCTTCCTATCCCTACACAAGACACAACTTCAAAGGATCCTTATGAATAATATTAGAAATAAAGTGTACAGTCTCAAGATTAGTTACATCATCACAAGCATCCATATCTTCAAGTGTAAGTGGGTGTTTCATAACTTTGGATATTTGTGAAACCATTTGCTCATTCCCTACCCTAAGTATCAATTTACCATCGTGCACATCAATAATAGCTCTAGCAATAGCTAGAAATGGTCTACCTAGGATAAGTGACACATTAACATCCTCATCAATATCCAATATTACAAAATCAACAGGAAATATAAATTCACTAACCTTAACCAACACATCCTCAACTATACCCTTAAAGTAAGTGATAGATCAATTAGCTAATTGGATACTCATGTGTGTTGGTTTAGTTTCACCTAGGCCTAATTTTTTGAACATTTTGTAGGGCATAACATTAATGCTAGCACCCAAATTAGCTAGTGCCTTATTAATCTCTAAACTACCTATAAGATAAGACATAGTAAAACTCCCTAGATCCTTAAGTTTTTTAGGTAGCTTTTTTTGAATGATTGTTAAACACTCCTCGAATAGTTGAATCATCAACACCTTTTCAAATTTCCTTTTATTGAAAAGCAGCTCCTTCAGAAATTTAACATACTTTGGCATCTATAAAAGAGCTTCCAAAAAAGGAATATTAATATGCAATTGTTTAAAAAGTTTGAAAAACTTACTAAATTGTTCATCCATTCTGTCCTTTTTCAACCTCACAGGGTATGGAATGCATGGTTGGAACTCCTTAACCATAGGTGTAGGATCTACTTTCTCTTTCTCATTAACCACCTCATCCTTGGCACCATCATCCTCAACTATCAATTTCCCATTTTTCTTCTCAGGAGCCTTCAATTCCTTCCCACTTCTTAATGTAATGGCCTTAAGTTGCTCTTTGGGATTAGCTTCAGTATTACTAGGCAAACTACCTTGAGATCTTTCAAATAGTGCTTTTGCAATTTGCCAAACCTGATTCTCCATATTATGAATAGAAACCTATTGGTTCCTTAGAGCTATCTCTATGGTTTGAAATCTAGTCACCGAAGCTGCAATAAATTTTCCCAACATCTTTTCCAAATTGCTTTTCTTCTCTTACTGAGGTTGGGATTGGAATCCAGGTGGAGGTCACACATTAGACTAGTTATTCCAGGAGAAATTTGGATGATTCCTCCAACTAGGATTGTAGGTGTTACTATATGGATTATTTTGTTATCTTAGTGCATTATCTGCATAGTCCACTTGCTCGAGCTTGGCAAAATTGTTCCCAATATAGCAATCTTGACTTTGATGCCCTCTCCTACACCATTCACAATACATAACCTAAGCAGGCTTACCTGATAAGGCTAATGTGTCAATCTTTTTATTTATAGTCTCAATTTGAGCTGCTAAAGCTACCATAGGATCCACTTGATGAACACCAGCAGTCCTGGTTCTTCTTTGGTCTCAAGTGGGTTGTCATTGGTAATTAGTAATTACCATATCCTCTATCAAATCCCTAGCTTACTCTGATGTCTTTTTATTAATCAAACTCTTAGCAGCTGCATTAATTGCTTGCTTACTTGTATAATTCAAACCATTGTAAAAAGTTTAAACTTGCAACCAAAGAGGTAAGCCATGGACACTATCTCAACAAATCCTTGAATCTCTCCCAAGTGTCATATAAAGTCTCAGAATCATTCTGCATAAATGAAGAAATATCATTCGTTAACTTCATTGTGTTGGAAGGAAGGAAGTATTTTTCCAAAAAATTTTCAGCCAAACCTTCCCAAGTAGTAAAAGTGCCAATAGCAAATAATTTAAACCACTGCATAGGTCGATCCTTCAGTGAAAATGGAAACAACCTCAATCTAATTGCATCATCTGAAACTCCATTGATCTTGAATGTATCATAAATTTCCATTAAATTTGCCAAATGTGCATTAGGATCATTATCATGAAATCCCTCAAAGTGATAGGATTGTTGAACCATCTAAATAACATTTGGTTTGATCTCAAAATTATTAGCAGCAACTGTCTGTCTCCTGATACTAGAATTAGCACCTATAAGAGCAGGCCTAGCATAATTTGACATTTTTGTTTGGTCTTTGTCTCCTATTGTTTCAACCTCTTCTTTTTCCTCAGTCTTCTCAACCACAACCAACTCTTTTTCCCTCAACCTTTTATGTAAAATTCTTTCTATTTCAAGATCTATCTCTACCAAGTTGAATGAACTAGCTCTGGTCATACAAGAATCAAGTCACCTAAAATATAAAAAACCAAGAACAGTATTTAGAAATAAAAATAAAAGAACTAAAGCAATAGTCTCTATTATTTTGCCAATATTATATAAAAGTATCCCCAGTAACAACACTAAAAACTTGATGTTGGCTTTATATTTCCACCAGGTTAAATAAACTCTAAGTCTATTGTACCTTAATTACAAGCAAGTGTACCTATTGTTCAGGTAGTATAGCACAAAAGAGGTCGATCCCACAAGGAAACTATATAAGTATTAGCTCAAATGTTAACTGTTCTCTAGTAAATCAAATTCCAAGGAAAACTAAAATTAAACTATATTAATTAAGTGTAATAAATTAACTAAACTTCCCTAGCTCTTTATGTATTTCATGAATTATGGAAATTAATCAAATTAAACAATGAATCAAGTTGGCAATCCTAAAAGTAGAATTAAACCTTTCTCAAGTTAATCCCTATTTCCTAAGCAAATTAAATAGAATATCTTCTTATTCAGTTGGTTAGGCAAAACATTAAAATCAAGGAATTAAAGCCAAATGATTTTGTAAACCTATCTCTAGTGTCCCAAGCAGTCCACAATATTCATGAGTGATCATATCAAATCAAGGGTATCTCTACTCCTTGATAGGAAATCAAATATCAAATCAATAAGCTAGCAATTGCCAATCAGATTTTATCAATGTAAATCATGAATATAACTCAACCTATGGATGATTTAATTGAAAACCTAATCATTCAATCTATACAATCAAAACTAGGGTTTGTCCCATCTAGATAAATAAAGTTTAGTTCATGGTAAATTTAAAGAACAATGAATAAGAAAGAAGAGAGTGAAAAATCAAATAATCCATAGATAAGTTCTTAAAAATCTTCTCTTCGATCTTGAATCACCCAATTCAAATCCACTCGAATCTTGTTCTTCCCTTTGATGTTAGTTGTGATCTCTTCCTTTCTTCTCAAAAAGTTCTCCAGAAGTAAAACTCTCTAAAAAGATTAGAATCCCCTTCATATTCTCTTTGAAACATCTTTTAAATGTGCATTTTTTTCTTGACACGACCTAGAACACACCCATGTTCTAGAGCATGTTGGCTCCTGTCTTCATACAAAATTCAGGTCTTCAGTAGGAGCTGTAATACACCCAAGTACATGGGCAAGATGGTCAACAAGCCTTGGTACACGCCCGTGTTCCTAGGTGTGTTAACCATTGTATCCTTGAGTCTTTGCCCAAAATTGGCTGAATTCGCTCCTTAACTTTGCAATTTCCAAACAACTTGATCTATGGCCTTCAAATCTGCTAATACCCTCAAAATACTCTGATAAACTACTTAACAAACAAATTAAACTCAATTTAATGATAAAACACAGTAAAAACAAGGGGTAAAATATAATCAAATGTGCACTTATTAGTTGTGAATTATAATGTAACTTATCAACCTATATGCAATAAACTAAGCAAATGCATCACAATAATAATAAAAAAAGAAGACTAAAAATTCTTAGCCAATTTTATAGTGGTCTAAAGCAAACTATTCTCCTATATTCACTTTTATTAAATCCTTCATTTAGGGTTTTACTATTCAGGGTTTATGCCTATGTGAATCCTTAAAAATGCACCTCCAGTGGACCATCATTCAATTACGAATCCACAGAATCAAGTAGAGCTCGAATCGGAGCTGAAACGGGCCCGAAACGGACAGAAACAGATTGAGCCGCGCAAGTGGCGCTGGGAGGCATGATTTCCTTGCCGCCCAGGAGGCGGCACGCATCCCGTGCCATCGGAAGAAAGCCATCCTATCGGTGCGGCATGAAAATCATGCCGTCGGTATGGCGGCACGTCTGACGTGCCGCTCGAACGGCCAGCGCATCAGCCGTGCCGCCCCTGCCGCCGACGCCGCCGTCCGTACTGCCGGCTTCTCCTTTGTCAGCTCTATAAATAGGAGCCTCCTCCAGCCTCATTTGGCATGACTTCCAATGATTTCCAATGATTCCTAATGAAATCTAAAGCATTTTATAGCATTTCAAAGCAATTCAGGCATATTTCAAAGCATATTTTCGTTCTTATACTCACATTTGCTGTTTCTAGATCCAGATTCCAAGCTTCCTTTGAATTCAAGGTGGAGTTGAGATTTGGAGAAAAACTAGTTCCATTCGTACGAAAGCTGAGAAAAGCAAAGGTATAATCCCTTTCCCATTTTAAAATTCTAAATTCAGATCTAGAATTTTGTTTAGGTCTAAAACTGAAAAGATCTAAAAAAAAACTTATTAATTTAAGAATCAAAATTAAGTTAATAAGCAAACCAACACATTTTTAAAACCCCTCCTTCACAAGAAGGGAGAACTGCGTGGGGTTTGATTCCTATTCAATAGGATATGCAGGCTGCCAATCTGAAAGGCATCAACTCCAAAATCTTTTTATCAATGTTTAGTCCTTTTTTTATTTTAATTTATTTTAATTAATCCTTTGTTTATAATTTCTATTTTAGTTTATTTTGGGGAATGTGTGCTTTTCCTAATACCCATAAGGGCTAGAGGAAAGATCCCCTTTATTTCATTTGTTTTGATGTTGTAATAATTAAGTAGGGTTTATCTGGCCTATTTATTTATTATTGTCATTCCATCACATCATATACATATATATATGTTCATTCATCATTATATTTTTGTTCATGCATACACAAAAATTTAATTTTAAGAGTTATTTTGCATTTCAAGCCAAGCTAAAAAAAAATAACATTTTCTTAAACTATGTAATTACCAAAACCTGATCACCGAGCCCTCCTTGGTCACTCGTGGATTGGTGTACTTTTCCATTGAGATAAAATCAAATTTTGGAGTCAATCGTATTGGGTTTTCTTTAATTTTCCCAATTAAAATAAATAAATTAAAGTGGCGACTCACTTTTCAACCTTCAAAATACAAAAATCAATTTTCTAAACTCACAGCGAGTACCAATCGTGGAATTTTTCCCGAAGAGCATTTCGATCTCTCGGCGGATTGGACCGGTGCTCGGGCGAGGCCTCACAGTTGGCGACTCCACTGGGGACATAAAATCTTTTTTTCAAATAAAAGATAAAGTGGATTGCTTTTGGTATAATACCAAGTTTGGCTTCAAAAGCAAAATAACTCTTGCATGCATCATTACATCGGACTCCTTGTCCACAAAACCCTAGTTTCCTAGGAAAACAAAGGATAGAAAGTAACATCGAGCAGGCAACCTTCCTTAGGTCTGCTTGCTGATTGTGAAATTATCCAACCCATGATGTATCCTCTAATCCTTTTAGAGGTGTAACGAGTATGCACGTACCATTCGACCCACGCAAAGCTCCTTGTCTCACATGTGGTTAGATATATTGCATCTCTAGTGTGATGGGTTCCCTTCAAAACCACCCTAATCCTTTCATGTAATGACTCATAGAACCATTCCTTTAGGATTGTACGTACCATAATACTGAAACTTGGTATGTCATTATCATGAAACCCTTTTTTCCATTCATGCATACATGCATGCATGCATAAAACCTTACAAAGTTGGAGAGTCTTAATTCCACTCAAACACTGCTAGTCCCAAAAACCCATGTCAACCCATGGTCCCAAATATATTCCATGATGTTCATTCCATACCTAAGCTAGAAACTGACCCAGCTTTATTTTCTTTATCCTAAAGGTTGAAAAGATGTCTGTTGCCGGAGAAGAGACCACTACTACCAGGGCTGATGAGATCTTTGATGAGCTGTTTTCCAAACTTTCTGAGCATCAAGAGACCATCATGAAAAGGCAGGAAGCCCTTTTCCAAGACATGCTGAGGGCCCAAAGGAGGGCAATCATGGAGGATGTCCGGACTATGCTGGAACAGACCTCTCTGACCCAAAACCCCACTGAGCCAAAATCATTCAAGATTGACCCGAAACCCACCTATTATCCTGTCTATAGATCCACTTCCAGAGTCAAATCCAAAGACAAAGAAACGGCAAACACTGACGCCATCCCACCACTACCAATCCCATCACCAGAGTTCCTCAAAAATAACTCACCAATAACAAACATCACTTCTGACTCCACCTCCCAACCCGCGGATCCTTTCCAAAGGAAGGAGGTTGATCCTGAGATTAAAGCCTGCATGGACAAGATGGAGCGCATGGAGAAGATGCTGTTAGGGATGAAGAAGAAGGAGGATTTGATTGATACAGAATCCTTAAGCTTGTTCCCTGATGCAAGGGTTTCTCTCATATTTAGGATGCCTGAATTTGACAAATTTGACGGGACTACCTGCCCCAAGACCCACCTCAAAGTCTATGTGGGAGCTATGCAGCCATTGGGTGTGGATAATCAACTTCTAGCCCAATTATTCCAACAATCACTGACCAGACCAACTATGAAGTGGTTTGTGCAATTGGATGTCACCAAAAAGCAGACCTGGGAAGACATCTACAATATTTTTATTCAGCAGTATCACTACAACATCGAGGTCAATGTAACCAGAAGAGACCTCGAAACCACCAAACAGAATGCTAAGGAATCCTTCTCCTCGTTCCTTACGAGGTGAAGGAAGAAGGCTTCTCAAATGGTAAACCAACCTCCTGAAAATGAGCAAATTGACATAATTGTCAAAAACCTTTTGCCAGTTTACCAGGAAAGGCTACAGACTCAGTACCTACCTTCCTTCAAAGCCCTAATTGCCAATGCTTTGAAAATCAAAGATTTGATACAGAGTGGTCATATCAGAGAAGACACTCCATCAGGGTCAATATATAAGAAACTTGCTCATCAGGGTAATGTCACTTCCTCAACGAATCAGAAAGGGGGGGAAGTTAATACTATGACAATCAAGAAGCCTATCCGGATTGAAAGGAGGTAGTTTGCCGACCTTGGGGGTGCGCCTATGAGTATCATCTTGAAGAAGCTGCTTGAGGGAAATATGGTAAAACTCCTGGAACCCAAACTAGTCCCCAATCCACTTCCCAAAAATTACAACCCGCACGAGAGGTGTGATTATAATTAAGGACCTGGGCACAAAACAGATGTGTGCAAGGCCCTTAGACATAGAATTCAGGATCTCATTGACTCCAATGACCTGATTCCTCCAAAAGCCAGACCAAACATCAACACTAACCCCTTGCCTAACCACACAGTAAATGCCATAAATAATCATGAGGGAGTTGACCCTATCTCCTTGATAGAGCCAATTCCCAGCTATTGTTGTGTCTTGGACCTCTCTAACCTAGTTAAGAAGATTGATGCCATCACCAGAAGTGGCAGAATTATCCAAAACCAACCAACCCCAAACACTCAACCTACCCAACCCATTTCTGCACCAACTGATAAATTGAAAGGGATTCTTGAACCAGACGAAGATCCCATTCTTAAACAACTCAAGAGGACACAAGCCAACATTTCAATTTGGAGTTTGATCCAATCTTCATATCCTCATCGCCAAACTCTTTGCAAGGCGCTGAATCAATGCCAAACTCCAATTGACATCACACCGGAAAACCTTATGGCTTCTATTACCTCTGCTGCAAAAGGGGTATCTATTACTTTTGGAGAAACTAACATCCCAGAAGGAGATCCTAACCACAACAATGCCCTATACATCATAGTGGTTACACGGGGAAAGACTGTGCCAATGGTTCTCATTGATAATGGTTCAGCTCTTAATGTGTGCCCTCTGAAAGTGGCAAGCTGCTTAGGATTGGAGGTTACTGATTTTACCCCTTCAGATCATATTGTAAGGGCGTATGATAACACCAAGAGGGAGGTCCTTGGAGTAGCTATAATTGATGTAACTATTGGGCCAACATCTTTCACCATACCTTTCCAAGTGATCGATGTACTCTCTTGCTTCAACCTATTACTGGGGAGGCCCTGGATCCACCAAGCAAAGGCTATCCCTTCTTCCCTACACCATAAGGTCAAGTTCCCTTTCAAAAATGGGATTGTGACTGTAAAAGGGGACATACATGGAAGACCAAACATTCCAAGCTTTGTTCCTATTCTTGAAATTCAGCTTGAGCTATCCTCCTATCCACTTTCAGGCTTCTCCTTCATACAATACATTGAGGGTGAAGAGGGTAAAGAATTCGTTCCCTTTGATTTTGACCCCTTTGGGAATATTGCTGTTGCTAACATGCTCTGCAAAAAGAATTACTTTCCTGGTCTAGGTTTGGGAAGAAGCCAACAGGGCTTGAAGTCCTTCCTAGATTATCCCGTGGCAACACCACCATTTGGGCTAGGGTACAAGCCCACTGATGAGGATATAGAAGAGATGGAGAATCGGGCCAAAGACAGAATAGCTACCCTTAAGAGAGGTAAGGTTTATGACTGGCCCATACACCCTTACTTCAAAACCCTAAACGGCTATTTTGTAAAAGAAGGTGACACAATTCCTTACTGTAACTTTCCTGAGTCTTGGGTTTGCCCTATTACCGAAAAACTGATTCCCGGATTTGAAAGTTTCTCTGATGTCAGGCTTGAGATAGAAGATTATGAACCAATCTACATGCTCAGTCAAGATTGGGAAGAGAACATGGAGGCTAGTCTCTTTGATGAAGTATCCATGCTCACTGTTGAGGAGGAGAAAACTGACCCTTCCACCTTAATCCAGCCCACCAAGACCGAGCTGCAAAATTGGTCCTTTGAGGAGAGCCCCTTCTATCCATCTGAACCAGAGTCTAAACCATAATCCATACCTGAGTTAGAGTCCCAGTCTGAAATAGATTCATCTTCTGAATCTAAGTCTATCTCTTCAATTTCTTCTGTTGATGATGTAATTGACCTTAAGGGTCTCACTTTTAGTTTTGATGTAAATTGGGACATATCCCCACTTGAAATCAATAAAAGTCAAACCTTTTTCTCTTATGACTCTGTGTCTCCATTTTTCTTTGATGTTCCAACTTTTAAATCTGACTTAAATGAGACATCAAATAAAAATGAAATAAATGAAATAAAAGATGACACAATTAAAGAGCCCATCAATGTTGGCACTCATGACATACAAAAAATTACATACATTGCATCTGCATGCATAGACAGGGATCACATTGAAAGGATGATTAGAGAATTTCAAGACTGTTTTGCATGGCAACCGAAAGACATGACAGGGTTGGATCCAAGCATCGCAGTTCACAAAATCCTAGTTTATCCAAGTGCTAAGCCCGTCAAACAGAAGTTGAGAAGACTCAAGACAGAATGGTCTATTCCAATCAAAGAAGAAATTGCCAAGCTACTGGATCACAACTTCATTGAGCCCATCAACTATCCATCTTCGCTAGCTAACATTGTGCTGGTTCCCAAGAAAGATGGCAAAGTCAGAATGTGTGTGGATTACAGGGATCTGAATAAAGCCTGTCCTAAGGATGATTTTCCCTTGCCTCACATTGATTTGTTGGTAGACCACATGGCAGGTTCTAAATTGGTTTCCTTAACCGATCTGGCTGCGGGATATAATCAGATAATGGTTCATCCTCCTGACAAAGAGAAGACAGCTTTCATTACCGAATGGGGCACCTATTGCTACCGGGTCATGCCATTTAGGCTTAAAAATGCTGGAGCAACCTACCAAAGGATGGAAACTACCATTTTCCATGACATGATGCATAAAGAAATTGAAGTTTATGTGGATGACATGATAATCAAAGGCACCACTATAGAAAGCCATTCAGAGGCATTAAGGCGATTCTTCCGTAGACTTCGCCAATACAATCTCAAACTCAATCCTGCTAAGTGTGTCTTCGAAGCCTCATCTGGAGTATTCCTAGGTCATATAGTCAGTAAAAAGGGTATAGAAGTGGACCCTGCTAAGTCAAAGGCAATTCTAGAAATGCCACCTCCAAAAACAGAAAAGGAGATCAGAGGTTTCCTTGGACGGCTTAGTCGATTCATCAATCAATTGGCTGATGTATGTAGTCCCATCTTCAAACTACTTAGAAAAGGAACCTCCAAGCAGTGGAACGATGACTGTCAGAGAGCCTTTGACCAGATCAAATAGTATTTACTAAACCCACCAGTGTTGCAGCCACCAAGGTTTCGAAAACCCTTGTTGCTTTATCTATCAGTAAACGATGAAGCAATGGGGGCAATGCTTGCCCAAAATGCTCCAGACTCTAGCAAGGAAAATGCAATCTATTACCTGAGCAAGAGGATGCTGTCTCATGAGCTCAAGTACAGTTTTACAGAAAAGTTGTGCCTTGCTTTGGTGTGGGTCTACCACAAGCTGCAACACTACCTTTGCTCCTTTACAACTCATGTTCCTGCTGACTAGAGCCTTTTGAAATTCCTTATGGAGAAGCCGGTTCTTGACAGTAAGATGGCAAGGTGGATGGCTATGTTAACTGAATATGATCTGAAATATGTGCAGCGAAAAGCAATAAAAGGTAGCATAGTCGCTGATTAATTAGCTGTAGCTCCAGTAGATGATCATTGGGTTGAACCTGAATTTCCCGATGAAGACATCCTGACAATTGACAATGAAGTTTGGAAGCTTTACTTTGATGGGGCATCCAACAACAAAGGATATGGTGCCGGTATTGTATTCATTACACCAAATGGGGAAAACTTACCCATTGCAATCAAGTTGAACTTCGAAGTGACAAATAATGAAGCAGAGTATGAGGCATGTGTCTGTGGTCTTGAAGCAGCAATAAGGCTCAGGATCAAATGCCTCGAGATTTATGGGGATTCGAATCTAATAGTCTCCCAAGCCTTGGGAAAGTGGAATATCAGAGAAGAGCGCTTGGTTCCTTACCATAAGCGCTTAAATGAACTAGTAGCTAGTTTTCATGAACTGTCTTTCCATTATCTACCAAGGACAAAGAACAGATTTGTTGATGCTTTGGCAACACTCGCCTCAATGCTTGATATAAGCGACAGCTTCATAATCAGACCAGTTACCATTGAAGTTAAGCACGAGTCAAGCTGTATACCTCATTATTTGAATGTACAAGCAGTTGATAGCAAGCCATGGTTTTGGGATATCTTCAACTACATCAAGAATGGACTCTATCCTGAAGGAGCCTCTAAGATAGAAAAGAGGACTTTAAGACAATTGTCCAAGAGTTTCATTCCAAACGGGGAAGTACTCTACAAGCGAACTTGGGATAACATCCATCTGAGATGTGTTACTGAAATAGAAGCCCAGCAGATAATGGAACAGATGCATGGTGGCAATGAAGGTCCACACATGAACGAAATTGCTTTAGCCCGCAAGATCATAAATTAGGGTTATTTCTGGCTTACCATGAATCAAGACTGCGCGAGGTATGTTCAGAGGTGCCATAAGTGCCAGATCTATGCAAAACTTCAGAAGAAACCTCCTGTACCTCTATCCCCTATCACTACGCCTTAGCCATTTGCAACTTGGGGCCTAGATGTCATCGGCAAAATAAGCCCGAAATCTTCCGGCAAACACGAGTGCATTCTGGTGGCTATTGACTATTTCTCTAAATGGGTTGAAGCCTCACCTTACCAGGTATTGGACTCCAAACGAGTAGCCCAGTTTATTCGTACCAATATCCTTTGTAGGTATGGAGTCCCTTTTGAGATCATTACTGATAATGGATCTCACTTTCAAAAGGAGGTTGCTCTGTTATTAAAGAAGGAGAAAATTCAACACCACAAGTCTTTTCCATACAGACCTCAGACAAACGGCACAGTTGAAGCCGCAAATAAGACTCTGAAGAGTATACTACAAAAGATGGCTGACAACCATAAGGATTGGCATCTGCATTTACCATATGCCTTATGAGGGTATAGAACAATAGTACGTACTCCAACCGGTGCCACACCTTACTCTTTGGTGTATGGGATGGAGGTCGTCCTACCAATTGAGGTAGAAATCAAGTCAGCCCGTATTCTGAGGGAGAGCCAGTTGGACGAAGTGGAATGGTTGAAAGGTTACCATAACCAACTTCTAGCCATCGACAAAAAGAGAATGGATGCCTTATATCAGATGCAAGGTTATTAATAGAAACTGGCTCGGCATTTTGATAAGAGAGTCAGAGACAGAGGATTGCAAGAGGGTCACCTTGTTTTGAAAGAAATAAGGGCACCTGATAATTGAACATATGTCTATATCCTAACCCCTACATTATCATGATTTAAGGTTGAAATTAAGCTTGATTTGTGCGTTAAAGATTATTTTTTAGATCTTTTTCTATAGTGAGACTGGCCAGGAAGAAATGGAAGGAGCACACAAGGAAGTAGTGCAAAAACGGAGGTTTTTCATGGAAAAAGAGCTAAGCCACCTAGCTCATGCCCATAATTACGGCCGTAACATTAGGCGTGAGTCAAGAGAGGATTTGGGAGATTGGCAGTGAGGTGTCACGCCCAATATTACGGGCATGACCAC
Organism: Reutealis trisperma; assembly: GCA_947687605.1. Lineage (NCBI taxonomy): Eukaryota > Viridiplantae > Streptophyta > Magnoliopsida > Malpighiales > Euphorbiaceae > Reutealis > Reutealis trisperma. Next base: position 158,487 of record CANTUT010001229.1, read on the forward strand.
GGGCGTAAGACACGAGAGGCTTCTGTTTCAAAGTTAGGCAGAGAAATGCAGGCTTCGTACGTTAATGATCGATCTCACGCCCAAGATTACGGGCGTGAGTGGGGGCGTAACATGGAAAAATTTTAGCAGTATAAAAGCTCTGTTTCAGCTAAAAAGGGGGGATCAAACTTTGGAGACAGAGGGCCGACTTCTCTGAGTAAAACCCAGAGGTTGCAACTGGGATTGAAGGTGAAGAACATAGATCCACAAGTTTTGAACCAAGAATCGAAGATTAAAGTGGAGAATATCAAATCATTCGTCATGAGTTGTTTAATTTATTTTATGTTTTTCTTTTCTTTTTGTATTCTTTCTTTGAACATGAGCTAAACTTATCTTCTACCTAGATATAGATGAACCCTAGCATGTTTGTATGGATTGATTGGTTTTGATTTCAATTAAATCATTTGATTAAGTTGATTTACCTTTATGAATCTTGATTGTTTAATTCCAAGTGATAATCGCATGCTTATTAGTTGGTTGTCATTTTTCAAATTCATGTCTTGAGAAAGCTTGATTTGAATAGAATAATCATAAGGGTTGAGGATTGCTTGGGGTTCTAGAGATAGACTTACAAAATCCTTTGGTTTGATTCCTTGGTCTTAATGCATGAGCTATTTGATTATGCTTGAGAAGAGATTCCTTGCATTCTAACTAGTGATTAGAGGTTAAGTCATTCGAGAGAAGTTTTAATCTAAATGTGTGGAATACCAAATTAACTTGATAAATTGATTTAATTGTTCACCTGTCTTGAAATATAATTGATTGCTAGGGGGATTCAATATCTGGGTAGGTCTTCATCATCAATTTTATTTGCAATTTATTGGCCGTTCCTTAGTTTAATCTTTTAATCCACTTAGTCATTTTAATTTCAATAATAAACCAAACCATTAATCTGCTAAACAATAATTGAAGTTTGAGCTAGTAATTGTCTTTGTCCCCTGTGGAACGATACTTTCACTCACTACTTTATTACTTGAGCGACCCGTGCACTTGCGGTTGTATTGCATAAAATCGCGGTCAAGTTTTTGGCGCCATTGCCGGAGAACACGGTTTACAATATTAGCAACACAATAGAGATTATTGATTTAGCTTTATTTTTATTTGTCATTACATTTTGTTCTTGGTATTGGCTGTGATTTTAGGTACTCCTTTTATTGCATGACCAGAGCTAATTCTTCTTATCTGGTAAAATTTGATCCTGAGATAGAAAAGACACTGAGATGGAAGCGAAAGAAAGAAAGGGAACTAGCTTTGGTGGACGAAGTGGCTAATTTAGAAGACTTGAAATCAGATCCTGAGGAAGAGTTGGAAGTCATGGCTGATCCACCACCAAGAACTATGCAAGACTTTGCTAGGCCAAACTTCAATGGGTCTGAGTCGAGCATTGCAAGGCCGGCAGTCGCTGCAAATAATTTTGAAATCAAGACAAATGTCATACAGATGTTGCAGCAGACTTGCCAGTTTGATGGCCTTCCGGATGAAGACCCTAATGCACATCTGGAGAACTTTCAGGAGATCTGTGACACGTTTAAGATCAATGGTGCAACAGATGATGCGATTAGGTTGAGGTTGTTTCCATTCTCACTGAAGGACCGACCAAACAAGTGGCTCAAGTCTTTCTCTACTGCCACTTTCACTACCTGGGCTCAGTTAGCTGAGAAGTTTCTGGAGAAGTACTTTCCACCATCCAAGACTGCCAAATTTAGAAACGACATCTCATCTTTTGTGCAGCAGGATGGAGAGACTTTGTATGATGGATGGGAAAGATACAAAGACTTGCTGAGGAGTTGTCCACACCATGGGTTCCCATTATGGCTGCAGATCCAGACCTTTTACAATGGCTTGAACTATTCAAGTAAACAAGCCATTAACGCAGCAGCTGGAGGGTCCATTAATAGCAAAACTCCAGAGCAAGCAAGAGATCTGATAGAAGAAATGGCCTTGACAAACTATCAATGGCAGTTACCAAGAGAGCAAGGCAGAGTTAAAGCAGCTAGTTCCCATGCAGTTGATCCAGTAGTTGCCTTGACAGCCCAGCTTGAAGCTATGAATAGGAAGATTGATTCTATGGCAGCTGGGGCATTCAGGCCACAGCAGGTGATGTTTTGTGATCTGTGTGGGGGAGGACACCAGAGTCAGGAATGTGATACTGGAGGTGTCTTTGCCAAGCCAGAGCAAGTGGACTATGTGGGTGGTATGAATAGAAGCCAGCAGCAGAACAACCCATATAGTAACACTTATAATCCAGGGTGGAGGAATCATCGAAACTTCTCATAGAGTAATCAGAACAATTCAAGACCTCCACCTGGGTTTCAACAACCTCTGCAGTCACAAGCTCCAGCACCTCCTAGGAGGAACTCTTTAGAAGAAACAATGATGAAATTCATGGAGTCTAATGAGCAAAGACATAAAGACAATGAGCAGAGGCAGAAAGATATTGAAACAGTACTCCGAAATCAGCAAGCTTCCATTCACAATTTGGAGAATCAGATGGGGAAATTTGCTAAGCTGCTCAGTGAAAGGCAACAAGGGAGTTTGCCTAGCAACACTAAGGCAAATCCAAAAGAGCAGCTGAAGGCAATTACCTTAAGGAGTGGGAAGCAATTACAAGGGAGTGCTGTTGAGGAACAAGAAGTGGTTAGAGAAGAGGTTGAGGCACCAGGTGCCAAGGAACAGGGAGCTAAAAAGGAAGTTGCAGTAGGAAATGGAGCAGAAAAGGAGAAAGCTATACCAGCATCTGCCCCACCACTGAAAGAGTATCGACCTCGGGTACCATATCCGGCACGATTGCAGAAAGACAAGCTTGATGCTCAATTCGGTAAGTTTGTTGAACTCTTTAAGCAACTTCATATTAATATAGCTTTTGCTGAAGCTCTATCACAAATGCCCAAATATGTTAAATTTTTGAAAGAGCTCCTTTCTAACAAAAGGAAGCTTGAGGAAGTGTCACTGGTGCATTTGTCAGAAAAGAGCTCAGCAGTTCTGCAAAGGAGGTTGCCCAAAAAACTGAAAGATCCTGGTAGTTTCAATATTCCATGTTTTATAGGCAACCTTGAAATTAAAAGTGCTTTAGCTGATTTAGGGGCTAGCATAAGTGTGATGCCCTATAAGGTTTTTAAGGAATTGAATATTGGAGAACCTAAACCAACACACATGACCATCTAATTAGCTGATAAGTCAGTAGTATACCCTCATGGTATCATTGAGGATGTGTTGGTAAAGGCTGGGAAGTTCATCTTCCCAAATGATTTTGTGATTATTGACATGGATGAGGATATGGATGTTTCGCTTATCCTTGGTAGGCCGTTTTTGAATACAGCCCGTGCCCTCATCGATGTCCATGATGGTACTTTAACTTTAAGAGAGGGGAATGAACAAGTAGTTTTTCATATCGCTAATGCCATGAAGCACCCACTTGCACTTGATGAGGAGGATTCATGCAATGATATTGTTGAGCATGAAACTGTTAATTTTGTTACTAATATTGTTTCCAAGGATCCCCTTGAGTTGTGTTTGGTGCAGGATCAGGTAGAGACCCAGGAAGCAAGGGAGCAGTTGGCATACATGGAGTCAGGCAAGACTTGGAAAAAGGAGGCATTTGAAACCTTTGAGATGCCTAAAGAAAAGAAGATGAAGCCATCTGTTGTTGATCCACCAACTTTGGAGCTCAAGCAACTCCCTTCTCATTTGGAGTATGCTTTTCTGGTGGAGAATGCCAAGCTGCCTGTGATTGTAAATGCTAGCCTCTCTGAAGAACAGAAAGCAAGGTTATTGGAGGTCTTGGGAAAACACAAGAGAGCTCTAGCATGGAAAGTTGCAGATATCAAGGGCATCAGTCCATCTTTTTATACCCACAAGATTCTAATGGAGGATGACTTCAAGCCAGTTGTCTAGCCTCAAAGAAGATTGAATCCCAAAATGAAGGAGGTTGTGAAAGCTGAAGTCATCAAGTTACTTGATGCTGGGATCATCTACCCTATCTCAGACAGTTCATGGGTGAGCCCTGTTCAGGTGGTACCAAAGAAAGGAGGAATGACTGTGGTTCCTAATGAGAAGAATGAGCTAATTCCAATGAGAACAGTCACAGGCTTGAGGGTTTGCATTGACTATAGAAAGTTGAATGATGCAACAAGGAAGGATCATTTTCCCTTGCCCTTCATTGACCAGATGTTGGAAAGGTTAGCTGGGCATGCATATTACTGCTTCCTGGATGGTCTGTCAGGTTACTTTCAGATACCTATAGCACCTGAAGACTAAGAGAAAATGACCTTCACCTGCCCATATAGAACTTTTGCCTACAGAAGAATCCCATTCAAACTGTGTAATGCACCTGCAACCTTCCAGAGGTGTATGATGGCGATATTTGATGAGCTAGTGGAGGATATCATGGAAGTTTTCATGGATGATTTTTCAGTCCATGGTGATTCTTTTGGGAAATGCTTGGCAAACTTGGAAAGAGTATTGATGAGATGCGAAGAGACTAACTTGGTGCTGAATTGGGAGAAGTGTCACTTCATGGTCCAAGAAGGAATAGTCTTGGGACACAAAATTTCAAGTAAGGGTATTGAGGTAGACCGAGCCAAAATAGAAACCATTGAAAAGTTACCTCCTCCCACATCTGTCAAAGCTATTAGAAGTTTCTTTGGGCATGCGGGCTTCTACAGGAGATTTATCAAGGATTTTTCCAAGATTACTTGGCCCCTGACCAAGTTACTTGAGAAAGATGTGGAATTCAACTTTGATGGCGAATGTTTACAAGCTTTCAACACCTTGAAGGCTAAACTGGTTGATGCACCCATAATGGTAGCTTCTAATTGGAACCTACCTTTTGAGCTGATGTGTGATGCAAATGATGTAGTAGTTGGGGCAGTTTTGGGCCGGAGAAGGGAGAAGCATTTTCAGCCCATTTACTATGCAAGCAAGAGACTGAATGGGGCCCAAGCTAACTACACCACCACTGAGAAAGAACTGTTGGCTATTTGACAAGTTTCGCTCCTATTTGATCTTGTCAAAGGTGATAGTTTATACAGACCATTCGGCTTTGCGGTATCTCTTTGCCAAAAATGATGCAAAGCCAAGATTAATCCAGTGGGTGTTACTGCTACAAGAGTTTGATTTAGAGATACAAGATAAGAGGGGAGCTGAGAATCTTGCAGCTGACCACCTCTCAAGGTTGGAGAATCCAAACATGGAAGCACTCGAAGAAGGAGACATTGATGACCACTTCCCGGATGAACAACTGTGCGAACTGGTAGGTATGGTAAGTGCTTCTAACTCTAAATTGCCTTGGTTTGCGGATTTTGCAAATTATCTGGCTGTGAGGGAACTCCCAAAAGAGTTAACTTATCAACAAAAGAAGAAATTCTTTTCCGATTTGAAATACTACTTCTGGGAGGATCCCTATCTATTTAAATTATGTGCTGATCGGATGATCCAGCGTTGCGTGGCTTGGCCTAAAACTATGAATATTATCAACCATTGCCACGCCGGACCAGCTGGTGGTCATATGGGGCCTATTAGAACTGCTCAAAAAGTTTTAGAATCAGGATTTTATTGGCCCACTTTGTTTAAAGATTGTTATGAGTTTGTGCAACATTGTGATCGTTGCCAAAGAACTAGAAATATTTCGTCGCGGGATGAGATGCCTCAAAATGGTATTTTAGTTTGTGAGATATTTGATGTCTGGGGCATTGATTTCATGGGATCGTTTCCAAATTCTTTTGGCAACACATATATTTTGGTGGCTATTGATTATGTGTCGAAATGGCCTGAGGCTCAGGCCTTGGCCAGAAATGATGCTAGGATGGTAGTAAAGTTTCTAAAAAAATTATTTTCTCAATTTGGTATACCAAAGGCCATTATAAGTGATAGGGGAACCCATTTCTATAACGCTCAGCTTGAGAAAGTATTCAAAAGGCTGGGTGTTTCACACAAGTTGGCTACCCCATATCATCCCCAGACTAGTGGCCAAGTCGAGAATACAAATAGGGAGATTAAAAGAATACTTGAGAAGACTGTAGAGCGATCTAGGAAGGAGTGGTCTGAGAAGTTAAATGATGCTCTATGGGCTTTTAGGACAGCTTTCAAAACTCCCCTGGGAACTACACCATATAGGCTTGTGTATGGAAAGGCTTTCCATTTGCCTGTAGAAATTGAACATAATGCATTTTGGGCTATTAAACAGATTAATCTTGATCTAGCTAGTGCAGGTGAGAAAAGGCAATTGCAGGTGAATGAATTGGATGAATGGAGACTGCAGGCATATGACAATGCCAGGATGTATAAGGAAAGAACTAAAAGATGGCATGATGCCCGGATCAAGCAAAGGAAGGAATTTCAAGTAGGAGATCAGGTGCTTCTCTACAATTCTAAACTTTGACTTTTTCCAGGTAAGTTGAAATCTCGGTGGTCTGATCCTTTTATTGTGAAAGAGGTATTTCCCTATGGAAACGTTGAATTGGCTCACCCTGAGAAGGGAAACTTTAAGGTCAACGGGCACAGGCTCAAGCTGTATTTTGATGGTAAGATGGAACAGACTAGAGAGGTTCTCCACCTCCAGGATTCGGGATGAGAAATCATCCTAAACGTCCAGCTAAGACGACGTTAAAAAAGCGCTGGGTGGGAGGCAACCCACCATTTATTTTTTTTGTTGATTTTGATTAAATTGTGTTCTTTTAGTTATTGTTTCTGAAAAAAAAAAAAAAAAAGAGAGAAAGAAATGCGCATGTGGAGTGGATGCACACACTAAATTTTCATGCATGGAATCTGTGTTGGTAGGTAGACAGCCACATGTAATGCATAAGGCTGTCAAGATATCATTATGAGAAGTCATTCGCTTAGCACACACATGAGCCACCTCCCCAATTATCATGCAAGTGCCATGCATTGTGTGTCTTTAAGAGAAATGGCAGAAAGGATAACTCATTCTTGAAATTGAAATCTTTGCTTAATATTTTGGGCCAGTTAGTGCAATCATGAGTGCTGGAAATTCTAAGGGTCTGTATGAAGCTGGTCCTTCCTCGTCCAAGGGCAAACAGAAGGCTTCTTCTCTGGATATGACTCCCGAGCAAGTGACTGCATTTTATGCTCATGCTCGGGCTTATCCCGCTCCTAATGAATACACTTTCTCCCTAGAAGAGATTGTTGAAATGGAGAAAGAGGCAAAACAAGTGGAAGCTCCCCCAAAGAGATTGAACTTGTGTATATTACTAATGATGAGGATGAGGGGAAACCAGAAAAAGAAGAATAGAATGACCCTCCAAAAGAAAAGAGGGGAAAGGGAAGGCCAAGGAAGGAAAAGTAAAAACACTGAATGAGCCTAGTTTAGATTGCATATGAGAACTTTTTACTAAATAATTGTAACTCTAGACTAGGCATCTATTTTACTTGCTCCTCTTGAGCAAGCACTTAGTTACCCTTTATGTTTTATGTTTTCAATGCAGTTATGTTAATGCAATATGAGGTTTCAGGAATGATGCAATATGAAGTGACAATTGAAAGGGAGACACAGTAGCCTCACACGCCCAAACTTACGGGAGTGAGGTGGGGCGTATACCAAGGGTCTTTTCAGACTACGACACAGTAGCCCTACACGCCCAGACGCACGGGCGTATGTCAGGGCATCAGCTAAGTGCCCATTTTTGGCTGAGACACAGTAGTGGTACACGCCCAGACACACGGGCGTATATCAGGCCGTAAGCAAGGCCAGGTAAGGACGGCCTCGAAGGTGCGCGAGCTACGTGCATAAAACCGTGCTTACGCCCAAGATTACGGGCATAAGAAAGGGCGTGACACGCCTTTTATAAAAGCTGCGGTCAGTTTTTTGTTTCTCATTCTTTCGTTTTCTCTTTCATTTTCTTTGCTTTTCTCTGCATTTTCTTCTCTTTTCTCTCGACTTATCGAGGCTAAGCAAGGGGCCCAGGCCTAGATCAGTGGTTTACTTGTTGTTCTCACTTCCACACTCATCTAAGGTACGATGTTTGGTAACTTTTCTAGGTTTCTTTTCAAATTCACCGATTATTTGCATGAGATTCATTTTGGAAACTATGCTAAGTAGTTTTTGAATCAAAATCCATGAAATCCATGCCCTGAAATCCTTTATATGAAAAAAAAATGATGTGCTAATTAATCTTCTGTCCTGTATGGCTTAATATTTATCTGAAAAAAATTTGTTTGGTAACTTTTTCTTTGTTTTTGTTAATGCATGGGGTTTTATGGACTAATAAGTAATTGGGGTTGTTTGGAATGTGTATGGCTCTTTTTGATATTTTGCAGAGGAATGCCGCCCCGAAAGCAACCATCTTCTGTCCTGCCTACCAAGAGGAGCAGGGGCGCGAGCAGGTCCCTCTACCACTGCCGCAGGACCTTCGACCACCACATTTGATCCACAGTAGCAGTTTGTGGGTTTCCGGGACTAGAGGCACCATATAGGTAAGGAAGAAGAGGAGGGACGAAAAATGACTGACCTAGAGCGACATATGTGCCGATTGGAGAGCTCTCTTAGTCGAATTAACCTTCAGCAGCAGCATCTCCATAATATGCAATGGGAGTTGATGCAGTTTTCTGAGCATGAGGCACAGCAGCGACAATGGATGCAGCGTTCCATGATGGAGTTTTGGGAGACACAGAATTTCAGGCCTAGTACGGCCAAACCACTTTCCCCACCATCACTAGTGCACATTTCCGATGATGAGGAGCAGGATGGGGGTGATGGCATGGAAGACTAGCTCCATTTATCTTTTCTTTTGAGTTATGTTTATTTTTATTTCTTTTTAGTCGTTATCTGTTATTCATTATATCTTGGATGACTGTATGCGTGATATTTAGGATGCTTCGTATTTCTTTGTTTGGTTGTTTATTTTGGGAATGATTGTGGACAACTGGTATTGTCACATGTTTTTTTTCTTTGATGGTGTTTACTTTTAAAGGTCTGTAGCTCTATTCTGACATGGCTTGGATACTGACACGGATACGCATCTATCTTTTCCATTCAGAATCGTCAGGGCAGTTTTTCTATCTCTTTCTTGATCTTTTCATTTTTGGTAGTAATACACATACATTGGGGACAATGTATTATCTAAATATGGGGGAGGGCTATTAAATTGATTAGTTTTGGAGGCCAGGTTTGAGTTGTCCGAGTAGATTGAATTCTAATAATGGTTAGTCATGAAGTTTTTTTTTTTCTTCTCATGGTAATGAAGTGCGGATTGTTAACTGGCAACGACTTGTTGATTCGGGGTTCAAAGGAATTAGTCACCTTTTAAACGTTGAACTTGGTAGTTGGATGAGGAGGTGGATTGACATAGGGTAAAAAAAAAAAATCCTAAAACTTGAATCCTTAGTTACATTTGTGAGTATAAAATATTCCGTGGTAAGTTTAATCGAAGCTAGTTCAATTATCAATACTCTAGGTTTGGGTGACTGCATCTCGATATATATATAAAAAAAAAAAAATTCTATTGCATAGGAGATTTGAAAAGGAAAACCTATTCCGCTATTCTCATTGAGAGTATGAATAGAGCTAGTAGCCATTTGAATTGGTGATCCTAGTTGAGTAACCGGGAGTTGGCATCACAAATGTGAACTTTCGCGTCAAAAGACTAGTATGACTAATCAAACAAGTCGGGCTCCTGTGATTTAAAAATAATAATAATAATAATAATAATAATAATAATAATAATAATAATAATAATAATAATAATAAAATATATACGAAGAGATGATAAGTGAAGGGAGCAGTCATTCACCTAGGGGAAAAATCTTTCTGAGATTGGCTTTATGTTGAACCTTTTATCAGTGGAATATTGTGCTCACATTTTTAACTGCAGTTTTTAGATTTTGAGGTTTGTAGCTCTGATTATGAAAATTCCTCATTGTGCCAACCTGTTCGAAGTATGAATTATGGCTAAAGATTTTGAACCTTTTGGATTAGAAGTTGTTGCCAGGATGCTTGAAGTGCCATTAGTTGCTTAGAGAGGGGAAGCTCATTTCTGATGGTTATCTTTATTCAATTTGCTTGAGGACAAGCAAACACTCAAGTGAGGGGGAGTTTGATAATTGAACATATGTCTATATCCTAACCCCTACATTATCATGATTTAAGGTTGAAATTAAGCTTGATTTGTGCGTTGAAGATTATTTTTCAGATCTTTTTCTATAGTGGGACTGGCCAGGAAGAAATGGAAGGAGCACACAAGGAAGTAGTGCAAAAATGGAGGTTTTTCATGGAAAAAGAGCTAAGCCACCCAGCTCACGCCCGTAATTACGGCCGTAACATTGGGCATGAGTCAAGAGAGAATTTGGGAGATTGGCAGTGAGGTGTCACGCCCAATATTATGGGCGTGACCACGGGCGTAAGACACGAGAGGCTTCTGTTTCAAAGTTAGGCAGAGAAATGCAGGCTTCGTACGTTAATGATCGATCTCACGCCCAAGATTATGGGCGTGAGTGGGGGCGTAACATGGAAAAATTTCAGCAGTATAAAAGCTCTGTTTCAGCTAAAAAGGGGGATCGAACTTTGGAGACAGAGGGCCGACTTCTCTGAGTAAAACCCAGAGGTTGCAACTGGGATTGAAGGTGAAGAACATAGATCCACAAGTTTTGAACCAAGAATCAAAGATTAAAGTGGAGAATATCAAATCATTCGTCATGAGTTGTTTGATTTATTTTATGTTTTTCTTTTCTTTTTGTATTCTTTCTTTGAACATGAGCTAAACTTATCTTCTACCTAGATATAGATGAACCCTAGCATATTTGTATGGATTGATTGGTTTTAATTTCAATTAAATCATTTGATTAAGTTGATTTACCTTTATGAATCTTGATTGTTTAATTCCAAGTGATAATCGCATGCTTATTAGTTGGTTGTCGTTTTTCAAATTCATGTCTTGAGAAAGCTTGATTTGAATAGAATAATCAGGGGTTGAGGATTGCTTGGGGTTCTAGAGATAGACTTACAAAATCCTTTGGTTTGATTCCTTGGTCTTAATGCATGAGCTATTTGATTATGCTTGAGAAGAGATTCCTTGCATTCTAACTAGTGATTAGAGGTTAAGTCATTCGAGAGAAGTTTTAATCTAAATGTGTGGAATACCAAATTAACTTGATAAATTGATTTAATTGTTCACCTGTCTTGAAATACAATTGCTTGCTAGGGGGATTCAATATCTGGGTAGGTCTTCATCATCAATTTTATTTGCAATTTATCGGCCGTTCCTTAGTTTAATCTTTTAATCCACTTAGTCATTTTAATTTCAGCAATAAACCAAACCATTAATCTGCTAAACAATAATTGAAGTTTAAGCTAGTAATTGTCCTTGTCCCCTGTGGAACGATACTTTCACTGACTACTTTATTACTTGAGCGACCCGTGCACTTGCGGTTGTATTGCATAAAATCGCGGTCAACACCTGTTCATGATACAAGGGGAAAATTCAGACCAAACTGGAGTGGTCCCTTTCTAATCAAAAAGATTTTATCCGGAGGAGCGGCAATCCTGACAGACTTGGATGGCATAGAATTTGCTAGCCCGTGCAACCTGGATCAACTCAAGAGATACTTTGCATAAAGCATCCTTGTAACTCATGCATAGCATTTGCAAATCATGATCAGCATTCACAATCTTTTCCTTAAAGTCAAAACTACGTGGACCTGATTCTCCATAAAGAGGAAAAAAAGAATAAAAATTATAAATCATTATAAGGAGATACGTAGGTAGCCCATGTGGGTTCGGTCCAATTCATCAATAACATTTTCATTTTCACAATCATTCGACTCTTAATTATGTCACTGAAAAAGAAAAAATGAAAATAAGCTCGCTAAGTTGAAAACCCGAAAGGGCGGCTTAGGCAAAAATTAGAGCAACAAAAGAGATAAAAAATGAATGATGTCTTATTTTATCTTATTTAAACTTTGGAACATTTAAAAGAAAATACAGACATGGTTAAAATTTGTCCTAAAACAATAATCATGTCTCTTCTTCTATCTCCTCGAGAATAGCAGCTCTTTTAGCCTTCTCTGATTTCCAGGAGTTGGCTATCCACCAATCAATATACTGCGTGGATTTACCACCTTGGTCAGCAGGGCGAACAGCATGAAAACCCCTTACCCATCCATTTCTTACAGCTCGGGCAACAGTCTTGGTAATCAAGACAGACTCAAACAGAGCTCCATCTGGGGGCACGCCCTGACTGTGTCCCATTTAGCGCATAACCCTAGTAGCCTGGTAAAAGGTCACCATCCTCAATCCCAGCAAATAGACCATTTGTAGCCAAAACACATGGTCATGAATCTTCTGATTTTATACCATTCACACCTCCACAGCAGGTCGTCAGAGTCTAGCTCCATCAACCACTTTGTCCATTCTTTCTCGGAATCCCGTTTTATCACAATGGTCCGAGTTCTATACCAAGAAGTAGAATAATCCACCTTGGTGGGAGGTCCAACTATCCGAAGATGATCCCTTAGCCAAATCTAAAAAAGTACAGAAGAGATAAGCATAAACATAGAAAGTAGTTAAACTGAAATACAGAAAGTCAGAATGCAACTAACCTGAAGAATAATAGGGCTAATTAACCACGGCCCACCAAAAGTACAAGACCTGTCCAAACTCATAATGGTCTCAGCCAACACTATGGCTGCAATAGATCTCCCCTCTTCCATTTGTGGAATCAGCTCGGTAACTCTAGCATCGCCCCAGCCAGTAAGGCTCACAAAAATGTATCCAGCAGTCAGACAGAAGGATAAAGCCCGCATCCTCAAATGAAACCACCCATCATCCTCAAAATCTTTGGGATCATGGAACTCTGCTATCACAGCATTTAGATCTACCCAATCATCCACTATCATGGGACTAGCAGCTTCAGTGCTCAAATCAAGAAGTCTCTTGAAAGAGTTGAAATATCCTACCTTCTCTACAGGAGTAGCCAGCACAGCCTCTAGATCATATCCAAGCAGTATAGAAAATTCCTCAAATGTAGGACACATCTCTTCCATAGATGCCCCAAACCTGAAGACATGGGCAGTTGGATCCCAAAAGCGCAAGCAGGCGCGCAAAAATTCCCAATCCACCTTTATTCCTCTTGGGGTGGGCATAGCGCTTACCCCATACTTTTCTAAATTAATTCTCTCCACTTTTGTGAGGTTCTTGCACCATAAGAACATCGCATGGCTGAAATAAGGCTCCATTGTGAGAAATAAAAAATAAATTTTTTTATGGAGTGCAAAAAATGATTGAAAATGACTTTTTCAGGCATAGAAATCGAGAAGTACGGACTGACAATGGATAAAAGCTATTTAAATAGACAGATCCTGACCTGTAATTAATGGCTGTCGGCGGCACAGTAAGCATGCCACCCTGTACGGCGGCACGCCGGCCGTACCGCTACAGCGACGGCACGATAGACGTGCCGCCTGAAGCAGCGGCACGGTAGCCGTGCCACCCGTACCGGCGACACGCCTACTGTGCCGCCCAAGCCATCCCTGCCTCCTTCCCTCAAAATAAGTTTTTACATGATTTTGGGTTTAAAATCATTTATTTTTCTCAAAATCAAGTAGAAAACGAGAGAAAAGCATAAGGTACAGCGCAATGGAATTCTTATTTCAGTCAAACATCTGCATTCGTACCATGCACCCATGTCATTCAAAACATACATAAAGTCATAACATGTCATACATTTCCAAAATGTTGCATAAGCGTAAAAGTGCATACATTCAGAATATCATGCATACATCCATCATCCTTAGTACATGTATACATGAAAAGGCAAAAAACTGATAAAACAGGTCTCTAGCAACCACGCCTGGGTCTGCGACGCCCTCACCTGGGCACATCCTGTTCGTGACTATCCTCCAACAAATCCCTCTCATGCAGAAAAGAGGTCAAAGCAAATGCATATCGGCCCAAGAGGTCGTAGTGATAGCGAACAAAACTCATGGGAACCTGAGGAAGAAAGATATATCAGAATCAGTACAAGGCAAAACTGTCAAAAGGTTAAGAGTTCCAGCTGAGCAAAAATCATTACCTCTGTCACAGTCTCAGGGATAGTAGGAAAGAAGGCTGGACATGCATTAGGAAGATTATTACGATGTAATCGGTCATCACCAGAAAAATAATCCAGATAAGCTGGCAAGCAGAGAAGACCAGTAGGCAAGGGAACTGAATCTGTCGGTCCTCCCACTGAAACATCTAGAGCTGGAGCTGGGGCAGAGCCACTAGCCCCTGAAGGGCCAACCCTAGCAGGATCAGCTGCAAAGCCTAAATGGCCGGCCATAACACCTGAAGGTCTAACCCTAGGACCCATGCTGCCAACCGGAACAGTACCGCCAGCCCGTGAAAAACTTTCAACTCTGGAGGGAGGACCTCGGGAAGACGCTGAACTCAATCTCCTATGAGACGGCTTTCGCAATCTATCCAAGGGAGGTGTCCCCCGCATCAAGGATGTCTCACAGAAGTCATCATAATCCGCATCCGACAATAGAAAATCCAGACAGGAAGCTCCATTAACCCACTCATCCTCTCCCAGGATAGCCAGCCCAAATCTCATATCTGTCGAAGGGGGCAGTGGCACAACTCTCTCTCCTATAACTTGTGCCCTTACCCTCTCTCCCAAATAGAACATCCTCAGGGACTGATAGCAGAGTAAGAGTCGACAAGAAGCCAAGGCCATGCTAGGCCTAATCCGGTCAGGGATCCATTCCAAGAACCTGATAAATGGAGACCATCTCACCTGTAAACAGATTACAATATGCAGTAGTAGAAGATAAACAGTAAGAGTCATATTAAGATCAATGAAGAAATACCTAGTCTACAGTCACAGTAGCAAAGAACTGTCTACACTGATCAAATGGTCTCGTCATGAAGTCAGGTCTGTTGGACATCCTCCAAATGCATCCGTAAAGAGGATCAATAGCATTGGGCTCTTTCAGTGATGGAGCCAACATCGAAAAATGCTCATAAATCCAGTACTGCGGGAAACAGAATTTTATCAGTCACTTAGGCAGAGATCAGCTAACAAAATACCACAGAGTAATACTTACCTCAAGCACAATGGAGGTACCACCATGCCCGCAAAGCGTGCCACAAGAGATGCTGCACAGCTCATGATACATGGCACAAAGGCCAGCACCTCCCCAATCAAACTCCCCAATCTCATCCAGATTCTCCAATGATCACAGGATATTCAGATTTATGCAGTCCTTGTTGTTGTGCAGAAAAGTACAGCTCAGGATAATCAAGGCACAAAGTCTAGCACCCTGATCGACACTATACTGACTAGGAGCCTGACCCATAGTCATCAAAGTCTTATGAAGCCAAGAATGTGGGACATTCAGGCTCCCACGAAGGGGATCAGCCCCAATAAGAGCGGTCATCTCTACAGAAGAGCGCTCGATCCATGAAGAATAAAAATTGAGAGGACGAGATCTGAAATGCATACCAGTAAGCATGCTCCACTCGAAGGGAGTGACTGTCATCTCACCACAGCCAAAGTGAAATGTGTTTGTAGTATCCCACCAACGCTCCACTAATGCTTTGAGTATAGTGGTATTAACTGGCTGCTTGACATCCAGCTGCAGCCACCCAAGCAGTCCAGATGGCTCAAGAAGCAGACGAACAGCCTCCTGACTAGTCAAGTAAATACGAACCAGCTCCATGACACTACGGCCACCCCGGGGCCTTAAATTTGTCCTCTGTAATTTTTTGTAAAAAAAAAAAGAATTATATATATTATTATCAGAATTTTTATTTGACTGTGCAGGAAAAGGAAAGCATACCTGAATAGTTCCAGTGAAGCTGATGTGCTGCTCTGGCTCCTTTAGCAATATCTCTGAATTTTCAGCACTCGCTGCTGGCTGGTTGAAGATATCCATCAGGAAAAAGTAAAAGAAAGAAAGTAAAATTTGAGAGAAGAGAAGAAGCTAGAGAGAGAGAGAGAAAAGAAAAGAGAGAGAGACAAATGAACTTATGAGAAAAGAGTGAAGCTTTATATAGAGGAAAAGGTGGGCCCCCCATCATAACATCTTTTTTTGCTTTTTGATTCGCAGGTCCAATTCACGTGGTTTTGCCATAACAAGCTTATTTTAAGTCAGAATTCAGTGCTATCTGAAGCAGTGAATCCGTGGGATTTTTATCCATCTTTCGAAACAGACGGGGTCTTGATCAGAGTTCATAATCTCCTAAAATTACAGAAAAGCTAAAAATTAAAAAATAGCCTGAAAATTGGAAAATAATCCAAACTGAATCAGAATAGCCAAAGATCATACATGAAGCTTTTCCATAAATCCCAATACAGAAAGGGACGTTCAGAATTCTCGGAATGGCATCCTAAGCCTCCGGTTCACACTTATCATATTCGGCCTCTATCCGGCCAAATCAGATAAGGGGACAGCTGTGAACCCTCAAAAATGCACCTCCAGTGGACCATCTTTCAATTACAAATCCATAAAATCAAGCAGAGCTTGAATCGAAGCTGAAACGGGCCCAAAACGGATAGAAACAGATTGAGCTGCGCAAGTGGCGCTGGGAGGCATGATTCTCGTGCCGCCCAGGAGGCGGCACACATCCCGTGCCGCCGGAAGAAAGCCATGCTACCGGTGCGGCATGAAAATCATGCCATCGGTATGGACGTGCCGCCCGGACGGCCGGCGCGTCCGCCGTGCCGCGCCGATGTCGCCGTCCGTACCGCCGGCTTCTCCTTTGTCAGCTCTATAAATAGGAGCCTCCTCCAGCCTCATTTGGCATGACTTCCAATGATTTCCAATGATTCCTAATGAAATCTAAAACATTTTATAGCATTTCAAAGCAATTCAGGCATATTTCAAAGCATATTTTCGTTCTTATACTCACATTTGCTGTTTCTAGATCCAGATTCCAAGCTTCCTTTGAATTCAAGGTGGAGTTGAGATCCGGAGTAAAACTAATCTCTTTCCCATTTTAAAATTCTAAATTCAAATCCAGAATTTTGTTTAGGTCTAAAACTGAAAAGATCTAAAAAAACTTATTAATTTAAGAATCAAAATTAAGTTAATAAGCAAACCAACACATTTTTAAAACCCCTCCTTCGCAAGAAGAGAGAACTGCGTGGGGTTTGATTCCTATTCAATAGGATACGCAGGCTGCCAATCTGAAAGGCATCAACTCCAAAATCTTTTTATCAATGTTTAGTCCTTTTTTTATTTTAATTTATTTTAATCAATCCTTTGTTTATAATTTCTATTTTAGTTTATTTTGGGGAATGTGTGCTTTTCCTAGTACCCATAAGGGCTAGAGGAAATATCCCCTTTATTTCATTTGTTTTGATATTGTAATAATTAAGTAGGGTTTATTTGGCCTATTTATTTATTATTATCATTCCATCACATCATATACATATATATATGTTCATTCATCATTATATTTTTGTTCATGCATACACAAAAATTTAATTTTAAGAGTTATTTTGCATTTCAAGCCAAGCTAAAAAAAATAACATTTTCTTAAACTGTGTAATTACCAAAACTTGATCCCCGAGCCCTCCTTGGTCACTCGTGGATTGGTGTACTTTTCCATTGGGATAAAATCAAATTTTGGAGTCAATCGTGTTGGGTTTTCTTTAATTTTTCCAATTAAAATAAATAAATTAAAGTGGCGACTCACTTTTCAACCTTCAAAATACAAAAATCAATTTTCTGAACTCACAGCAAGTTCCAATCGTGGAGTTTCTCCCGAAGAGCATTTCGATCTCTCGGCAGATTGGACCGGTACTCGGGCAAGGCCTCACAGCCTAACAGCTCCTATAACATTAGTTAATTCAGAATTTCACTCCTTTACACTAGATTTCTAAGATTACACTATTGTGTCATATTTTTTATAAATTTATTAGGATTTATTATTTAGTTTTTAGTTTAATTTGGTTATTTTTATGTTTGTTTCAATATAATTTTGTTAGAAGTATGTTGTGGTGTGTCTTATATAGAGTTTAGGCAAACTTATAGATTTTTCGTGCAAAACAGTGACGCAGTGGAACTATACAAAGAGGGAGCATGAAAGAGTGCTTTGAAATTGAACAAGGGTGTTTTCATCTTTGAACAACTTGAACAGAGACGTTTTGCATTACAAAAGGGGCATTTTTTCGAGGCTAAAAAAAAAGGCTTTTTTCTTATAACAAAATGAGGGATTTCTTGTGTATTATTTAAGTGACTTTTAGCTACTCAATTAGGGCATTTGATAAAAGCAATCACTAAAGGTTTTTTATTTCTTTTCTAAAAAACTCAAAAATACAATTAGCAAAAGGATTAGCTTTTATCTTTTTTATCAATCATTATTTTTGGGAGCTGGAGATTATTCAGACTAAAATCAACTTCTCTAAGGAGATTGTAAAGTAGAATTTTAGAGACTAGAACTTAAACAATATAGTTTCTCCATTGCGAAAGGATTAGCTTTTATCTTTCAAATCAATCATTATTTTTGGGAGCTAGAGATTATTCAGATTGAAATCAACTTCTCTAAGGAGATTGTAAAGTAAAATTTTGGATACTAGAACTTAAACAATATAGTTTCTCCATTCTATTTTCAATTTTGTTTCAATTTAATTATTGATATTGTTCTTAATTGATTAAATATGAAGATGATAATTGAGAATATCTATCTTATTGAGTTGATGATCAAGAATTTGATAATGAACTAAATTTCTCTTGTCTAGAGTTTGGATTATTCCTTTTGAATGACTACGAATGGGCTAATTATAGGTTATTTTAGTTTTCATATCTCAGTTGAATTGCTTTAGTAGATATCAATTGTTTGGCCAAACATTGATGAATCCTAGGTAGATAATAAGGATGAGAAACAAATTCAATGCCCACATTTAATTCAATTAAGAATTAGGTATGAATAAAAAATGTATTACCTAAACAATGAGTAATTAATTGATTAATTCTTATTAGGTTATAATTTGTGAATATGAGAGTTATGAAACTTGAAACCCATATTAGTTTTGTTTGATAAATTATTTAAATTTGGAAAAATAATTTATTCTAATAATTGGCCCAACATAAGAGTTTGATTGGATGAATCTGAACCCTAGACTCTTGTAATTGTTTCGTTACCTAGAATTTATTTGCTTAAAATTTATTTAATTGTTTAGTTTTATTTTTCATATTCATCATATCCAAATCAATTAGAGTGTTTGGGAATTGTTTTTATTATTTTGTTTTTGTTCAATTTCACACAACCCTTATACAATCTTTCTTGAGAGACAACCTTCGGGTGCCTACCGTTACAGTGGCAGCCTCATATACTTGTGAGTAGTTGCCTAAGCTGAGCTTAGATTAATTAGGACACTTATATGCACAACAAGTTTTTGGCACCATTAGCGGGAAGGTTAAAGGCACAGTGTGATTATTTTTGTTATTGGTTTTTGTTATTTATTTTTGTTTATTCATTCTTTTTATTAGTATGTTTTGAATTTAAGAAAATTAGAAAATATATATTGTTATTTTAAATTTTTGTTTTAGTATTTTCTTTTGTTCTAGTGAACAAGTGCTTCTAATTGTTCTCTCTAGTGTTTTTCTTGATTTATGCTAGGTAGAAAATCTAAAGGAGGAGAGCTACTACCCTACATTGATAATGTACACCAAGTAAATAAGAGGACTAGAGCCAAAATTTGAGCATTGTTTATAAGACAGTGAGGAATTTTACTCAGAGGAGACATTTTTGAAATGAAGAATAAGAAGAAGACAAGGAATTTTAGTCAAAAGAGGAAGAAGAGCAAAAAGAAAAAGAAGAGCAAAAAGAAGACATGGCAAATAGACATCCTACAATGAAGAAATGTGCTAGGCATATCATTGGCATAGCAATTTCCTACATCATATTGGGGGATGTAGCACAAAATTATGAGTTGAAAACCATCCACTTCAACCAGCCACCATCCTTCTATGGAATGCCTTATGAAGATCTTCTAAATTTCATCAAAGAGTTTTACTCTATTGATCAAGCAAAGATATGACTGATCACTCTACCTCCTAATTCTTTGAATACCTATGAGGAGGTATACAATAAGTTCATGGGGAAGTTCTATTCCCACTAAAAGATTGCAAACTTTTGAACCAAGATTGCCACTTTTAGTTAGATGAAAGGAAGCATTTTCATGAGGCTTAAGAGTAGTTCAAGCTATTATTGATACAGTGCCCCCATCATCACTATCCTATCCAATTACTAAATCAATTTTTCTATGGTAAGCTAATACAACAGTGTCAGAATATAGTTGATAATATAGCTAATAGGGCTATAAGAGAGAAAATAGTGGTAGAAACTTAAGAATTGTTTGAGATATTGGAAGCAAATTCCCAACAAAAGAGTGTAAGAGGAAAGAAAGTAGAAGTCTATGAGGTCAATCTTAATCAGGAGTTAACCATATAGATTGTTGAGTTAACTAAGTTAAATTATTGGCATTGAAGGAAACTCATAATACAACAACTCAAGGGGTTTGCGACGTATGTGGTGTATATGGTCATGGAGCTAACATTTGTAATGCTTTAGCCGATACTTTTATGAGTGAGGAGGAGCAAGTAAACTCTTTGTAAGGATTTCAGCCTAGAGGAAGGAATGATCCATTCTCCAACACTTATAATCTAGGGTAGAGGAATCACTCTAACTTCTCTTAGACCAATAACAATCAATAGCAACCTCCATAATAATTTCAGCAGTCTCAACAGCAATTTTAGCTTATCAAAGGTCAAATCAATTTTAGGTCAGTCTTCTAATCAAACAAAGAAGCCATCATTGGAAGATAGCTTGAATGCTTTTATTTAAGTTAATGCTCAGAACCATGAGGCAAGTAATTGAAGACTATATTTTTTAGAGGCTTCTGTGAAAAAGGTTGAAACCTAAGTTAGACAGTTAGCGAATCAGATGCAGAGCAACTAAAAATAGAAAATTACCTAATCAACCTAAGCAAGCTAAGGCAATCACAATGCTCAAAAGTGGTAAGGTAATAGATAATAATGTAGGTAATTCTATTTTTGGTAATGTGTCTAATTCTGCAGGTGAGCAAGGAGATGATGAAGCGATAGAGGAGCCTAAAGAGAAAGAAACTGAGAAGGATAGAGGTCAAATACTAGGGTTTCACAAGACAACCGATCCTTGTAGGCCTTCAAATTCCTACCCAAACTACATTAAGAATGAAAAATAGGATAAATAATTTTCATATGTATATAAAATGCTATCAAAAGTTAACATTAATCTTCCTTTGTTAGATGTTATCAGGAATGTGCAAGCATATGTGAAGTTTTTCGAGGAGCTCAGTACTAATAAAAATAAATATGGAGTTGATAAGAAGGTGCTGGTCTCTAAGGTGGTGATTGCAGTTTTACAGCGATAACTACTGCCTAAATAGAATGATCCAGGTAGTATTGTACTCAAAATAGTAACGGGTAATGGTGAGGAGACCTCAGGTATGCTTGATCTTGGGGCTGGGATTAATCTCATACCTTATTCTATTTTTTAAGCAATTAGATTTAGGGGAACTTAAGCCTACTATGATGTGCTTGTAGTTAGTTAACAGATCAATTTGATACCCTAAGCGGATTATTGAAGATATTCTCACAAAGGTAGGTGGGCTTATTGTTCCAATAGATTTTTTTGGGTTGAAAACAGCTGATGTGCATGCTAGTGGGAAGGACCACACATTACTCCTTAGTAGACCTTTCATGGCTACCACTAACACTTTAATTGATGTAAAGAATGGGAAATTGTCTATGACTATTTTAGGAAAGACTAGTCTTCTCCATTTTTTATACAACTCCCATTCCTTCTAATACATTGTATAAAACTTGCTCATTTATTGATTATATTGATCTTATTGTAAAAGATGTTTTCTTATAGGCATAATGAGACAATGAGCTAGAATTAGCTATAACTTTTGGGGAGCATGATAACATTTTTAGGAAATATGTGTGAAGCCCCGACCGAGCACAGGTCCGATCAGCTAAAAGGGAATCAAAATGCTCATTGGGAGAAACATCATAATTGAAACCCGCTATGAGTTCAAAAAATTGTATTTTGTAGATTGTAATTCGCAAAAGGAGTCACCACTTTAATTTTGTTTATCTTAGTTGGGAAAATTAAAGGAAAAACCCAATTTGATTAACTCCCAAAATTATACCATTTATCCCAAGGAAAAGCACTAGTCGTCGAATGACCAAAGAGGGCTCTAAGACTTAAAACAATACAAAAAAAAAAAATTAAGTTGGCTTAAATATAAAATAGCTTTCATAAAAAGAAGTTTTTATGTATGCATGAACAGATATGATAAGATGCATGAAACAAATATTACTTGCGAAATGCATGACAAATATAAGATAATGACAATTATGAAAAATAAAGGAAAACTACTTAAAATTATTACAAGTCAAAATATCAAAATCAGGGGATCTTTCCTCTAGCCCTTATGGATTCTAAGAAAAGCATACATTCCCCAAATATAATCTAAACAACTAAAATAAGAAAAAGAGTAACAAAACAATTATAATAAAAAGAACTAAAAGTTTTTACTTTTATTTAAGAAAGCAATTTTGATCCTAGACTATGTGAGGAAGGTGATAGAGATAAGAAGTTGTTAATTTTAGCGAAGTTGAATGCCTTAGAGATGGCAAGACTGCATATCCCTTTGAATGGGAATCAAACTCCACGCAGTTCTTCCTTCTTGCGAAGGAGGGGTTTTTAAGTCATTGCCTTTGTTATCATGTTTTGATTGATTTTAAGGGCTTAGGGATTTGTTAATTAGGTCATATTTTAATTAGAAAAAATTAGATCTTTTTAGATTTAGATCCTAAAATTAGACTTAAAAAAGAAAAGGAAAGAACTTTTACCTTAGGCTTTGGGCAGCGAGGAACATAGGGAGTGAACTTGGCATTGGATCTAAGTTTCACCTTAACTTAAGGATAAAACGAGCACTCCTTTTGGAAGAAGAACTCTTAAACTGCACGAACTCTTCTTGGAGGGATTTGGATCACACCTTTACTTGAGAACCATGAATTCCCTTTTGAAAGAAATGGCTTGAATTGAACCTTTTCTCGATTAGGAAGCTTAAGAATAGAACTTGAGGTGATTAGGAGGCTTGTGAATAAGGTTTTGAGATGATTGGGAAGCTTATGAATAAGGTGTTATGTGATGGAGGAGGTTTTAAAATGAGATTTTTAAGATTTGGAGGTTTAGAAAGAGGGTTTTAATGATTGGAAAGCTTAGGAATAGGGTTTAGAAAGCGTTAGGGAGAGTATAGAAGCATATAATTGTGTGTTGAAGTTGTTAGGAGGTACAAGGTATTTATAGGGGGAGTCTAGAGGATTAAAAGGGTGAATTTTTGGTGTGAGAAGCAGGAAAAATGCGCTGCAATAACTCGCCAGAGGCTGCGATAACTGCAGAGCACTCTGCGACAACTGCAGCTAGTCCGCAGGCTGTCGCACTTCATTTTTCAACCCTTTTTCATCCATTCTTAATTCAATTTGGGCCCAATTTAATTCTATGGGTTCATGATGGAGTGCTATTTGTCTGAAGATGAAAGATTCAGAAAATTTATTTTTCAACAAGGCACTGCCCCCATAACCCCTGCTTGCTAACTAACTAGCGGGACCACCGTACGAGCTCTATGTAGCACATTAATCTTAGCAAATGTCAAGCTGCGGTCAAATCCTAAGGGTGCAAATTTGAGGGTTTACAGCTGCCTGCTCATCTAAATTAGCTTTGAACAAAAGTCAATTCTGATGATAGTGAACCCTGAGAAGAGATGCCATGTCAAACTCTGAGCTTGTGCTTGTGCCATGCCAGATTTTTGGCTTATGTATTCTTGTGCCACATCAGATTCTAGGTAATTCCATGTCAGACTCTAGGCTTATGCCATGTCAAATTCTGGGCTTATGGTATCTGCTTATGTTTGTCATATATGAAGGCATTAATGCTTTATGCAAATTGAACCTTATGATGGGTAAACATGGTATAAGAATATGAGCCTTTTAGGAGGGGGCCCTTAGGATAAATGAGGTTTTATCAATGGCTATTAGTTTGACCTTGACATTGGATGTGAGAATGGTCTCAGTGAATTTCAATTAAGACTATCTGTTCGGCCTAAATGTTCAGAGGTAAAGATGGTTTTGGCTATTTGTATGGCCTAGACTTTAAGATTTGGAGATTTGATCCACCTAGATTTGGGAATTCAAACTAGTTTAGTAAGGCCACCTGTTCAGCCCTACTTTTGAGGAGATTGTGATCAAAGTTATCCATTTGGCTTCGATGTTTAGGAGGATTGGGATCAAAACTATCTATTCAACTTTGATGTTTAGGAGGATTGGGATCAAAACTATATGTTCGGCTTTGATGTTTGGGGGATTAGGATCAAAGCTATCTACTTGGCTTTAGTGTTAGAAAAATTAGGATACAAAGCTATCTGTTTGGCTTTAGTATTAGGAGGATTAGGATCAAAGCTATTATTCGACTTTGGTGTTAGGAGGATTGGGATCAAAATTATCTATTCGACCTTGATGCTAGGAAGATTGTGATCAAAGCTATCTATTCGGCTTTGGTCTTTGGAGGATTAGGATCAAAGCTATCTGTTCAACCTTAATGCTAGAAGGATTGGGATCAAAGTTATCAATTTGGCTTTAGTATTGGAAGGATTGGGATCAAAGCTATATGTTCGACTTTGGTGTTGGCTTTGACACTTGCTAAGATTAGTGCGCTACGTAGAGCCCATACGGTGGTCCCACTAGCTAGTTAGCTAATAGGGGTCAAGGGGGCAGCACACCATTGAAAAATAAATTTTCTAAATCTTTCACCTTCAGACAACTAACACTCCATAATGAACCCATAAAATCAAATTGGACCCAAATCAGATCAAGAACGAATAAAAAAGGGTCAAAAAATGAGGTGCAGCAGCCTACAAACCAGCTGCGGACTGGCCGTGGTTGCTGCAGATGTCCCTGCAGCAGCCAATTGGCTGCTGCAGTGAGCGCTACAGTTGTTGTAGAGTGATTTGTAGTTACTGCAGCCTCTGGCGAGTTACCACAACGCATTTTTCTTGCTTCCCACATTGAAAATTCACCCTTTTAAGCCTTTAGACTCCCCCTATAAATACCTTGCACCTCCTAACAACTTCAACACACAATTATATGCTTCTATACTCTCCCTAAAGCTTTCTAAACCCTATTCCTAAGCTTTCCAATCATCAAAACCCTCTTTCTAAACCTCCAAATCTCAAAAATCTCATTCCAAAACCTCCTCCATCACTAACACCTTATTCATAAACTTTCCAATCATCTCAAAACCCTATTCACAAGCCTCCTAATCACCTCAAGTTCTATTCTTAAGCTTCCTAATTGAGAAAAGGTTCAATTCAAGCCATTTCTTTCAAAGGAAATTCATGGTTCTTAAGCAAAGGTGTGATCCACATCCCTCTAAGAAGAGTTCGTGCCGTTCAAGAGTTCTTCTTCCAAAAGGAGTGCACGTGTTATCCCTAAGTTAAGGTGGAATTTAGATCTAATGCCAAGCTCACTCTTTAAATTCCTCACTACCCAAAGCCTAAGGTAAAAGTTCTTTCCTTTTCCTTTTCAAGTCTAATTTTAGGATCTAAATCTGAAAAGATCTAATTTTTGTTAATTAAAATATGACCTAATTAACAAATCCATAAGCCCTTAAAATCAATCAAAACATAATAACAAAGGCAATGACTTAAAAACCCCTCCTTCGCAAGAAGGACGAATTACGTGGGGTTTGATTCCCATTCAAAAGGATACGCAGGTTTGCTATCTCTAAGGCATTCAACTCCACTAAAATTAACAACTTCTTCTCTCTATCACCTTACTCACATAGTCTAGGATCAAAATTGTTTTTCTTAAATAAAAGTAAAAACTTTTAGTTCTTTTTATTATAATTGTTTTGTTACTCTTTTTCTTACTTTAGTTGTTTAGATTATATTTGGAGAATGTGTACTTTCCCTAGAACCCATAAGGGCTAGAGGAAAGATCGCCTAATTTTGATATTTTGACTTATAATAAGTTTAAGTAGTTTTCCTTTATTTTTCATAATTGTCATTATCTCATATTTGTCATGCATTTCACAAGTAATATCTGTTTCATGCATCATATTATATCTGTTCATGCATGCATAAAAACTTCTTTTTATGAAAGCTATTTTGTATTTAAGCCAAACTAATTTTTTCGTATTGTTTTAACTAAAACTTAGTCCTCGAGGCCTCTTTGATTATTTGAGGACTAGTGCTTTTCCTTGGAATAAATGGAATAATTTTGGAGTTAATCAAATTGGGTTTTTCCTTTAATTTTCCCAACTAAAATAAACAAAATTAAAGTGGTGGCTCCTTTTGCAAATTACAATCTACAAAATACAATTTTTTAAACTCATAGTGGGTTTCAATCATGATGTTTCTCCCAATAAGCATTTTGATTCCCTTTTAGTGAATCGAATCAATGCTCGGGTGAGGCCTCACAATATGTGAAGAATGTTGTGCAATTTAAATGTAGTAGAGAATGTTCCAGAGGAAATTGTGTGTAGGGAGACACTGGAATTGAACTCGATTAAGGAGAAAACTAGAGAGCAATCACCTGAACTTGAACTTAAGGAGTTGCCCAAACAGCTTAATTATGTTTTTATAGGGGAAAGAGAGAAGAATTTAGTGATAATTTCTTCTAAATTATTTGAATCGAAGGAGAGAGAACTTATGAGTGAGCTAAGAAGACTAAAAAAGGCTATCAAGTGGGGTTTGAGTGATATTAAAGGGATTAGCCCTTCTATGTGCATGCATAGGATTATTTTAAAAGAGGAAGCTAAACCAGTGAGAGAGGCCCAAAGGCGTTTGAACCTTAATATGCTTAAGGTAGTGAAGAAGGAAGTTTTAAAACTTCTAAATAAAGGAGTAATCTATCTAGTCTTGGATAATGAGTGCGTTAGTCTAATTCATATAGCACCTAAAAAGTCAAGTATCACAGTAGTCAAGAATGAAAAAGGTGAGCTAGTTTGTACTAGGACCACTAATAAATGAAGGATGTGTATAGACTATAGGAAGCTAAATGCAGCTAATAAAAAAGATCATTTCTTGCTTCCCTTCATTGATCAGATGCTTGATAAACTTGCTAGGCATTAATTATATTGTTTTCTTAATGGTTTATCATGTTACTATCAAGTGGCAATTGCACCAGAAGACCATGAAAAAACTACTTTCACGTGCCCCTTTGGTATGTTTGCTTTTAAAAGGATGCCATTTGATCTTTGCAATGCTCTAGTAACTTTTCAAAGGTGCATGCTATCCATTTTCTTGGATATGGTGAAGGACTTCATTGAGGTATTTATAGATGACTTTTCTGTATTTAAAGCCTTATTTTCTAACTATTTGCATAAATTAACTAGAGTGCTAGAAAGATGCATTGAGTGTAATTTAACCCTTAGTTGGGAGAAAAGTCATTCTATGGTTAACAGTGGCATCATTTTAGGGCATGTAGTTTCTAGTAGGGGAATTGAAGTTGATGAAGCAAAAGTTGATGTGATTAGAAAATTACCTCCCCCTACTAATGTTAAAGGCATTAAGAGTTTTCTTAGGCATATAGACTTTTATAGAACATTCATTAAGGACTTTTCTAAAATAAGCCAACCGTTGTGTGAATTATTGTCTAAAGATGCACCATTTGATTTTAATGAAAAATATTTACATGTCTTGAATACTTTAAAAGACAAACTTACCACTACACCTATTATTGTTGCACCTGATTGGTCTTTGCCCTTTAAAATTATGTGTGATGCTTCTGATTTTGCTATAGGAGCAGTTTTAGGGTAGAGAATTGATAAATTGATGCATGTGATTTACTATGCTAGTCTAACTCTAAGTGATGCATAAGTAAATTACACAACTACTAAGAAGGAACTCTTAGCTATAGTATTTACATTAGATTAATTTAGATCATACATTATAGGATCTAAAGTTATTGTTCATACTGATCATGCAACTCTATGATACTTGTTGACTAAACCAAAGGGTAAGCCAAGACTTATCCATTGGGTTTTGATGCTTCGAGAGTTCAATGTTGAGATTAAAGATAAAAAGGGGATTGAGAACATTATAGCTGCATCACTTATCTAGGCTCACTCTTAATGATGGAAATTTTAAGCATAAATTAAGTGACAAATTAATCGATTCTTTTCCGTATGAACAGTTGTTTATGGTTAAAAAGTGTCATGGTATGCAAATAATAGTTAATTTTCTTACATGCAGTATTTTGGGAACTAACCTATCATTCTAACAATGAAAGAGATTCCTTCATAATTGCAAGTACTATTACTGGGACGACCCATACTTGTTTAGAATATGTAAATATTAAGTCATCCGTAGATGTGTACCGGAAGAAAAGCAAAGGAGTGTCTTGTCTTTTTGTCATAAGCTTAATTCTGGAGGACATTTTGGAGGGAGGAAGGAAGACTATATTTAAGGCTCTTCAATCTAGTTTGTTTTGCCATCTTCTGTCAAAGATGCACACTTTTTTGTTTGCTTATGATAGATGTTAAAGGACTGGCAATATTAGTAAGAGGAATGAAATGCCTCTTACTAATAACTTAGTAGTTGAAATTTTCGATGCATAAGGAATTGACTTTATGGGTTGTTTCCCTAAATCTTTCGGGCTTGAATATATTTTGATGGTCGTTGATTATGTGTCAAGGTGGGTAGAAGCTATACCCACTTGAACTTGTGATGCTAATGTGGTGTTCAAGTTTGTGCAGGAATATATCTTTAGTAGGTGTGGAATTCCTCGAGCTATAATAATGATGGAGGAGGAAGACACTTCTGTAACAGGCTTTTTGAGAAGCTAACAAAGAAATTCAGCATTAATCACCACCCTATGTCACCCCTAAACTTATGGCTAAGTGGAGACTAGCATTAAGCAAATTAAAGGAATCTTAGAGAAAATAGTTCAACCCTTAAGGAAAGATTGGGCTACTAAGTTAAATGATGCACTTTCAGCTTATCATATTGCTTATAAGACCCCACTTGGTATGAGCCCTTATTGTCTTGTGTATGGTAAAGCATGTTATTTACCTATGGAGTTAGAGCACAAGGCATACTGGGTTATCAGAGCAATTAACTTTGACCTTGATATGGCTGGCAAAGAGAAGAAGTTACAGCTTTCTAAGTTAGAATAGCTGAGGAATGTGGCTTGTGAGAATGCAAAGATTTACAAAGACCGAAAAAAGCATCTACATGACAAAAATCTCATTCGTAAGCATCTTGAACCTGAAATGAAAGTTTTTTTTGTTTAACTCTTGCTTGAGATTATTTCTAAGTAAGCTAAAATCAAGGTGGAGTGGACCTTTTAAGGTGAAGGAAGTGTACCCTCATGGAGCTATTAAATTACTTAACCTAAAAACAAAATAGTCCTTTAAAGTTAATAGCCAAAGGGTTAAGCCATACTTAAAAGTAATTTCTTATATAAGGGTGTAAACAACTCCAATTAAACAATGTTAAAGAAGCGCTGTTGGAAGGCAACCTAATTTATTTCTTTTAATTTTTATTTTTATTTTAATAATTTTGATCGCATTTTTTGTTCAATAAATTTTAATTAGATGGTTTTAGTATTAAAGTTTTTGTTAAATTTGTTAGTTTTTGATGTTTTCAAGCTAATATCTTAGAGAATTTCAGGTTCAATACTAGCTCAAGGGCACGCCTGGAAAAATACTTGCATTATTAAGCGTGGAGTTGGCTGCTCAAAAGCTGAAAATTATGAAGTGACACGGCATGAAGAATGGCTATTTCCTAAGGCGTTAAAGCTACTGTGACTTGAATTATTTAGTGAAAATTGTTGGAAAACTAGTGTATTTATTTTAAGAACACTCGTTTTTGGTTAAATGAAAAGCCTACACAACAGGGGTTTTCACAATCAAAAACGGGTGTTTTAACCATTTTTTTTGAAAAAAATCAAAATGCGGCTTTTTTAGAGAGGGTTTAAAGTTGTGAGTTTACGATCAGATTATTTGCCCCTTTCTCCCTTCAAAGTCGCCTTTTGCTTTCCTATTGCAGGTACAGTCGCTGGTCATTGCCATTCCAGCGCTCCGCCATTCAGATCAACCGCCGCTACTGATGCTCGCCAAATCGAATCATCGCTTCTTCTCTGTTCCGGTTAAGAATCGAGTCACCGTCCACACGCAAGCTCAGCGAACAGCCCCTTCCTAGTCACTAGCTGGGCTCGCTTGCGTCGTTTGCGTATTGCCGTCAGCAAGTGCCATTCACCAGCCCCGCTCATCCGGAATCGTCGCACAATCAGCAGCTCGCCATCAAGCGCCATTCCTCCACCAACAGTCCGATCTGCTGCCATTTCCACCACCGACGCCAGTCACAGTTCCTTCTTGTGTTTATTCTTTTTGATTTGCAGGTACCTAGCCATCTGCCGTTCTTTCAATTCGTGACCAGCATCGCATCAGTCCTCCTTCCCGGTCGTGGATTCCAACATCTTACCGTCGCTCTAGCGTCAAGTGCAACCCAGTTGTGAATCAGAGTCCCTAGCTGCCGCTTGTGTGCCATTTTGCTATTTATTTTATTATTTTTGCTTGGGTTTGGTTTGTGGTTCACAGGTACAAGCTGGATTTTCCACTGGTGAGATTAATTACACAGCCTATTCATCTTCGTTTTTCCGTTGAGTCTAATTCCAACAAGTATTTGCAGGTCAGTAGTTTAATTTTCTTTTAGCTATTTAAAATTAAAAAAAAATGTAATTTTTAGTAGAATAAATCCGGTTTCAATTTTTCGTTTAGTATTCAGTTAGCGTTAGTTTAGAGTAATTTTCAGATTAGTTGAGTTTAAAAGTGCTTGAAACAAAATTAAAACCAACTTCATTGCATTATATTAGTTTAAATTCTTTAGCTCTTGCTTTCTAAACTCTATGTTTGATGTTCAATAAAGACAATTAGGCTCAGTTTAATTTAGGTTAAGTTAGTTAATTTTCAGATATTGTTTTCTTTTGTTTTGTGTGTTGTGGAACTTTATTATTGTGTTTTGGCCTATTGTGTTTTGGGCTATTGTGTCTTGCTTGTTACCCCACTATGCCTCCTAGTAAAAAGAACTTCATCAAAGGACCAGGGGCACATGGTCGCATGACTCGTCAAACAGGGTGGCCCCATTTTATCCTATTCTAAAATTCTCAAATCTTGCACATGCAACCAGGTACAATTTTCTTTTTGCTCGCCCTGTGGTTCCTAATCATTATTTAGATGCTCACGCTATTGAAAAACTAGGAGTTTCTACTAAGGTAACTACGTACTTGGCTAATATTGGGTGGAAAATTTTTGCCTTTTTGCAGAAACCAGCATTTGAGTCATTAACTTTAGAATTTTTAAGCGCTTTAACCATTGAAAGTCGAACTACCCTGTCTAATATATATACGAGTATCTGCATTAATCTGTTTGGTAGTTCATATCCTTTAACAACTGAACAACTTAATGCTATCTTTGGTTTTGCAAATGATGGGGTAATTGCATTAGTTCTTGATTTTAAGGCAGACACTATCTAATATGCTTGTGCTTATAGTATTGGTACATATGATTCTAGTTGTGCCAAATCATCCCATCTAGATGATCCTATTGTTAAGTATTTACACCGTTTTATGTCTTATTCCATTTATGGCAATGGTGATAGTAATAGGAATATCACCAGAAATGAGTTGTTTTTCTTTTATTGCTTAAAAAATGGCATTAAGGTAAATATTGGTGTATTCTTGAGTTTACATATTAAGTAGGTTGCCTTGAGTAAGAAGGGTAAAATTTGTGCTAGTGGGATTATTACTGCTATTGTAGAGGCAGTTTATAATTTTCGAGCAGATGCTACTACTTTGAGGCTAGTGCTAAGTAAACATTTAATGGATGAAAAGACGCTGATATCGATGGGATTGTTGCGCAGAAAACAAAAAATGTATTCCAGGAGAATTTTCCGACAAACGAGTAAGGTTGCAACTAGTGGCCTATGATTCCGAGAAGGATGATGACAATGGTCCTATGGACTAACTTAGTCAATTTGAGCAGGTGGTGGCGATTCATTTCGACAATATTAATAAACACCGGGCAGAACTTGCTAGAAGGCAAGCAAAGCTTGAGAGGAGATAGATGGAGTTCTAAGCTGAGGTTAGAAAACTACATGAAGAGGTGATGACTTGTCTAGCATCACTTCAACGATCATCTCAGAACTATTTCAGCATCACTCCTTTGGATATTGGAGCACCACCACCATCATCGCCACAGCAGTAGAGTATTTCTTTTGTTTCTTGTATTATTTTCTTTACATATTTCTTTCTTTTCTTTTATTTTTATTTATATTACCTTAATATTTTTACTTTTTTCATTTTTATCTTGTCTGTTGTCTGTATTTCCACACTTGACCTTTATGCAGATTTCAGTTCATAAGGCATCTTTTTTGGCTATACTCCCTGATTTACTAATCCAATATCTTCTAATTTTGGGGGGTTTTTCTTTCCTTATCACCTTATTTTCACACATTGAGGATAATGTGTGTTTTAAGTGTGGGGAAGGGGTTAAATTTGAAATTTTTGACTTATTTAATTACGACTTGTATTTTTAGCATTATTTCTAAGGTAAGATTGTAGTTTTGTGCAATTTTTCTTGCTAAATGAATTTTGGCATAAGTTTTGAATTGATCAGCTTGGTAGTTTTTAGGAGGTAAATTTTGGATGTCGACTGTAGCTATAGAGTCTGAAGTGTGTTATTCTTTTAAAGTGCTGTGAAGTTGTGACTTTATTGTTGTGCTTTAAATTTATATTGCTTTCTATTCTTTTTGTTAGTTAAAATAGGTTTGATGCTCTTAAAAAAAAGAGAAATAAAAAAATAATAATTGAGCCAAAAAGAGGTAGTTGTCAAGAAAAGCATAACAACTCTCTACTCCTTTAATTGGATTGCTTAGTAACTAAGAGCATTCATGAACCCTATGGTTGTCTTTTACGTCAAAAGGTAGTCCATTTATAAGTATGCAAAATTATCTTAGAAGTTTCTGTTGAATGTTCTAAAATTGAAACCTAGAGATGAGCTGTATCCATTTAAAAAAGCTATTACAATTGAAAGAGTTAGAACACAATAGCTTTACAAGAATGAACACAGGATTTTAGTGTGAATACAAGGTAATTTAAAACAAAGCAAGAGTAATATGAAATTTTAGAGTTTAAATTTCACTTGAATGCACTTGGTATCTTTTAGTTTTCCCTTGAGAATTTCACCTAAATATAGGTCTTCAAATTTGGTTCAAAAATATGGCATTTTCCAGTGAAAATGTATATGCTCTTGCATCGTCCTTAATAGCTCAAAGTCTCTGTAGATTTTGCTTGCAAACGACAGGTAATGTTTATTACTTTAGTTTGGTAATATTAGTGACTTCTTTGAACAAACATGACTTTATTCTGTATGTTAGAAGTTCCAATTTCATCTTCCATAAGTAATATTTGTTACAGATGTGTAATGAGTGTTCCTTAATTTGAATGCTCTGATGAGTACTATTGGTCATTTTCTTGAATATTGGTGATTTTCTTTGAAAACGAGTGTTTAAAAGTGTAATGAGCATGACTATACTCTGACTGAAATTTTTGGAATTCAATTAAATGTAACATTCGTTATGCATCAGTAACGTGCGTTACTGCCTGCATATCAAAAAAAACTTAACAACACATTTGTTAAGTGATTTAAATAAAAATAGATAAAAATTTTGACATCAGTAAAATATATATTCGGAACTATTAGTATTTATTGTTTTAAAAAATAACACTTTATCGAGTGAAAACAAAAAAGTTACAGAAAATGATTTTTATTTATTACCTAAGTCATATTTCCAAACATTATTTTTTTATCATAACAATAATAATAAAACCAGTTGGAGCATAGTTTATTATTAAAAAGTATTTTTTTAATTAATTTTTATACGTTGTAAAAAGTAATATTATGTAATATTATTTTAAACAAAAATATATAAATATAAAATTATTACATATTTTATATAAATAATTATTATTATTGTCATATTTTTAAACTAGTCTTCTCATTAATATTTTTAATTTTTCATAATATAAAATTTTAAATTATTAATCATAATATTCAATAAAAAAGAGAATTATAGGAGAATATAATAATGAAAATAATTAAAATATATTATTTTATCATACTTATTATCTTTATAGTGCTATTTTCTATTTACTTTTCATTTAGTTTGTTCAAATGAAGTTATTATATGAATAAATAAATAATTGTTCAAAAAATTCTTAAACTTTCATATTTAATACCATATTAATTACCTTATATTTATTTTAATCATTTTATTAAATACTCAAAATTATATAAAATATTTTTAAAAATTATTAAAAAAATAAATATAATATTGAGTATAGAAAGAGATTCGTGTTTTTATATATTAATACAACAATTCATATTGTTAATCATACTATTCAATCAAAAAAGAAAGTTATAAGAGAATATAACAATCAAACTAAGTAAAATATATTAAAAGTATTATTTTATTATACTTATTTATTTATAGTTTGTTTTTATTTATTTTTATTTAATTTGTAGACATAAATTTATTATATATGAAAAAATAAATAATTTTAAAAAATTCTTTGACTTTCATATTTAATATCCTATTAATTACTTTACATTTATTTTACTTATTTTATGAAATACTTAAAATTATATAAAAAATTAAAAAATAAATACGAAGAGGAGCATAGAGCACATTTTATATATATATATATATATATATATATATATATATATATATATATATATATATATATATATATATATATATATATATATAAAATAGAGATTTTTACATAAATATTCAAAAAATAAAAATAAATTATGCTCAAAGTTCAAAGTTCATTTACTCCCGTTCAAAGTTCACAGCTTTTTTGCTTCTTCAAAATCAAATAACATAATTTAATTTAAAGATTAAATTATGAGAGCTTTTAGGATGTCTCAAAAATAATTTATCCCAGTTAATTTGAAACTATAAATTTAATTATAGCCATTAGATATAGTGACAGGTTATTTATTTAAGCTATATATATATATATATATATATATATATATATATATATATATATATATATATATATATATATATATATATATATATATATATATATATATAAATTTAAAAAATAATTAATAGTAATTTATTTTTTCAATAAAAAAACTCAATTTTCTATAATAATTATAATAGAGCATTTAAACTAATTATAATATATATATATATATATATATATATATATATATATATATATATATATATATATATATATATATATATATATATATATATATATATATATATATATATATATTAAGAAACTTCTGTCGATTCTGTAATATCCTGAATTTTCAATTATTTTTCTAAAATCTTATTTTTGTACGGAAAGATATTATTCTATTATTTTATTTATTTAAGCAAGAATTGAAGTTATATTTTATTAAATTATATATATTCATACTATTTGAATATATATTATTAATAGTAACTTATATATATATATATATATATATATATATATATATATATATATATATATATATATATATATATATATATATATATATATATATATATATATATATATATATATATATAATTAATTGAAGAATGTAATATATATATATTATTATGAAAATATTATAGTGGGTATTTGGAGAAATTATATTTTGATATTTGAATATTAATATTATGCTTGATTAATCTAAATTATATTGTTAATTATATAAATTACCAGAAATTTGAAATTTTGCTATAATTACTATTATTATGATCGCGTTATATTAATTGAATTTTATTATGTAAACTAAAGTTTATTATTATTATTATTATTATTATTATTATTATTATTATTAATATATGTTTTAGTATATATAAGTATGTTTTAAATGAAGATTAGAAAAGAAGGAAAAGGGAGGTGGACCAATTAGCTCATGCCTGTTGAACGGGAAAAGAAACAGAGAAAAGGGAAAGAGGGAGAGAGAGAGAGAGAGAGAGAGAGAGAGAGAGAGAGAGGGGGGGGGGGGGGGGGGGGGGGGGGGGGGGGGGGGGGGGGGAAGGAACAGCGTGAGTGTGAGGACGGCCGACTGACTTCCAACTGGTGGTGGGTTGCACCGGCACCTTCAAGCGGCAGCCGCCCTACTGACGAGCATTTGGGTACCAAGAGCGACGGCGATCGATGACCGACGGTAGTAGACACGCAGAAGGAAGCTCCACCGGCACTGAGACTTCAAATGCAGATTTCGGCCTATTCTAGTGGTCAAATCAAGCGAGACCAATACCTTTCGACTCCTCACCTTAAGAGCTTTCGACTGGTACTTGCCTCGTCTCCTGAGACTCACCGAAAGCAAAGATAGGAGCTATGGTGGCCGAAGCTTCTGAGACATTTTTCGACGAGACAGCGGCATGTGGAGGCAAGTGGTAGCTATTTTTAAGATCCTGGCATCGAGGCGAGTCCAGTGGTGTGAAGATCACCCCTGCCAGCCACCGGCAGCGGCAACGCTTGGCCGGCCGGCGACATTCCGGTGGTGGCAAATGGCGGCGGCGGCGGGGTTAGTCCAGCAGCTCCGTCTTATCATTCCAGTGCAACTCTCAACATTCGTATTACTAAAAATTGCGAGGATAAACCCAAAACTCCTATATTTCAGTTAATTGATTTATATTATGTTTAGCAGATTCTAATTTTTAATTAAGTAATTGTTGAGTTCTATTGATGAGTATGAGTTGGGAGGACCCAAAAGGGGTCGCTAGTATTGTATTGACTGTTAAGCTTATTTTAGAAGTGTTATGTTTTCTGTTGACTTGGGTGGTATCCGAGTTTAGTGTGGTTCTGCCAAAATCTCAGCAAGAGTTTCAATAGTCTTTAAGTTGTGTCTAGCTATGTGAGTCGTTTGTATTCTAATAATATCTCCTGTTGTTCAATGTCGTTGTTTTTGGTGTCTTCCTGCTTCCAAAGGCCACACTTTCGAGGGAAACCAGTAAGACACATTGTCAATTAGGTGAGTGATACTCCCTAATATATTATTCTGTTGACATATGCAACTGCATTTATTGTATGTATATTAATATGTATATTATGCACTATTATTGCATAGTGCATGTAACATTTTATTGTGATTGATAAATCGATATTCTATGCTATATAATGATTATGGTTGACGGATGGAGATCGGGAGGATACAGTACTACCTAGGATCATGGGTATGATTGTGATTATGGTTATGATTGTGATTATAATGGGATTGAGAAGATGAGTTATGACTTATGGATGCTGGCTGGGCCTGCTCATCGTCAAGGTCGCTATCAGTCGGGTTAGAGCGTCATGGTACAGACCAATGACGGCCGGACCTATTAGACATAAGAGATAGATTATTGGATTTAGAGAGCCAGGATATGGGGATCGACTCCCCATATTGATTATTAGTGTGAAACTGTAGACTGTATCTCATCCTTGCTTGATTGTGTGATTTGTCTATCTCTGTGACATGATGCATAGCATGAATATTAGAAATTTGTCTGTCGGATACCAGTTTAATATATTAGTTAGTATCCTTCACTGAGTTAGACGCTCATTCCTATTCAACTTGTTATTTTTCATGTCGTAAAATGAGTTTGTGAAGAGATTGTAAATTGAGTTAGACTACCATTTGTCTTTCGGCAGCATTCTGTATTATAAGTACTGAGTTATATAAATAATATGTATAATTGTATCATAATTATAGAACTCCGCAATGTTACATCTTTTACCTGTATTTTTTTGAATATTCAGTTGATATGTATTTTCTGAGTTGAGATATTATTGCTAAGTATAATCCAATTGTATGATAAATGATATTTATGAGATAATTGAGTTATTAGCCCAGTGTGGCCTTTGTTTTAAATTGATGTGGGTTTGGATCTGCTTAAATGTAGGCCCATAGTCCTTTATAGTTTTGGTTTCTATTATTGAGTTTTCTGTCAGACTTACTACGAGCACTGGTAACCATATGCATTTCTCGTGTCCTAGTGTCGATCACATGCTTTTAAGTTTAGGGTGTGACAGGTTCGGTTATAACTGAAATTTTTTTTGCTATAACTGAACCAAACCGAAATTTAATTCGGTTTCTTAAAATAAAAACTGAAACCAAACTGATATTATAAAAAACTAAATCGAATCAAATTGAACTAATCGGTTTGGTTCAGTTTTTTTTTTTTATTTTGGATCGGTTATGCTTACTCCTACCAAATAGTAACATAAACCCATAAAAATAATAATGTCAAGGGTTCAATTTGAAGCCTGTTATAATTACATTAAAGATGAGTCCCACTTAATACTAATACAACTTGAAGAATAGGATATATTTTACTTGTTAATGACTTACTATAGTAGGTTAAAAGAAGTGGGATAAATTATCTCTAGGACATCCTAGAATTGGCCTTAAATTATTTGTCTTTTTAATACTTAACAACTGGTATACATTCAAAAACATAATTTAAATTCAAAGATTAAATTATAAAATTTAGTTACGCAGCTAAAATTGAGTTATAAAATGTGAAATAATAATTTAAAATTAATTTTAGGATATAAGGTATCAAAAATTAGTTACAAAATTTAAATTCTCCAAAAATAATAATTTTTTCCATTTAAAAGATTTTGCTATAAATTTAATTAGCATTTTGTTAATAATTATCATTTGAATCTTAATAAATATTCTCAATATAAACAATTTAAATAAATATAAATAGGCTTTTTTCCTCCACCCAAATGGTATACATATATGAAAACATGGTATACATTATGTATATGTTTGGTATCTGCAACTACTTTAATATATATAGATTACAAATGTGAAAAATTAAAAAGATGAACTAATAATAAATGGTATAAGTATATAAAAATATGGTATACATTACATATATATTTGATATTTGCAACTATTTTAACATATACATATTGCAAATTTAAAAAATTAAAATATATATAAACTAATAATAAATGGTATACGTTAAGTATATGTTTGGCATTTGCAACTATGTTATATATATATATATATATATATATATATATATATTAGATTTTTTCTAACGTACTTTGTATACTAATCTCTATTGAGACTCGTTAA
Source organism: Reutealis trisperma (assembly GCA_947687605.1). Classification (NCBI taxonomy): domain Eukaryota; kingdom Viridiplantae; phylum Streptophyta; class Magnoliopsida; order Malpighiales; family Euphorbiaceae; genus Reutealis; species Reutealis trisperma. The sequence continues at coordinate 197,665 of CANTUT010001229.1, forward strand.
AACTCATTAGAAATATAAATATTTATTCTAAATTTTTACTCTTTCTCAATAAAAATTGACCAGTTTTTTGTTACTTAGGTATAAAATTATATACTTTTACACGAAGTAAAGTTTTAAATTAAAATGATATAAAACTTATCAATAAATACCATGAGGCCAAAATCCTATTGGTTTATTTTTAAGATTATCATGGATAAATATTTATATAATTTTATTAAATTCACTTTAGTTGTTGAATCCAAATTAAATTAAATTTTTATGTGAAAATCTAAAAATTTGACAAAAATATAATTATACATAATAAATATTATCTATGGTTGTGTATATTTAATACAATTAGAATGATGATAATATATATATATATGTGTGTGTGTGTATACATATATATGTATGTGTGTGTGTGTGTGTGTATGAATGTATTTTAAAAGCATTACATATATAATATTGAAAGAAGATGAGTCATGCATATCTAAGTAAAAATTATTTCTTATAATTTTAAATGATATTCTTATATTCAAGAATATGTAAGAGAAAAAAAAGTAAAGGAATTGATAGATGTGTTTTATTATAATCTTCTAATTTATTTTGTTATTGTTAGGTTGCCTAATTATTAGTTATTGATTGATTTTTATATTAATACTTGACATATTTATTGTTTTCTTATAATTTCAATGTATGTTGTATATTTTTATTAATTTTAATAAACTTGATCTCTTTAACACATTATAGCTTAATTTCTATTCTTTTAGAAAATTAATAACAATCTTTTCAATATCTATATGACTATTGTTTTAAAAACTATACTGGTGACTGAATCAGATAAGTTATCGGTTCACAGTTGAATTGGTTAAACCAATTGAATAAAATGTCTTCATTTTTTATTTTTTATCTTTTGGTCATTTTATAAAAAATTTCCATTAATATAGGTCTGATTGGTGAAAAACTGGTGAAAGGACGATTTAATCGAAATTTCAGTTTTTCAGTGAATTGAAACGGACTAGTTAACAATTTTCAATTAAACAAATTAAACCGACTAGTCCAATTCTATTTTTATAACACTAATATACACAAATTTTGCATCATCAACAATGAACTTGTTATCTCCATTTGAATCTACCTCTACACTCACATTAAGTTTAGATTTTCACTATGATATCTTTGACACGAACCCTTTAAATTCAAACTCTAATTTTATCAAAAGTCTATCTACATTCGAATCATTATCACTTATTTTTATATTTGTATTTTTATTAATTATCAATAACAATTCTCTCTAACAATTTCTTTAATGCATCTAAAAACTTAACATAAACCAATTTCATAGATAATACAATGTTTAGGCCAAATCTAGACTCTTTAACCACCACCTCCTATAAACTATTTTTAGACACAATATCATAACTACCCCTTCTTCCTCACAAGAAAAAAATAGTTTAAACAAATCTATATTTTAATACATCTACAATATTGAAAAAAGATAAGTCAAATATATCTAAATAAATCATTTTTTGTAATTTGAAATATTTCTTATGTTCAATAATATGTTAGAGAAAAGAAAGCAAAGGAATTAATAGGTACGTTTTATTATAATTTTTGAATTTATTTTATTATTATTATATTGTATTAATTATAGATTGATTTTTATGTTAATACTTGGTACGCCTATGGTTTTCTTATAATTTCAATATATATTATATATTTTTATTAGTTTTGATAAACTTGATCTTTTTTATATATTATAACTTAATTTCCCTTCCTTTAGAAAATCAACAATCTTTTCAGTATATATATATGTATCATTATTTTAAAAACTATACCGGTGATTGAACCAGACAAGTTTATAAAATACATTAATTTTTTATTTGTTTTAATAAAAAACTATTATAAATTCACATTAGAATTAAATGCATCATTTGTGAATTTAAATCAATGTTAATTTAATATTAATTGTATGCAATTGAATTATTATGTAATACCATATTATATAATTTATTAATTTATTTTGAGAGTATCAATACAATTATCATTTAATTTTTACTTTTTTAATAATTATATGGGTTAATTTCGCATTATTTTTATACAAAGAAAAAAAATAATTTTGAACAAAAAAATAAATCGTAATTCATTATACATATTTTTTAGTTTTTGTATGCATAAAGTTGATTTTTTAGTTTTGTTCAAAATTAATTATAACTTTTTAATGAAAACTTGAAAGTATAATATATATGATTAACTAAACTGAAAACTAAAAATATTCATCATATTATAAATTATTTTCAATTGATTTTCAATTTTGATACATTTTAAATTTCTTCCATAATAAAAATTTTAAATAAATTTAAATATTTATAGAATTACAAATAAATTAATTTTTTTAGAAGACCATACCATTATAAATAGACTATACAATTATAAATAGAAATTTTAACATTTGATAATAAAATAATAGGATTTTACTTATTGTTGTTAAATAAACTCTCAATTAATGCATTTTCTTTTTCTACTACATTTTCTTATAAAATCAAAAGTAATTTTTCTAATTTATAATAAAATTTTTTCAAAATCAAATTAAAATTTTTCTAATTTTTTAACATTCAAATAATCAAAATTAAATTGAAAATTCTCTAACTTAAATTGAAATTTTTCTATCTTCTTAATATTCAAAATAACATAAAAAAATAAATTATTCTAATTGAATTCATTTATAAAAATCATTATTATTTTTTTTAGAACATACAAATTATTACTATTAGTTAAAACAACTAATTTTAAAATTTATAATGAAACAAAATAATAATTTACGTAATGAATGTCAAATTAAAATTTTTCTAACTTATTAATATTCAAACAATTAAAGTCAAAAGTGTTTATCTATCTTCTTAATAATGGAAAAAAAAATCATTCTAATTGAATTCTTTTTTATTTAAATTAAATATAATTAACTATATATTAAATAATAATTATTTATTCTTTCTTTATTCTAATTGAATTTATTCTTTCTTTATTTAAATTAAATTAGATAATTAAATTATTAAATTATAATAATTAGATATTTACAAATTTGTAATATAATTAATTATATATTAAATAATAATTATTTTTTTATTCCAATTGAATTCATATAATAATTATTTTATTTTTTCCTTATTCTAATTAAATATATCATTCATTATTTAAATTAAATATAATTAGATAATTATATTATTTAATTAATAAATGATCATATTGTCTATCATAAATGCACAATTAAAAAAAAATTTAGTGAAGAGCTCTTATGTAAATGTGTTTATTCCCTCTCTTTCATATATATATATATATATATAGCAAATTTGAAAATTAAAAATATAAACTATTTTGTATGTATATGGTGTACATTATATATATGTTTGGGATTGATAACTATTTTAATATACACACACTCCAATACTTAATATGCTTTAATATTTGCAACTACACCCCAATACATATTTAATATCTGCAACTACTTTTATATAGATACAAATCACAATTTTAAAAATTAAAAAGATAAAATGATAATGAATGGTCTATGTATTTGAAAATATAGTATACACAAAGATAAGAGAGAGAGATAGGCATTTTTAGTGATCCACTAAACAAATAAAATATGCTAAAAAGTTTCAATATTGTTATCACAACCACATCATACTTTGAATTGGAATTTGACTGAATTTTGGCTTTTTTTTTTGTTTAAGTGAGAAAAAGGGAATTAAAGTCTAATTCAATGAATAGAGATAACATTAGCCAAAACTTCACCAACCCTTTATGTTAATTATTGAACTAATTAATGAAAGAGCCTTCACCATCAATAATATATCAATGTTTTGGAACAATACAACCCATCAAATGATGGAAGGCATGCCAGAGCTGCAAGTTATTACAAGTTTCCAGTATCAAATATAAATGATGAAATTAGAAAGGAAATGAAAACATGCAAAGAAATGATAAGCATCAGATTTCTAGTTCAATTGCACTCCTAGACATTAAATCAGGAAGAGTAACCACTTGTCCACTCTTAGACGTTGAATCAGGAAGACAGGCCACTTGTCCTCATACTACCTATATTCCCAACTAATTATAGTGGAGGCCTAATTGCAACAACCGTATAACCTAAGTTTTTTGGGTGATAATCATCATATAGCAATAATTTGTTTTCTCACTCGAGTATAAGCTTTTATTGAAAAATAGTGGGTATAATAAAGAGCTTGTCCATAAACTATAAAGATGAGAAAATTTAACTTCTAGAAGTAAATACCTTTTGCTTAGTGCAGGTCTTTCATAGGGCAGAACCTGAAAGAAATCTTAGCATAAATTAAAAATTTTCCAAATTAATGCAAATTCAAATATCTTTCTTTTTTCCAATAGACATATCCATAACTTAGAAAAATAAAAGAATAAGAATACCTATACACACATAGGTATCAAATTATCAAGCTAAATTCATTGACTCAGAAATATAAGAGTAACGTGATTCCATTCCCAATTTATAACATATTCATATGAATCATATAAAGAGTTCTATCTCATTCTTTAATCATGAAAATGATTTACAATACATGGCTAATGTTAAAGGACATACTTTATAACAAATTCAAGCAAATATTTTTTTGTATTATCCAATACCAAATCACACAGTTGCATCCTTATTGACTTAAAAAGAGATAGAGAGAGAGAGAGAGAGAGAGAGAGAGAGAGAGAGGTTTTATTAAATAACTTGTAGTTGAATAGAGTATTACAACAATTACCTTGAAATAAAAGGCAATGAAAGACTCATAATTACTGCTGGCCCTTATGCACTAAGAAGGGGGTTAAGTTGGTAGCAAATTAAAAATTGAAAGTTTGAGAGATAGGGATAGAGAAGAGAGAACACATAAGATTTACAATGATTTGGGTTCAACTAACCCTACATCCACTCCCTAATTTCAATTGGGTATTTTCATTATTAATGGAGTTTTAACAAGTTTACTTCTAACTTAATGTTTATACTCACACTCAAACCTTACAAGTTTTTTTTTGAGTCTCACACTCAAACCTTAACTAATTTTTTCCTAAGGCTTACACTCAACTCTTATAAGAGTTTTGCAAGGCTCACTCTAAAAACTATACAAGAGTTTTCTACAGCTCACTCCTCAACTTAACAAGTGCTTAATTGCTAACACTCAACCATTTGAGCATTCAAAGCTTGTATAACAAATATAAGGATGAATTAAAAGTTTAAAGCTCATAAGGGTTTGACCACTTAAAGGAGTTTTTGAATTATATTTGAGACCTTTAGAAGGAGTATTTATAACTTCCCACCACCAAAGAGCCGTTACAAATGAACCCATAGCTAAATTTCTTCCTAATAATTATAAATCTTACATTTAGTATGTTGTTAGACAAGAATCTGGTCGCAGAGCCTTGGTCATAGTCTCGATCACCATTTTGTGATTGAGACTAAAGAATTGCAGTCACGATCTTCAAATATCTAAAACGGCTAGTTCAATATAGCAAGTTTTTGTTGGCTGATCAAATATCCATTGGAGCTCTTTCTTGCCTTATGAATGTCATGGTCACAACCTCTTTATCGCTGTCATTAGTTGCCTTCCGTATCCTAAGTCGCAGTCATGAGATCCATTGCGATCTTCTTTATATCCAATTGGTTTTAAGATTTTGTTATTGAATTAATTCTCAATCACGATAGGGAAGCGGTTATGACTTGCCTATTGCAGGCGCAATTACTCAGTTATGGGCGTAACTTACGAGTTTGTTTCATAACTCAGAATATTTCTTAAGATTCTTGACTTGTAACATCTTCTAAGTATCTTGCCTGCAAAATAGTATATATATATATATATATATATATATATATATATATATATATATATATATATATATATATATATATATATATATATATATATATATATATATATATATATATGTATATATATATATATATGTATATATATCAAAACACTTCAATTTGATTATCAAGATCAATATCAAGATTGACTAAATTAGTTATCCAATTTAGATCAACAATCTTTCCCTTTTTGATTTTGATAATTAAATTTATATTGAATAAAATTAAATATAATTTCAAGATATATGCTCCCCTCAATCAATGCTCCCTAAAAAGTAAATAAATTCTTGAAAATTTTTTTTTAAGTAATCTTGATCTTTAAAATCAATTCATTTTTTTGCCATCTCTTCCCTTTTGTCAAGATTAAAAAAAGGGATTTGGGACAATAATAGAAGCATGGATTGAAAATGAAAGTTAAAAAATCAAGTAATGAAATTATCAAACAAGTAAAAATAACATTAATTAAATAAGTAACAATTAAGTAAGAAGGAGAATATGCATTCATTAGAAAGGACAAGTACAATGTTGAACAATTGCAATTAAGTGCCAAAAAGATGGTAAAGGTTATTGTAAACCCTTAATTGTACACCTCATCATTCGGCCACAACTTCACACCTGCTAAGAATAATGCGCTACACAGAGCCAGCACGACGGTCCCGCTAACTGGTTAGCGGGCAGGGGTTAAGGGGGGTAGCGCCTCCGGAGCTAAAAATAGACTTTAAATCACATTAGTATGATGATACTTAATTTTCAAATACTGAAACTTTTCCTATCTTGAGCAAACTTTCTATATCAGACAACGTTTTTTTGAAATGGACCGGATCTTTCCTCAAACTGACTGTTTAATTATTTTAAAATTAATTTTGAATCTATCGATACTGATCAATAATTTTTCTGAGCTCTATAACTCCCAAAACTGACTCAAAAATCTCAAAAATTAATCTGAGACCTCAAAAAGACTGGCCAAAAAGAGATATCAAAAAATGTGTCAGGATGCCACGTGGTGCGCTGCACTACAGGCATGCGACGTTGCGTCAGACATGTGTGGCGCTGGGGTAGAACCTTAACGCGGCGCTGCACAGGGTTCTGCAATATTCTAATGTCAGTAGGCTCTATCTGAGCAAAAAATAACCCTTTTACCCCTTTAAGTCTAATTTTCAGTCCTTTTTACCCCTACTCCTCATGATTTTTTTACATTTTCACTACCTAAACTACCCTTACCTCCCTTTGCCTATAAATAGGCCCTCCATCTTTCATTTCTCTTCACTTCCAAAATTGATATTGATGGTTATCTATCAACTTTTCTTCTTCTCCCTCCATCCACTCTCTAATTAATTAATTAATCTTTTTAATTAATTAATTATCTCACCCTAACCAAGTTAATTAATCTTTTTAATTAACTAAAACTCTTTTTTAATTAATTAAGCTTTTTTAATTAATCACTCAATTAATTAATTAATTAATCTTTTTAATTAATTAATCCATCCATCCTTTTCATCATATTAATTAGCTAATTAATCATTTTAATTAATTAATTAATATTCTAATTCATCCAATCACCCGGTCCTAATAAATTGAAACTTCAGTATGATAAAACTCTCTATCCACTAAAAGCAAAGGTGTCAGCCTTTTTTCCTCACTCTCAAAACACCCAAACCAAAATCAATCTGATCAACTCCTAAACCCCTCCACTTAATCGTGGAATGAACTAGGTGGGTTTTTATTCCCATTCAATGGGGTACGTAGGGACGTTTAGAATTTAAATCTAAACCTTAAATTCAAATCCCAATCAATCTTCTTTTCCCTTTTTAATTAATGTAATTTGTAAATATTTACTTTAATTATTTTACTAATCCCCCATACACTATGCATTCATTTCTTTAACATCATCTTATAAGTGTCATTCATGAAATCAATTTTTCTAAAGTCAAATTAAACTTAAAAGCCAAATTTAGATTATTTAAAACAAAAAAATTAGTCCTTGAGCTTAACCTAGTTCGAGGCTAGTGATTTTATCCATGGGCAAATTAAAGTAAAAATGAATAAATTGGAGTCAATTTGGGTTTTTTCCTTAATATTTTTCTAATTAAATAAAATTAAGGTGGCAACTCCTAAAATCATTTTCAAAATTAACCAATCCAAACCCGAGGGTTTCATTGTGAGTCTAAACTCGAATGAGTATTCCGATTTCCTTTAGGAGACCGAGTTGGTGCTCGAACGAGGCCTCACAGTTGGCGACTCCACTAAGGACTAGTTGCCATCTTTTTAAAAAAAAAAAAAGAAAAATAATAGGATTACTATTTGGTTAAGGAAAAACTTTTCTAAAATAATCTCTATTTGGCTCATTAAGTATAATTTGACTTTCATACATCACTTTGCATAATAAAGGCCCCTTGCCTAAACCTTAGCTTTAGGAAAACTTTTGGATAGCGAGTAGCATTGGCTCGACAACTCTCTTTGAATATATTGGGAGATGGCGAAAGCATTCCACCCGCGACGAATCCTAATCATTCGGTGGTGTAACGAATAATCAGTACTATTAGACCCACAAGAGGCTCCTTGCCTCACATATGATTAGGTATATCGATGCTCTCATGGGACGGGGACCCTTAATCAAACCATCCTTCACCCTTGTGCATATAGTCGCCCTAGCACTAACCTTAGGCTCCATGAATTGTAATGCTTGCGTACATATTCATGAAATCTTTTCGGCATGCATTATGACATGACCATGCATACATGTTATTAGACTAAGAACCTTGAGTCTATGTTATGCCTTGAACCAAGTTGAGCATCAACCTTCAATCCCCAAAACACTTGTGGCCCAAGACTTTTGGCTTATTACCTTCCTTAAGACTATTGGCACCACCATCACCTTAAGCCCAAAACCTTGAAATCCAAAACACTAATACACTTGCCCAAACACTCAAAGATATCAAACCCTCATTAAGCCCAAAACCTGTTGTCCCCAACCTAATTTCTAATCCTTAAGCCCAAAACCTTTTGTCCCCAACCTAATTCCTAATCCTTAAGCCCAAAACAATCATTACTCCAAACACCTTAAGCCTAAAATGTTTGGCCCAAAATACCTTAGGAAGTCATTTTTCTCCTCAAAATTTGCATCATTTCATCATTTTATTTTCATGTCTTTTTCATACACTTAACCTTCTTTGTCTTTTATTGCCTTGAAGGTACCGATGGCCCACTCTTTTGACCAAGACATCATTGTGAACCCTTAATTTTACACCTCATCATTCGGCCTCAGCTTGACACCTGCTAAGTTTAGTGCGCTACGTAGAGCTAGCATGGTGGTCCTGCTAGCCGGTTAGCAAGCAGGGGTCAATGGAGCAGTGCCCCTTGCGAGGGTGCTGGGGGCAGTGCCTCTAGAGTTAAAAATGGACTTACAGTCATTTTAGTATGAGAATACTTAATTTTTCAAACACTAGTACTTTTCCTACCTTGATCGGACCTTCTATATCAGACAGTATTTTTCTAAAACTAACTGGATTTTCTCCCTAACTAACTGCTCAAATATTTTAAAATTAATTTTGAACCTATTGACACTGACCAATTAATTTTTTGAACTCTAAAACTCCTAAAAACTGACTTGGAAGTCCGAAAATCTAGCCAAACAAAAAAGCCAAATTTCAGTTGGCACACCTATCAAGGCACTGGCGGTGTCGATTCCGACCTGGGCAGCGCCATCACCCTTATGCTGCCCAATCGGCCGACTATGCTACCCATATCGGCACCGGCGCCACCTGCAAGCCCCACAGCCCACGCCTGCATTTTACAAAATACCCCCTCCAACCTAGTTTTTGGCCCTTTTTAGCCCTACTTCTCAAACTATCCTCACTCACTTTTCCTATAAATACCCCCCTTATCCTTCATTCCAACACACTTCTTGAATTAGTATTGATGGTTATCTGCTAATTCCTCTCTTCTTCTCCCTCCAACCACTCTCTAATCAATTAATTAATCTTTTTAATTAATTAATTAATCATTTTTTCTCTAAAATCAAATTAATCCTTTCTGACTGACTTCCAACTGGTGGTGGGTTGCACCGGCACCTTCAAGCGGCAGCCGCCCTACTGACGAGCATTTGGGTACCAAGAGCGACGGCGATCGATGACCGACGGTAGTAGACACGCAGAAGGAAGCTCCACCGGCACTGAGACTTCAAATGCAGATTTCGGCCTATTCTAGTGGTCAAATCAAGCGAGACCAATACCTTTCGACTCCTCACCTTAAGAGCTTTCGACTGGTACTTGCCTCGTCTCCTGAGACTCACCGAAAGCAAAGATAGGAGCTATGGTGGCCGAAGCTTCTGAGACATTTTTCGACGAGACAGCGGCATGTGGAGGCAAGTGGTAGCTATTTTTAAGATCCTGGCATCGAGGCGAGTCCAGTGGTGTGAAGATCACCCCTGCCAGCCACCGGCAGCGGCAACGCTTGGCCGGCCGGCGACATTCCGGTGGTGGCAAATGGCGGCGGCGGCGGGGTTAGTCCAGCAGCTCCGTCTTATCATTCCAGTGCAACTCTCAACATTCGTATTACTAAAAATTGCGAGGATAAACCCAAAACTCCTATATTTCAGTTAATTGATTTATATTATGTTTAGCAGATTCTAATTTTTAATTAAGTAATTGTTGAGTTCTGTTGATGAGTATGAGTTGGGAGGACCCAAAAGGGGTCGCTAGTATTGTATTGACTGTTAAGCTTATTTTAGAAGTGTTATGTTTTCTGTTGACTTGGGTGGTATCCGAGTTTAGTGTGGTTCTGCCAAAATCTCAGCAAGAGTTTCAATAGTCTTTAAGTTGTGTCTAGCTATGTGAGTCGTTTGTATTCTAATAATATCTCCTGTTGTTCAATGTCGTTGTTTTTGGTGTCTTCCTGCTTCCAAAGGCCACACTTTCGAGGGAAACCAGTAAGACACATTGTCAATTAGGTGAGTGATACTCCCTAATATATTATTCTGTTGACATATGCAACTGCATTTATTGTATGTATATTAATATGTATATTATGCACTATTATTGCATAGTGCATGTAACATTTTATTGTGATTGATAAATCGATATTCTATGCTATATAATGATTATGGTTGACGGATGGAGATCGGGAGGATACAGTACTACCTAGGATCATGGGTATGATTGTGATTATGGTTATGATTGTGATTATAATGGGATTGAGAAGATGAGTTATGACTTATGGATGCTGGCTGGGCCTGCTCATCGTCAAGGTCGCTATCAGTCGGGTTAGAGCGTCATGGTACAGACCAATGACGGCCGGACCTATTAGACATAAGAGATAGATTATTGGATTTAGAGAGCCAGGATATGGGGATCGACTCCCCATATTGATTATTAGTGTGAAACTGTAGACTGTATCTCATCCTTGCTTGATTGTGTGATTTGTCTATCTCTGTGACATGATGCATAGCATGAATATTAGAAATTTGTCTGTCGGATACCAGTTTAATATATTAGTTAGTATCCTTCACTGAGTTAGACGCTCATTCCTATTCAACTTGTTATTTTTCATGTCGTAAAATGAGTTTGTGAAGAGATTGTAAATTGAGTTAGACTACCATTTGTCTTTCGGCAGCATTCTGTATTATAAGTACTGAGTTATATAAATAATATGTATAATTGTATCATAATTATAGAACTCCGCAATGTTACATCTTTTACCTGTATTTTTTTGAATATTCAGTTGATATGTATTTTCTGAGTTGAGATATTATTGCTAAGTATAATCCAATTGTATGATAAATGATATTTATGAGATAATTGAGTTATTAGCCCAGTGTGGCCTTTGTTTTAAATTGATGTGGGTTTGGATCTGCTTAAATGTAGGCCCATAGTCCTTTATAGTTTTGGTTTCTATTATTGAGTTTTCTGTCAGACTTACTACGAGCACTGGTAACCATATGCATTTCTCGTGTCCTAGTGTCGATCACATGCTTTTAAGTTTAGGGTGTGACAGGTTCGGTTATAACTGAAATTTTTTTTGCTATAACTGAACCAAACCGAAATTTAATTCGGTTTCTTAAAATAAAAACTGAAACCAAACTGATATTATAAAAAACTAAATCGAATCAAATTGAACTAATCGGTTTGGTTCAGTTTTTTTTATTTATTTTGGATCGGTTATGCTTACTCCTACCAAATAGTAACATAAACCCATAAAAATAATAATGTCAAGGGTTCAATTTGAAGCCTGTTATAATTACATTAAAGATGAGTCCCACTTAATACTAATACAACTTGAAGAATAGGATATATTTTACTTGTTAATGACTTACTATAGTAGGTTAAAAGAAGTGGGATAAATTATCTCTAGGACATCCTAGAATTGGCCTTAAATTATTTGTCTTTTTAATACTTAACAACTGGTATACATTCAAAAACATAATTTAAATTCAAAGATTAAATTATAAAATTTAGTTACGCAGCTAAAATTGAGTTATAAAATGTGAAATAATAATTTAAAATTAATTTTAGGATATAAGGTATCAAAAATTAGTTACAAAATTTAAATTCTCCAAAAATAATAATTTTTTCCATTTAAAAGATTTTGCTATAAATTTAATTAGCATTTTGTTAATAATTATCATTTGAATCTTAATAAATATTCTCAATATAAACAATTTAAATAAATATAAATAGGCTTTTTTCCTCCACCCAAATGGTATACATATATGAAAACATGGTATACATTATGTATATGTTTGGTATCTGCAACTACTTTAATATATATAGATTACAAATGTGAAAAATTAAAAAGATGAACTAATAATAAATGGTATAAGTATATAAAAATATGGTATACATTACATATATATTTGATATTTGCAACTATTTTAACATATACATATTGCAAATTTAAAAAATTAAAATATATATAAACTAATAATAAATGGTATACGTTAAGTATATGTTTGGCATTTGCAACTATGTTATATATATATATATATATATATATATATATATATATATATATATTAGATTTTTTCTAACGTACTTTGTATACTAATCTCTATTGAGACTCGTTAAAACTCATTAGAAATATAAATATTTATTCTAAATTTTTACTCTTTCTCAATAAAAATTGACCAGTTTTTTGTTACTTAGGTATAAAATTATATACTTTTACACGAAGTAAAGTTTTAAATTAAAATGATATAAAACTTATCAATAAATACCATGAGGCCAAAATCCTATTGGTTTATTTTTAAGATTATCATGGATAAATATTTATATAATTTTATTAAATTCACTTTAGTTGTTGAATCCAAATTAAATTAAATTTTTATGTGAAAATCTAAAAATTTGACAAAAATATAATTATACATAATAAATATTATCTATGGTTGTGTATATTTAATACAATTAGAATGATGATAATATATATATATATGTGTGTGTGTGTATACATATATATGTATGTGTGTGTGTGTGTGTGTATGAATGTATTTTAAAAGCATTACATATATAATATTGAAAGAAGATGAGTCATGCATATCTAAGTAAAAATTATTTCTTATAATTTTAAATGATATTCTTATATTCAAGAATATGTAAGAGAAAAAAAAGTAAAGGAATTGATAGATGTGTTTTATTATAATCTTCTAATTTATTTTGTTATTGTTAGGTTGCCTAATTATTAGTTATTGATTGATTTTTATATTAATACTTGACATATTTATTGTTTTCTTATAATTTCAATGTATGTTGTATATTTTTATTAATTTTAATAAACTTGATCTCTTTAACACATTATAGCTTAATTTCTATTCTTTTAGAAAATTAATAACAATCTTTTCAATATCTATATGACTATTGTTTTAAAAACTATACTGGTGACTGAATCAGATAAGTTATCGGTTCACAGTTGAATTGGTTAAACCAATTGAATAAAATGTCTTCATTTTTTATTTTTTATCTTTTGGTCATTTTATAAAAAATTTCCATTAATATAGGTCTGATTGGTGAAAAACTGGTGAAAGGACGATTTAATCGAAATTTCAGTTTTTCAGTGAATTGAAACGGACTAGTTAACAATTTTCAATTAAACAAATTAAACCGACTAGTCCAATTCTATTTTTATAACACTAATATACACAAATTTTGCATCATCAACAATGAACTTGTTATCTCCATTTGAATCTACCTCTACACTCACATTAAGTTTAGATTTTCACTATGATATCTTTGACACGAACCCTTTAAATTCAGACTCTAATTTTATCAAAAGTCTATCTACATTCGAATCATTATCACTTATTTTTATATTTGTATTTTTATTAATTATCAATAACAATTCTCTCTAACAATTTCTTTAATGCATCTAAAAACTTAACATAAACCAATTTCATAGATAATACAATGTTTAGGCCAAATCTAGACTCTTTAACCACCACCTCCTATAAACTATTTTTAGACACAATATCATAACTACCCCTTCTTCCTCACAAGAAAAAAATAGTTTAAACAAATCTATATTTTAATACATCTACAATATTGAAAAAAGATAAGTCAAATATATCTAAATAAATCATTTTTTGTAATTTGAAATATTTCTTATGTTCAATAATATGTTAGAGAAAAGAAAGCAAAGGAATTAATAGGTACGTTTTATTATAATTTTTGAATTTATTTTATTATTATTATATTGTATTAATTATAGATTGATTTTTATGTTAATACTTGGTACGCCTATGGTTTTCTTATAATTTCAATATATATTATATATTTTTATTAGTTTTGATAAACTTGATCTTTTTTATATATTATAACTTAATTTCCCTTCCTTTAGAAAATCAACAATCTTTTCAGTATATATATATGTATCATTATTTTAAAAACTATACCGGTGATTGAACCAGACAAGTTTATAAAATACATTAATTTTTTATTTGTTTTAATAAAAAACTATTATAAATTCACATTAGAATTAAATGCATCATTTGTGAATTTAAATCAATGTTAATTTAATATTAATTGTATGCAATTGAATTATTATGTAATACCATATTATATAATTTATTAATTTATTTTGAGAGTATCAATACAATTATCATTTAATTTTTACTTTTTTAATAATTATATGGGTTAATTTCGCATTATTTTTATACAAAGAAAAAAAATAATTTTGAACAAAAAAATAAATCGTAATTCATTATACATATTTTTTAGTTTTTGTATGCATAAAGTTGATTTTTTAGTTTTGTTCAAAATTAATTATAACTTTTTAATGAAAACTTGAAAGTATAATATATATGATTAACTAAACTGAAAACTAAAAATATTCATCATATTATAAATTATTTTCAATTGATTTTCAATTTTGATACATTTTAAATTTCTTCCATAATAAAAATTTTAAATAAATTTAAATATTTATAGAATTACAAATAAATTAATTTTTTTAGAAGACCATACCATTATAAATAGACTATACAATTATAAATAGAAATTTTAACATTTGATAATAAAATAATAGGATTTTACTTATTGTTGTTAAATAAACTCTCAATTAATGCATTTTCTTTTTCTACTACATTTTCTTATAAAATCAAAAGTAATTTTTCTAATTTATAATAAAATTTTTTCAAAATCAAATTAAAATTTTTCTAATTTTTTAACATTCAAATAATCAAAATTAAATTGAAAATTCTCTAACTTAAATTGAAATTTTTCTATCTTCTTAATATTCAAAATAACATAAAAAAATAAATTATTCTAATTGAATTCATTTATAAAAATCATTATTATTTTTTTTAGAACATACAAATTATTACTATTAGTTAAAACAACTAATTTTAAAATTTATAATGAAACAAAATAATAATTTACGTAATGAATGTCAAATTAAAATTTTTCTAACTTATTAATATTCAAACAATTAAAGTCAAAAGTGTTTATCTATCTTCTTAATAATGGAAAAAAAAATCATTCTAATTGAATTCTTTTTTATTTAAATTAAATATAATTAACTATATATTAAATAATAATTATTTATTCTTTCTTTATTCTAATTGAATTTATTCTTTCTTTATTTAAATTAAATTAGATAATTAAATTATTAAATTATAATAATTAGATATTTACAAATTTGTAATATAATTAATTATATATTAAATAATAATTATTTTTTTATTCCAATTGAATTCATATAATAATTATTTTATTTTTTCCTTATTCTAATTAAATATATCATTCATTATTTAAATTAAATATAATTAGATAATTATATTATTTAATTAATAAATGATCATATTGTCTATCATAAATGCACAATTAAAAAAAAATTTAGTGAAGAGCTCTTATGTAAATGTGTTTATTCCCTCTCTTTCATATATATATATATATATATATAGCAAATTTGAAAATTAAAAATATAAACTATTTTGTATGTATATGGTGTACATTATATATATGTTTGGGATTGATAACTATTTTAATATACACACACTCCAATACTTAATATGCTTTAATATTTGCAACTACACCCCAATACATATTTAATATCTGCAACTACTTTTATATAGATACAAATCACAATTTTAAAAATTAAAAAGATAAAATGATAATGAATGGTCTATGTATTTGAAAATATAGTATACACAAAGATAAGAGAGAGAGATAGGCATTTTTAGTGATCCACTAAACAAATAAAATATGCTAAAAAGTTTCAATATTGTTATCACAACCACATCATACTTTGAATTGGAATTTGACTGAATTTTGGCTTTTTTTTTTGTTTAAGTGAGAAAAAGGGAATTAAAGTCTAATTCAATGAATAGAGATAACATTAGCCAAAACTTCACCAACCCTTTATGTTAATTATTGAACTAATTAATGAAAGAGCCTTCACCATCAATAATATATCAATGTTTTGGAACAATACAACCCATCAAATGATGGAAGGCATGCCAGAGCTGCAAGTTATTACAAGTTTCCAGTATCAAATATAAATGATGAAATTAGAAAGGAAATGAAAACATGCAAAGAAATGATAAGCATCAGATTTCTAGTTCAATTGCACTCCTAGACATTAAATCAGGAAGAGTAACCACTTGTCCACTCTTAGACGTTGAATCAGGAAGACAGGCCACTTGTCCTCATACTACCTATATTCCCAACTAATTATAGTGGAGGCCTAATTGCAACAACCGTATAACCTAAGTTTTTTGGGTGATAATCATCATATAGCAATAATTTGTTTTCTCACTCGAGTATAAGCTTTTATTGAAAAATAGTGGGTATAATAAAGAGCTTGTCCATAAACTATAAAGATGAGAAAATTTAACTTCTAGAAGTAAATACCTTTTGCTTAGTGCAGGTCTTTCATAGGGCAGAACCTGAAAGAAATCTTAGCATAAATTAAAAATTTTCCAAATTAATGCAAATTCAAATATCTTTCTTTTTTCCAATAGACATATCCATAACTTAGAAAAATAAAAGAATAAGAATACCTATACACACATAGGTATCAAATTATCAAGCTAAATTCATTGACTCAGAAATATAAGAGTAACGTGATTCCATTCCCAATTTATAACATATTCATATGAATCATATAAAGAGTTCTATCTCATTCTTTAATCATGAAAATGATTTACAATACATGGCTAATGTTAAAGGACATACTTTATAACAAATTCAAGCAAATATTTTTTTGTATTATCCAATACCAAATCACACAGTTGCATCCTTATTGACTTAAAAAGAGATAGAGAGAGAGAGAGAGAGAGAGAGAGAGAGAGAGAGAGGTTTTATTAAATAACTTGTAGTTGAATAGAGTATTACAACAATTACCTTGAAATAAAAGGCAATGAAAGACTCATAATTACTGCTGGCCCTTATGCACTAAGAAGGGGGTTAAGTTGGTAGCAAATTAAAAATTGAAAGTTTGAGAGATAGGGATAGAGAAGAGAGAACACATAAGATTTACAATGATTTGGGTTCAACTAACCCTACATCCACTCCCTAATTTCAATTGGGTATTTTCATTATTAATGGAGTTTTAACAAGTTTACTTCTAACTTAATGTTTATACTCACACTCAAACCTTACAAGTTTTTTTTTGAGTCTCACACTCAAACCTTAACTAATTTTTTCCTAAGGCTTACACTCAACTCTTATAAGAGTTTTGCAAGGCTCACTCTAAAAACTATACAAGAGTTTTCTACAGCTCACTCCTCAACTTAACAAGTGCTTAATTGCTAACACTCAACCATTTGAGCATTCAAAGCTTGTATAACAAATATAAGGATGAATTAAAAGTTTAAAGCTCATAAGGGTTTGACCACTTAAAGGAGTTTTTGAATTATATTTGAGACCTTTAGAAGGAGTATTTATAACTTCCCACCACCAAAGAGCCGTTACAAATGAACCCATAGCTAAATTTCTTCCTAATAATTATAAATCTTACATTTAGTATGTTGTTAGACAAGAATCTGGTCGCAGAGCCTTGGTCATAGTCTCGATCACCATTTTGTGATTGAGACTAAAGAATTGCAGTCACGATCTTCAAATATCTAAAACGGCTAGTTCAATATAGCAAGTTTTTGTTGGCTGATCAAATATCCATTGGAGCTCTTTCTTGCCTTATGAATGTCATGGTCACAACCTCTTTATCGCTGTCATTAGTTGCCTTCCGTATCCTAAGTCGCAGTCATGAGATCCATTGCGATCTTCTTTATATCCAATTGGTTTTAAGATTTTGTTATTGAATTAATTCTCAATCACGATAGGGAAGCGGTTATGACTTGCCTATTGCAGGCGCAATTACTCAGTTATGGGCGTAACTTACGAGTTTGTTTCATAACTCAGAATATTTCTTAAGATTCTTGACTTGTAACATCTTCTAAGTATCTTGCCTGCAAAATAGTATATATATATATATATATATATATATATATATATATATATATATATATATATATATATATATATATATATATATATATATATATATATATATATATATATATATGTATATATATATATATATGTATATATATCAAAACACTTCAATTTGATTATCAAGATCAATATCAAGATTGACTAAATTAGTTATCCAATTTAGATCAACAATCTTTCCCTTTTTGATTTTGATAATTAAATTTATATTGAATAAAATTAAATATAATTTCAAGATATATGCTCCCCTCAATCAATGCTCCCTAAAAAGTAAATAAATTCTTGAAAATTTTTTTTTAAGTAATCTTGATCTTTAAAATCAATTCATTTTTTTGCCATCTCTTCCCTTTTGTCAAGATTAAAAAAAGGGATTTGGGACAATAATAGAAGCATGGATTGAAAATGAAAGTTAAAAAATCAAGTAATGAAATTATCAAACAAGTAAAAATAACATTAATTAAATAAGTAACAATTAAGTAAGAAGGAGAATATGCATTCATTAGAAAGGACAAGTACAATGTTGAACAATTGCAATTAAGTGCCAAAAAGATGGTAAAGGTTATTGTAAACCCTTAATTGTACACCTCATCATTCGGCCACAACTTCACACCTGCTAAGAATAATGCGCTACACAGAGCCAGCACGACGGTCCCGCTAACTGGTTAGCGGGCAGGGGTTAAGGGGGTAGCGCCTCCGGAGCTAAAAATAGACTTTAAATCACATTAGTATGATGATACTTAATTTTCAAATACTGAAACTTTTCCTATCTTGAGCAAACTTTCTATATCAGACAACGTTTTTTTGAAATGGACCGGATCTTTCCTCAAACTGACTGTTTAATTATTTTAAAATTAATTTTGAATCTATCGATACTGATCAATAATTTTTCTGAGCTCTATAACTCCCAAAACTGACTCAAAAATCTCAAAAATTAATCTGAGACCTCAAAAAGACTGGCCAAAAAGAGATATCAAAAAATGTGTCAGGATGCCACGTGGTGCGCTGCACTACAGGCATGCGACGTTGCGTCAGACATGTGTGGCGCTGGGGTAGAACCTTAACGCGGCGCTGCACAGGGTTCTGCAATATTCTAATGTCAGTAGGCTCTATCTGAGCAAAAAATAACCCTTTTACCCCTTTAAGTCTAATTTTCAGTCCTTTTTACCCCTACTCCTCATGATTTTTTTACATTTTCACTACCTAAACTACCCTTACCTCCCTTTGCCTATAAATAGGCCCTCCATCTTTCATTTCTCTTCACTTCCAAAATTGATATTGATGGTTATCTATCAACTTTTCTTCTTCTCCCTCCATCCACTCTCTAATTAATTAATTAATCTTTTTAATTAATTAATTATCTCACCCTAACCAAGTTAATTAATCTTTTTAATTAACTAAAACTCTTTTTTAATTAATTAAGCTTTTTTAATTAATCACTCAATTAATTAATTAATTAATCTTTTTAATTAATTAATCCATCCATCCTTTTCATCATATTAATTAGCTAATTAATCATTTTAATTAATTAATTAATATTCTAATTCATCCAATCACCCGGTCCTAATAAATTGAAACTTCAGTATGATAAAACTCTCTATCCACTAAAAGCAAAGGTGTCAGCCTTTTTTCCTCACTCTCAAAACACCCAAACCAAAATCAATCTGATCAACTCCTAAACCCCTCCACTTAATCGTGGAATGAACTAGGTGGGTTTTTATTCCCATTCAATGGGGTACGTAGGGACGTTTAGAATTTAAATCTAAACCTTAAATTCAAATCCCAATCAATCTTCTTTTCCCTTTTTAATTAATGTAATTTGTAAATATTTACTTTAATTATTTTACTAATCCCCCATACACTATGCATTCATTTCTTTAACATCATCTTATAAGTGTCATTCATGAAATCAATTTTTCTAAAGTCAAATTAAACTTAAAAGCCAAATTTAGATTATTTAAAACAAAAAAATTAGTCCTTGAGCTTAACCTAGTTCGAGGCTAGTGATTTTATCCATGGGCAAATTAAAGTAAAAATGAATAAATTGGAGTCAATTTGGGTTTTTTCCTTAATATTTTTCTAATTAAATAAAATTAAGGTGGCAACTCCTAAAATCATTTTCAAAATTAACCAATCCAAACCCGAGGGTTTCATTGTGAGTCTAAACTCGAATGAGTATTCCGATTTCCTTTAGGAGACCGAGTTGGTGCTCGAACGAGGCCTCACAGTTGGCGACTCCACTAAGGACTAGTTGCCATCTTTTTAAAAAAAAAAAAAGAAAAATAATAGGATTACTATTTGGTTAAGGAAAAACTTTTCTAAAATAATCTCTATTTGGCTCATTAAGTATAATTTGACTTTCATACATCACTTTGCATAATAAAGGCCCCTTGCCTAAACCTTAGCTTTAGGAAAACTTTTGGATAGCGAGTAGCATTGGCTCGACAACTCTCTTTGAATATATTGGGAGATGGCGAAAGCATTCCACCCGCGACGAATCCTAATCATTCGGTGGTGTAACGAATAATCAGTACTATTAGACCCACAAGAGGCTCCTTGCCTCACATATGATTAGGTATATCGATGCTCTCATGGGACGGGGACCCTTAATCAAACCATCCTTCACCCTTGTGCATATAGTCGCCCTAGCACTAACCTTAGGCTCCATGAATTGTAATGCTTGCGTACATATTCATGAAATCTTTTCGGCATGCATTATGACATGACCATGCATACATGTTATTAGACTAAGAACCTTGAGTCTATGTTATGCCTTGAACCAAGTTGAGCATCAACCTTCAATCCCCAAAACACTTGTGGCCCAAGACTTTTGGCTTATTACCTTCCTTAAGACTATTGGCACCACCATCACCTTAAGCCCAAAACCTTGAAATCCAAAACACTAATACACTTGCCCAAACACTCAAAGATATCAAACCCTCATTAAGCCCAAAACCTGTTGTCCCCAACCTAATTTCTAATCCTTAAGCCCAAAACCTTTTGTCCCCAACCTAATTCCTAATCCTTAAGCCCAAAACAATCATTACTCCAAACACCTTAAGCCTAAAATGTTTGGCCCAAAATACCTTAGGAAGTCATTTTTCTCCTCAAAATTTGCATCATTTCATCATTTTATTTTCATGTCTTTTTCATACACTTAACCTTCTTTGTCTTTTATTGCCTTGAAGGTACCGATGGCCCACTCTTTTGACCAAGACATCATTGTGAACCCTTAATTTTACACCTCATCATTCGGCCTCAGCTTGACACCTGCTAAGTTTAGTGCGCTACGTAGAGCTAGCATGGTGGTCCTGCTAGCCGGTTAGCAAGCAGGGGTCAATGGAGCAGTGCCCCTTGCGAGGGTGCTGGGGGCAGTGCCTCTAGAGTTAAAAATGGACTTACAGTCATTTTAGTATGAGAATACTTAATTTTTCAAACACTAGTACTTTTCCTACCTTGATCGGACCTTCTATATCAGACAGTATTTTTCTAAAACTAACTGGATTTTCTCCCTAACTAACTGCTCAAATATTTTAAAATTAATTTTGAACCTATTGACACTGACCAATTAATTTTTTGAACTCTAAAACTCCTAAAAACTGACTTGGAAGTCCGAAAATCTAGCCAAACAAAAAAGCCAAATTTCAGTTGGCACACCTATCAAGGCACTGGCGGTGTCGATTCCGACCTGGGCAGCGCCATCACCCTTATGCTGCCCAATCGGCCGACTATGCTACCCATATCGGCACCGGCGCCACCTGCAAGCCCCACAGCCCACGCCTGCATTTTACAAAATACCCCCTCCAACCTAGTTTTTGGCCCTTTTTAGCCCTACTTCTCAAACTATCCTCACTCACTTTTCCTATAAATACCCCCCTTATCCTTCATTCCAACACACTTCTTGAATTAGTATTGATGGTTATCTGCTAATTCCTCTCTTCTTCTCCCTCCAACCACTCTCTAATCAATTAATTAATCTTTTTAATTAATTAATTAATCATTTTTTCTCTAAAATCAAATTAATCCTTTCTGACTGACTTCCAACTGGTGGTGGGTTGCACCGGCACCTTCAAGCGGCAGCCGCCCTACTGACGAGCATTTGGGTACCAAGAGCGACGGCGATCGATGACCGACGGTAGTAGACACGCAGAAGGAAGCTCCACCGGCACTGAGACTTCAAATGCAGATTTCGGCCTATTCTAGTGGTCAAATCAAGCGAGACCAATACCTTTCGACTCCTCACCTTAAGAGCTTTCGACTGGTACTTGCCTCGTCTCCTGAGACTCACCGAAAGCAAAGATAGGAGCTATGGTGGCCGAAGCTTCTGAGACATTTTTCGACGAGACAGCGGCATGTGGAGGCAAGTGGTAGCTATTTTTAAGATCCTGGCATCGAGGCGAGTCCAGTGGTGTGAAGATCACCCCTGCCAGCCACCGGCAGCGGCAACGCTTGGCCGGCCGGCGACATTCCGGTGGTGGCAAATGGCGGCGGCGGCGGGGTTAGTCCAGCAGCTCCGTCTTATCATTCCAGTGCAACTCTCAACATTCGTATTACTAAAAATTGCGAGGATAAACCCAAAACTCCTATATTTCAGTTAATTGATTTATATTATGTTTAGCAGATTCTAATTTTTAATTAAGTAATTGTTGAGTTCTGTTGATGAGTATGAGTTGGGAGGACCCAAAAGGGGTCGCTAGTATTGTATTGACTGTTAAGCTTATTTTAGAAGTGTTATGTTTTCTGTTGACTTGGGTGGTATCCGAGTTTAGTGTGGTTCTGCCAAAATCTCAGCAAGAGTTTCAATAGTCTTTAAGTTGTGTCTAGCTATGTGAGTCGTTTGTATTCTAATAATATCTCCTGTTGTTCAATGTCGTTGTTTTTGGTGTCTTCCTGCTTCCAAAGGCCACACTTTCGAGGGAAACCAGTAAGACACATTGTCAATTAGGTGAGTGATACTCCCTAATATATTATTCTGTTGACATATGCAACTGCATTTATTGTATGTATATTAATATGTATATTATGCACTATTATTGCATAGTGCATGTAACATTTTATTGTGATTGATAAATCGATATTCTATGCTATATAATGATTATGGTTGACGGATGGAGATCGGGAGGATACAGTACTACCTAGGATCATGGGTATGATTGTGATTATGGTTATGATTGTGATTATAATGGGATTGAGAAGATGAGTTATGACTTATGGATGCTGGCTGGGCCTGCTCATCGTCAAGGTCGCTATCAGTCGGGTTAGAGCGTCATGGTACAGACCAATGACGGCCGGACCTATTAGACATAAGAGATAGATTATTGGATTTAGAGAGCCAGGATATGGGGATCGACTCCCCATATTGATTATTAGTGTGAAACTGTAGACTGTATCTCATCCTTGCTTGATTGTGTGATTTGTCTATCTCTGTGACATGATGCATAGCATGAATATTAGAAATTTGTCTGTCGGATACCAGTTTAATATATTAGTTAGTATCCTTCACTGAGTTAGACGCTCATTCCTATTCAACTTGTTATTTTTCATGTCGTAAAATGAGTTTGTGAAGAGATTGTAAATTGAGTTAGACTACCATTTGTCTTTCGGCAGCATTCTGTATTATAAGTACTGAGTTATATAAATAATATGTATAATTGTATCATAATTATAGAACTCCGCAATGTTACATCTTTTACCTGTATTTTTTTGAATATTCAGTTGATATGTATTTTCTGAGTTGAGATATTATTGCTAAGTATAATCCAATTGTATGATAAATGATATTTATGAGATAATTGAGTTATTAGCCCAGTGTGGCCTTTGTTTTAAATTGATGTGGGTTTGGATCTGCTTAAATGTAGGCCCATAGTCCTTTATAGTTTTGGTTTCTATTATTGAGTTTTCTGTCAGACTTACTACGAGCACTGGTAACCATATGCATTTCTCGTGTCCTAGTGTCGATCACATGCTTTTAAGTTTAGGGTGTGACAGGTTCGGTTATAACTGAAATTTTTTTTGCTATAACTGAACCAAACCGAAATTTAATTCGGTTTCTTAAAATAAAAACTGAAACCAAACTGATATTATAAAAAACTAAATCGAATCAAATTGAACTAATCGGTTTGGTTCAGTTTTTTTTTTTTATTTTGGATCGGTTATGCTTACTCCTACCAAATAGTAACATAAACCCATAAAAATAATAATGTCAAGGGTTCAATTTGAAGCCTGTTATAATTACATTAAAGATGAGTCCCACTTAATACTAATACAACTTGAAGAATAGGATATATTTTACTTGTTAATGACTTACTATAGTAGGTTAAAAGAAGTGGGATAAATTATCTCTAGGACATCCTAGAATTGGCCTTAAATTATTTGTCTTTTTAATACTTAACAACTGGTATACATTCAAAAACATAATTTAAATTCAAAGATTAAATTATAAAATTTAGTTACGCAGCTAAAATTGAGTTATAAAATGTGAAATAATAATTTAAAATTAATTTTAGGATATAAGGTATCAAAAATTAGTTACAAAATTTAAATTCTCCAAAAATAATAATTTTTTCCATTTAAAAGATTTTGCTATAAATTTAATTAGCATTTTGTTAATAATTATCATTTGAATCTTAATAAATATTCTCAATATAAACAATTTAAATAAATATAAATAGGCTTTTTTCCTCCACCCAAATGGTATACATATATGAAAACATGGTATACATTATGTATATGTTTGGTATCTGCAACTACTTTAATATATATAGATTACAAATGTGAAAAATTAAAAAGATGAACTAATAATAAATGGTATAAGTATATAAAAATATGGTATACATTACATATATATTTGATATTTGCAACTATTTTAACATATACATATTGCAAATTTAAAAAATTAAAATATATATAAACTAATAATAAATGGTATACGTTAAGTATATGTTTGGCATTTGCAACTATGTTATATATATATATATATATATATATATATATATATATATATATTAGATTTTTTCTAACGTACTTTGTATACTAATCTCTATTGAGACTCGTTAAAACTCATTAGAAATATAAATATTTATTCTAAATTTTTACTCTTTCTCAATAAAAATTGACCAGTTTTTTGTTACTTAGGTATAAAATTATATACTTTTACACGAAGTAAAGTTTTAAATTAAAATGATATAAAACTTATCAATAAATACCATGAGGCCAAAATCCTATTGGTTTATTTTTAAGATTATCATGGATAAATATTTATATAATTTTATTAAATTCACTTTAGTTGTTGAATCCAAATTAAATTAAATTTTTATGTGAAAATCTAAAAATTTGACAAAAATATAATTATACATAATAAATATTATCTATGGTTGTGTATATTTAATACAATTAGAATGATGATAATATATATATATATGTGTGTGTGTGTATACATATATATGTATGTGTGTGTGTGTGTGTGTATGAATGTATTTTAAAAGCATTACATATATAATATTGAAAGAAGATGAGTCATGCATATCTAAGTAAAAATTATTTCTTATAATTTTAAATGATATTCTTATATTCAAGAATATGTAAGAGAAAAAAAAGTAAAGGAATTGATAGATGTGTTTTATTATAATCTTCTAATTTATTTTGTTATTGTTAGGTTGCCTAATTATTAGTTATTGATTGATTTTTATATTAATACTTGACATATTTATTGTTTTCTTATAATTTCAATGTATGTTGTATATTTTTATTAATTTTAATAAACTTGATCTCTTTAACACATTATAGCTTAATTTCTATTCTTTTAGAAAATTAATAACAATCTTTTCAATATCTATATGACTATTGTTTTAAAAACTATACTGGTGACTGAATCAGATAAGTTATCGGTTCACAGTTGAATTGGTTAAACCAATTGAATAAAATGTCTTCATTTTTTATTTTTTATCTTTTGGTCATTTTATAAAAAATTTCCATTAATATAGGTCTGATTGGTGAAAAACTGGTGAAAGGACGATTTAATCGAAATTTCAGTTTTTCAGTGAATTGAAACGGACTAGTTAACAATTTTCAATTAAACAAATTAAACCGACTAGTCCAATTCTATTTTTATAACACTAATATACACAAATTTTGCATCATCAACAATGAACTTGTTATCTCCATTTGAATCTACCTCTACACTCACATTAAGTTTAGATTTTCACTATGATATCTTTGACACGAACCCTTTAAATTCAGACTCTAATTTTATCAAAAGTCTATCTACATTCGAATCATTATCACTTATTTTTATATTTGTATTTTTATTAATTATCAATAACAATTCTCTCTAACAATTTCTTTAATGCATCTAAAAACTTAACATAAACCAATTTCATAGATAATACAATGTTTAGGCCAAATCTAGACTCTTTAACCACCACCTCCTATAAACTATTTTTAGACACAATATCATAACTACCCCTTCTTCCTCACAAGAAAAAAATAGTTTAAACAAATCTATATTTTAATACATCTACAATATTGAAAAAAGATAAGTCAAATATATCTAAATAAATCATTTTTTGTAATTTGAAATATTTCTTATGTTCAATAATATGTTAGAGAAAAGAAAGCAAAGGAATTAATAGGTACGTTTTATTATAATTTTTGAATTTATTTTATTATTATTATATTGTATTAATTATAGATTGATTTTTATGTTAATACTTGGTACGCCTATGGTTTTCTTATAATTTCAATATATATTATATATTTTTATTAGTTTTGATAAACTTGATCTTTTTTATATATTATAACTTAATTTCCCTTCCTTTAGAAAATCAACAATCTTTTCAGTATATATATATGTATCATTATTTTAAAAACTATACCGGTGATTGAACCAGACAAGTTTATAAAATACATTAATTTTTTATTTGTTTTAATAAAAAACTATTATAAATTCACATTAGAATTAAATGCATCATTTGTGAATTTAAATCAATGTTAATTTAATATTAATTGTATGCAATTGAATTATTATGTAATACCATATTATATAATTTATTAATTTATTTTGAGAGTATCAATACAATTATCATTTAATTTTTACTTTTTTAATAATTATATGGGTTAATTTCGCATTATTTTTATACAAAGAAAAAAAATAATTTTGAACAAAAAAATAAATCGTAATTCATTATACATATTTTTTAGTTTTTGTATGCATAAAGTTGATTTTTTAGTTTTGTTCAAAATTAATTATAACTTTTTAATGAAAACTTGAAAGTATAATATATATGATTAACTAAACTGAAAACTAAAAATATTCATCATATTATAAATTATTTTCAATTGATTTTCAATTTTGATACATTTTAAATTTCTTCCATAATAAAAATTTTAAATAAATTTAAATATTTATAGAATTACAAATAAATTAATTTTTTTAGAAGACCATACCATTATAAATAGACTATACAATTATAAATAGAAATTTTAACATTTGATAATAAAATAATAGGATTTTACTTATTGTTGTTAAATAAACTCTCAATTAATGCATTTTCTTTTTCTACTACATTTTCTTATAAAATCAAAAGTAATTTTTCTAATTTATAATAAAATTTTTTCAAAATCAAATTAAAATTTTTCTAATTTTTTAACATTCAAATAATCAAAATTAAATTGAAAATTCTCTAACTTAAATTGAAATTTTTCTATCTTCTTAATATTCAAAATAACATAAAAAAATAAATTATTCTAATTGAATTCATTTATAAAAATCATTATTATTTTTTTTAGAACATACAAATTATTACTATTAGTTAAAACAACTAATTTTAAAATTTATAATGAAACAAAATAATAATTTACGTAATGAATGTCAAATTAAAATTTTTCTAACTTATTAATATTCAAACAATTAAAGTCAAAAGTGTTTATCTATCTTCTTAATAATGGAAAAAAAAATCATTCTAATTGAATTCTTTTTTATTTAAATTAAATATAATTAACTATATATTAAATAATAATTATTTATTCTTTCTTTATTCTAATTGAATTTATTCTTTCTTTATTTAAATTAAATTAGATAATTAAATTATTAAATTATAATAATTAGATATTTACAAATTTGTAATATAATTAATTATATATTAAATAATAATTATTTTTTTATTCCAATTGAATTCATATAATAATTATTTTATTTTTTCCTTATTCTAATTAAATATATCATTCATTATTTAAATTAAATATAATTAGATAATTATATTATTTAATTAATAAATGATCATATTGTCTATCATAAATGCACAATTAAAAAAAAATTTAGTGAAGAGCTCTTATGTAAATGTGTTTATTCCCTCTCTTTCATATATATATATATATATATATAGCAAATTTGAAAATTAAAAATATAAACTATTTTGTATGTATATGGTGTACATTATATATATGTTTGGGATTGATAACTATTTTAATATACACACACTCCAATACTTAATATGCTTTAATATTTGCAACTACACCCCAATACATATTTAATATCTGCAACTACTTTTATATAGATACAAATCACAATTTTAAAAATTAAAAAGATAAAATGATAATGAATGGTCTATGTATTTGAAAATATAGTATACACAAAGATAAGAGAGAGAGATAGGCATTTTTAGTGATCCACTAAACAAATAAAATATGCTAAAAAGTTTCAATATTGTTATCACAACCACATCATACTTTGAATTGGAATTTGACTGAATTTTGGCTTTTTTTTTTGTTTAAGTGAGAAAAAGGGAATTAAAGTCTAATTCAATGAATAGAGATAACATTAGCCAAAACTTCACCAACCCTTTATGTTAATTATTGAACTAATTAATGAAAGAGCCTTCACCATCAATAATATATCAATGTTTTGGAACAATACAACCCATCAAATGATGGAAGGCATGCCAGAGCTGCAAGTTATTACAAGTTTCCAGTATCAAATATAAATGATGAAATTAGAAAGGAAATGAAAACATGCAAAGAAATGATAAGCATCAGATTTCTAGTTCAATTGCACTCCTAGACATTAAATCAGGAAGAGTAACCACTTGTCCACTCTTAGACGTTGAATCAGGAAGACAGGCCACTTGTCCTCATACTACCTATATTCCCAACTAATTATAGTGGAGGCCTAATTGCAACAACCGTATAACCTAAGTTTTTTGGGTGATAATCATCATATAGCAATAATTTGTTTTCTCACTCGAGTATAAGCTTTTATTGAAAAATAGTGGGTATAATAAAGAGCTTGTCCATAAACTATAAAGATGAGAAAATTTAACTTCTAGAAGTAAATACCTTTTGCTTAGTGCAGGTCTTTCATAGGGCAGAACCTGAAAGAAATCTTAGCATAAATTAAAAATTTTCCAAATTAATGCAAATTCAAATATCTTTCTTTTTTCCAATAGACATATCCATAACTTAGAAAAATAAAAGAATAAGAATACCTATACACACATAGGTATCAAATTATCAAGCTAAATTCATTGACTCAGAAATATAAGAGTAACGTGATTCCATTCCCAATTTATAACATATTCATATGAATCATATAAAGAGTTCTATCTCATTCTTTAATCATGAAAATGATTTACAATACATGGCTAATGTTAAAGGACATACTTTATAACAAATTCAAGCAAATATTTTTTTGTATTATCCAATACCAAATCACACAGTTGCATCCTTATTGACTTAAAAAGAGATAGAGAGAGAGAGAGAGAGAGAGAGAGGTTTTATTAAATAACTTGTAGTTGAATAGAGTATTACAACAATTACCTTGAAATAAAAGGCAATGAAAGACTCATAATTACTGCTGGCCCTTATGCACTAAGAAGGGGGTTAAGTTGGTAGCAAATTAAAAATTGAAAGTTTGAGAGATAGGGATAGAGAAGAGAGAACACATAAGATTTACAATGATTTGGGTTCAACTAACTACATCCACTCCCTAATTTCAATTGGGTATTTTCATTATTAATGGAGTTTTAACAAGTTTACTTCTAACTTAATGTTTATACTCACACTCAAACCTTACAAGTTTTTTTTTTGAGTCTCACACTCAAACCTTAACTAATTTTTTCCTAAGGCTTACACTCAACTCTTATAAGAGTTTTGCAAGGCTCACTCTAAAAACTATACAAGAGTTTTCTACAGCTCACTCCTCAACTTAACAAGTGCTTAATTGCTAACACTCAACCATTTGAGCATTCAAAGCTTGTATAACAAATATAAGGATGAATTAAAAGTTTAAAGCTCATAAGGGTTTGACCACTTAAAGGAGTTTTTGAATTATATTTGAGACCTTTAGAAGGAGTATTTATAACTTCCCACCACCAAAGAGCCGTTACAAATGAACCCATAGCTAAATTTCTTCCTAATAATTATAAATCTTACATTTAGTATGTTGTTAGACAAGAATCTGGTCGCAGAGCCTTGGTCATAGTCTCGATCACCATTTTGTGATTGAGACTAAAGAATTGCAGTCACGATCTTCAAATATCTAAAACGGCTAGTTCAATATAGCAAGTTTTTGTTGGCTGATCAAATATCCATTGGAGCTCTTTCTTGCCTTATGAATGTCATGGTCACAACCTCTTTATCGCTGTCATTAGTTGCCTTCCGTATCCTAAGTCGCAGTCATGAGATCCATTGCGATCTTCTTTATATCCAATTGGTTTTAAGATTTTGTTATTGAATTAATTCTCAATCACGATAGGGAAGCGGTTATGACTTGCCTATTGCAGGCGCAATTACTCAGTTATGGGCGTAACTTACGAGTTTGTTTCATAACTCAGAATATTTCTTAAGATTCTTGACTTGTAACATCTTCTAAGTATCTTGCCTGCAAAATAGTATATATATATATATATATATATATATATATATATATATATATATATATATATATATATATATATATATATATATATATATATATATATATATATATGTATATATATCAAAACACTTCAATTTGATTATCAAGATCAATATCAAGATTGACTAAATTAGTTATCCAATTTAGATCAACAATCTTTCCCTTTTTGATTTTGATAATTAAATTTATATTGAATAAAATTAAATATAATTTCAAGATATATGCTCCCCTCAATCAATGCTCCCTAAAAAGTAAATAAATTCTTGAAAATTTTTTTTTAAGTAATCTTGATCTTTAAAATCAATTCATTTTTTTGCCATCTCTTCCCTTTTGTCAAGATTAAAAAAAGGGATTTGGGACAATAATAGAAGCATGGATTGAAAATGAAAGTTAAAAAATCAAGTAATGAAATTATCAAACAAGTAAAAATAACATTAATTAAATAAGTAACAATTAAGTAAGAAGGAGAATATGCATTCATTAGAAAGGACAAGTACAATGTTGAACAATTGCAATTAAGTGCCAAAAAGATGGTAAAGGTTATTGTAAACCCTTAATTGTACACCTCATCATTCGGCCACAACTTCACACCTGCTAAGAATAATGCGCTACACAGAGCCAGCACGACGGTCCCGCTAACTGGTTAGTGGGCAGGGGTTAAGGGGGTAGCGCCTCCGGAGCTAAAAATAGACTTTAAATCACATTAGTATGATGATACTTAATTTTCAAATACTGAAACTTTTCCTATCTTGAGCAAACTTTCTATATCAGACAACGTTTTTTTGAAATGGACCGGATCTTTCCTCAAACTGACTGTTTAATTATTTTAAAATTAATTTTGAATCTATCGATACTGATCAATAATTTTTCTGAGCTCTATAACTCCCAAAACTGACTCAAAAATCTCAAAAATTAATCTGAGACCTCAAAAAGACTGGCCAAAAAGAGATATCAAAAAATGTGTCAGGATGCCACGTGGTGCGCTGCACTACAGGCATGCGACGTTGCGTCAGACATGTGTGGCGCTGGGGTAGAACCTTAACGCGGCGCTGCACAGGGTTCTGCAATATTCTAATGTCAGTAGGCTCTATCTGAGCAAAAAATAACCCTTTTACCCCTTTAAGTCTAATTTTCAGTCCTTTTTACCCCTACTCCTCATGGTTTTTTTACATTTTCACTACCTAAACTACCCTTACCTCCCTTTGCCTATAAATAGGCCCTCCATCTTTCATTTCTCTTCACTTCCAAAATTGATATTGATGGTTATCTATCAACTTTTCTTCTTCTCCCTCCATCCACTCTCTAATTAATTAATTAATCTTTTTAATTAATTAATTATCTCACCCTAACCAAGTTAATTAATCTTTTTAATTAACTAAAACTCTTTTTTAATTAATTAAGCTTTTTTAATTAATCACTCAATTAATTAATTAATTAATCTTTTTAATTAATTAATCCATCCATCCTTTTCATCATATTAATTAGCTAATTAATCATTTTAATTAATTAATTAATATTCTAATTCATCCAATCACCCGGTCCTAATAAATTGAAACTTCAGTATGATAAAACTCTCTATCCACTAAAAGCAAAGGTGTCAGCCTTTTTTCCTCACTCTCAAAACACCCAAACCAAAATCAATCTGATCAACTCCTAAACCCCTCCACTTAATCGTGGAATGAACTAGGTGGGTTTTTATTCCCATTCAATGGGGTACGTAGGGACGTTTAGAATTTAAATCTAAACCTTAAATTCAAATCCCAATCAATCTTCTTTTCCCTTTTTAATTAATGTAATTTGTAAATATTTACTTTAATTATTTTACTAATCCCCCATACACTATGCATTCATTTCTTTAACATCATCTTATAAGTGTCATTCATGAAATCAATTTTTCTAAAGTCAAATTAAACTTAAAAGCCAAATTTAGATTATTTAAAACAAAAAAATTAGTCCTTGAGCTTAACCTAGTTCGAGGCTAGTGATTTTATCCATGGGCAAATTAAAGTAAAAATGAATAAATTGGAGTCAATTTGGGTTTTTTCCTTAATATTTTTCTAATTAAATAAAATTAAGGTGGCAACTCCTAAAATCATTTTCAAAATTAACCAATCCAAACCCGAGGGTTTCATTGTGAGTCTAAACTCGAATGAGTATTCCGATTTCCTTTAGGAGACCGAGTTGGTGCTCGAACGAGGCCTCACAGTTGGCGACTCCACTAAGGACTAGTTGCCATCTTTTTAAAAAAAAAAAAGAAAAATAATAGGATTACTATTTGGTTAAGGAAAAACTTTTCTAAAATAATCTCTATTTGGCTCATTAAGTATAATTTGACTTTCATACATCACTTTGCATAATAAAGGCCCCTTGCCTAAACCTTAGCTTTAGGAAAACTTTTGGATAGCGAGTAGCATTGGCTCGACAACTCTCTTTGAATATATTGGGAGATGGCGAAAGCATTCCACCCGCGACGAATCCTAATCATTCGGTGGTGTAACGAATAATCAGTACTATTAGACCCACAAGAGGCTCCTTGCCTCACATATGATTAGGTATATCGATGCTCTCATGGGACGGGGACCCTTAATCAAACCATCCTTCACCCTTGTGCATATAGTCGCCCTAGCACTAACCTTAGGCTCCATGAATTGTAATGCTTGCGTACATATTCATGAAATCTTTTCGGCATGCATTATGACATGACCATGCATACATGTTATTAGACTAAGAACCTTGAGTCTATGTTATGCCTTGAACCAAGTTGAGCATCAACCTTCAATCCCCAAAACACTTGTGGCCCAAGACTTTTGGCTTATTACCTTCCTTAAGACTATTGGCACCACCATCACCTTAAGCCCAAAACCTTGAAATCCAAAACACTAATACACTTGCCCAAACACTCAAAGATATCAAACCCTCATTAAGCCCAAAACCTGTTGTCCCCAACCTAATTTCTAATCCTTAAGCCCAAAACCTTTTGTCCCCAACCTAATTCCTAATCCTTAAGCCCAAAACAATCATTACTCCAAACACCTTAAGCCTAAAATGTTTGGCCCAAAATACCTTAGGAAGTCATTTTTCTCCTCAAAATTTGCATCATTTCATCATTTTATTTTCATGTCTTTTTCATACACTTAACCTTCTTTGTCTTTTATTGCCTTGAAGGTACCGATGGCCCACTCTTTTGACCAAGACATCATTGTGAACCCTTAATTTTACACCTCATCATTCGGCCTCAGCTTGACACCTGCTAAGTTTAGTGCGCTACGTAGAGCTAGCATGGTGGTCCTGCTAGCCGGTTAGCAAGCAGGGGTCAATGGAGCAGTGCCCCTTGCGAGGGTGCTGGGGGCAGTGCCTCTAGAGTTAAAAATGGACTTACAGTCATTTTAGTATGAGAATACTTAATTTTTCAAACACTAGTACTTTTCCTACCTTGATCGGACCTTCTATATCAGACAGTATTTTTCTAAAACTAACTGGATTTTCTCCCTAACTAACTGCTCAAATATTTTAAAATTAATTTTGAACCTATTGACACTGACCAATTAATTTTTTGAACTCTAAAACTCCTAAAAACTGACTTGGAAGTCCGAAAATCTAGCCAAACAAAAAAGCCAAATTTCAGTTGGCACACCTATCAAGGCACTGGCGGTGTCGATTCCGACCTGGGCAGCGCCATCACCCTTATGCTGCCCAACCGGCCGACTATGCTACCCATATCGGCACCGGCGCCACCTGCAAGCCCCACAGCCCACGCCTGCATTTTCCAAAATACCCCCTCCAACCTAGTTTTTGGCCCTTTTTAGCCCTACTTCTCAAACTATCCTCACTCACTTTTCCTATAAATACCCCCCTTATCCTTCATTCCAACACACTTCTTGA
Source organism: Reutealis trisperma (assembly GCA_947687605.1). NCBI lineage: Eukaryota > Viridiplantae > Streptophyta > Magnoliopsida > Malpighiales > Euphorbiaceae > Reutealis > Reutealis trisperma. The sequence continues at coordinate 233,252 of CANTUT010001229.1, forward strand.
ATTAGTATTGATGGTTATCTGCTAATTCCTCTCTTCTTCTCCCTCCAACCACTCTCTAATCAATTAATTAATCTTTTTAATTAATTAATTAATCATTTTTTCTCTAAAATCAAATTAATCCTTTCTGACTGACTTCCAACTGGTGGTGGGTTGCACCGGCACCTTCAAGCGGCAGCCGCCCTACTGACGAGCATTTGGGTACCAAGAGCGACGGCGATCGATGACCGACGGTAGTAGACACGCAGAAGGAAGCTCCACCGGCACTGAGACTTCAAATGCAGATTTCGGCCTATTCTAGTGGTCAAATCAAGCGAGACCAATACCTTTCGACTCCTCACCTTAAGAGCTTTCGACTGGTACTTGCCTCGTCTCCTGAGACTCACCGAAAGCAAAGATAGGAGCTATGGTGGCCGAAGCTTCTGAGACATTTTTCGACGAGACAGCGGCATGTGGAGGCAAGTGGTAGCTATTTTTAAGATCCTGGCATCGAGGCGAGTCCAGTGGTGTGAAGATCACCCCTGCCAGCCACCGGCAGCGGCAACGCTTGGCCGGCCGGCGACATTCCGGTGGTGGCAAATGGCGGCGGCGGCGGGGTTAGTCCAGCAGCTCCGTCTTATCATTCCAGTGCAACTCTCAACATTCGTATTACTAAAAATTGCGAGGATAAACCCAAAACTCCTATATTTCAGTTAATTGATTTATATTATGTTTAGCAGATTCTAATTTTTAATTAAGTAATTGTTGAGTTCTGTTGATGAGTATGAGTTGGGAGGACCCAAAAGGGGTCGCTAGTATTGTATTGACTGTTAAGCTTATTTTAGAAGTGTTATGTTTTCTGTTGACTTGGGTGGTATCCGAGTTTAGTGTGGTTCTGCCAAAATCTCAGCAAGAGTTTCAATAGTCTTTAAGTTGTGTCTAGCTATGTGAGTCGTTTGTATTCTAATAATATCTCCTGTTGTTCAATGTCGTTGTTTTTGGTGTCTTCCTGCTTCCAAAGGCCACACTTTCGAGGGAAACCAGTAAGACACATTGTCAATTAGGTGAGTGATACTCCCTAATATATTATTCTGTTGACATATGCAACTGCATTTATTGTATGTATATTAATATGTATATTATGCACTATTATTGCATAGTGCATGTAACATTTTATTGTGATTGATAAATCGATATTCTATGCTATATAATGATTATGGTTGACGGATGGAGATCGGGAGGATACAGTACTACCTAGGATCATGGGTATGATTGTGATTATGGTTATGATTGTGATTATAATGGGATTGAGAAGATGAGTTATGACTTATGGATGCTGGCTGGGCCTGCTCATCGTCAAGGTCGCTATCAGTCGGGTTAGAGCGTCATGGTACAGACCAATGACGGCCGGACCTATTAGACATAAGAGATAGATTATTGGATTTAGAGAGCCAGGATATGGGGATCGACTCCCCATATTGATTATTAGTGTGAAACTGTAGACTGTATCTCATCCTTGCTTGATTGTGTGATTTGTCTATCTCTGTGACATGATGCATAGCATGAATATTAGAAATTTGTCTGTCGGATACCAGTTTAATATATTAGTTAGTATCCTTCACTGAGTTAGACGCTCATTCCTATTCAACTTGTTATTTTTCATGTCGTAAAATGAGTTTGTGAAGAGATTGTAAATTGAGTTAGACTACCATTTGTCTTTCGGCAGCATTCTGTATTATAAGTACTGAGTTATATAAATAATATGTATAATTGTATCATAATTATAGAACTCCGCAATGTTACATCTTTTACCTGTATTTTTTTGAATATTCAGTTGATATGTATTTTCTGAGTTGAGATATTATTGCTAAGTATAATCCAATTGTATGATAAATGATATTTATGAGATAATTGAGTTATTAGCCCAGTGTGGCCTTTGTTTTAAATTGATGTGGGTTTGGATCTGCTTAAATGTAGGCCCATAGTCCTTTATAGTTTTGGTTTCTATTATTGAGTTTTCTGTCAGACTTACTACGAGCACTGGTAACCATATGCATTTCTCGTGTCCTAGTGTCGATCACATGCTTTTAAGTTTAGGGTGTGACAGGTTCGGTTATAACTGAAATTTTTTTTGCTATAACTGAACCAAACCGAAATTTAATTCGGTTTCTTAAAATAAAAACTGAAACCAAACTGATATTATAAAAAACTAAATCGAATCAAATTGAACTAATCGGTTTGGTTCAGTTTTTTTTTTTTATTTTGGATCGGTTATGCTTACTCCTACCAAATAGTAACATAAACCCATAAAAATAATAATGTCAAGGGTTCAATTTGAAGCCTGTTATAATTACATTAAAGATGAGTCCCACTTAATACTAATACAACTTGAAGAATAGGATATATTTTACTTGTTAATGACTTACTATAGTAGGTTAAAAGAAGTGGGATAAATTATCTCTAGGACATCCTAGAATTGGCCTTAAATTATTTGTCTTTTTAATACTTAACAACTGGTATACATTCAAAAACATAATTTAAATTCAAAGATTAAATTATAAAATTTAGTTACGCAGCTAAAATTGAGTTATAAAATGTGAAATAATAATTTAAAATTAATTTTAGGATATAAGGTATCAAAAATTAGTTACAAAATTTAAATTCTCCAAAAATAATAATTTTTTCCATTTAAAAGATTTTGCTATAAATTTAATTAGCATTTTGTTAATAATTATCATTTGAATCTTAATAAATATTCTCAATATAAACAATTTAAATAAATATAAATAGGCTTTTTTCCTCCACCCAAATGGTATACATATATGAAAACATGGTATACATTATGTATATGTTTGGTATCTGCAACTACTTTAATATATATAGATTACAAATGTGAAAAATTAAAAAGATGAACTAATAATAAATGGTATAAGTATATAAAAATATGGTATACATTACATATATATTTGATATTTGCAACTATTTTAACATATACATATTGCAAATTTAAAAAATTAAAATATATATAAACTAATAATAAATGGTATACGTTAAGTATATGTTTGGCATTTGCAACTATGTTATATATATATATATATATATATATATATATATATTAGATTTTTTCTAACGTACTTTGTATACTAATCTCTATTGAGACTCGTTAAAACTCATTAGAAATATAAATATTTATTCTAAATTTTTACTCTTTCTCAATAAAAATTGACCAGTTTTTTGTTACTTAGGTATAAAATTATATACTTTTACACGAAGTAAAGTTTTAAATTAAAATGATATAAAACTTATCAATAAATACCATGAGGCCAAAATCCTATTGGTTTATTTTTAAGATTATCATGGATAAATATTTATATAATATTCACTTTAGTTGTTGAATCCAAATTAAATTAAATTTTTATGTGAAAATCTAAAAATTTGACAAAAATATAATTATACATAATAAATATTATCTATGGTTGTGTATATTTAATACAATTAGAATGATGATAATATATATATATATGTGTGTGTGTGTATACATATATATGTATGTGTGTGTGTGTGTGTGTATGAATGTATTTTAAAAGCATTACATATATAATATTGAAAGAAGATGAGTCATGCATATCTAAGTAAAAATTATTTCTTATAATTTTAAATGATATTCTTATATTCAAGAATATGTAAGAGAAAAAAAAGTAAAGGAATTGATAGATGTGTTTTATTATAATCTTCTAATTTATTTTGTTATTGTTAGGTTGCCTAATTATTAGTTATTGATTGATTTTTATATTAATACTTGACATATTTATTGTTTTCTTATAATTTCAATGTATGTTGTATATTTTTATTAATTTTAATAAACTTGATCTCTTTAACACATTATAGCTTAATTTCTATTCTTTTAGAAAATTAATAACAATCTTTTCAATATCTATATGACTATTGTTTTAAAAACTATACTGGTGACTGAATCAGATAAGTTATCGGTTCACAGTTGAATTGGTTAAACCAATTGAATAAAATGTCTTCATTTTTTATTTTTTATCTTTTGGTCATTTTATAAAAAATTTCCATTAATATAGGTCTGATTGGTGAAAAACTGGTGAAAGGACGATTTAATCGAAATTTCAGTTTTTCAGTGAATTGAAACGGACTAGTTAACAATTTTCAATTAAACAAATTAAACCGACTAGTCCAATTCTATTTTTATAACACTAATATACACAAATTTTGCATCATCAACAATGAACTTGTTATCTCCATTTGAATCTACCTCTACACTCACATTAAGTTTAGATTTTCACTATGATATCTTTGACACGAACCCTTTAAATTCAGACTCTAATTTTATCAAAAGTCTATCTACATTCGAATCATTATCACTTATTTTTATATTTGTATTTTTATTAATTATCAATAACAATTCTCTCTAACAATTTCTTTAATGCATCTAAAAACTTAACATAAACCAATTTCATAGATAATACAATGTTTAGGCCAAATCTAGACTCTTTAACCACCACCTCCTATAAACTATTTTTAGACACAATATCATAACTACCCCTTCTTCCTCACAAGAAAAAAATAGTTTAAACAAATCTATATTTTAATACATCTACAATATTGAAAAAAGATAAGTCAAATATATCTAAATAAATCATTTTTTGTAATTTGAAATATTTCTTATGTTCAATAATATGTTAGAGAAAAGAAAGCAAAGGAATTAATAGGTACGTTTTATTATAATTTTTGAATTTATTTTATTATTATTATATTGTATTAATTATAGATTGATTTTTATGTTAATACTTGGTACGCCTATGGTTTTCTTATAATTTCAATATATATTATATATTTTTATTAGTTTTGATAAACTTGATCTTTTTTATATATTATAACTTAATTTCCCTTCCTTTAGAAAATCAACAATCTTTTCAGTATATATATATGTATCATTATTTTAAAAACTATACCGGTGATTGAACCAGACAAGTTTATAAAATACATTAATTTTTTATTTGTTTTAATAAAAAACTATTATAAATTCACATTAGAATTAAATGCATCATTTGTGAATTTAAATCAATGTTAATTTAATATTAATTGTATGCAATTGAATTATTATGTAATACCATATTATATAATTTATTAATTTATTTTGAGAGTATCAATACAATTATCATTTAATTTTTACTTTTTTAATAATTATATGGGTTAATTTCGCATTATTTTTATACAAAGAAAAAAAATAATTTTGAACAAAAAAATAAATCGTAATTCATTATACATATTTTTTAGTTTTTGTATGCATAAAGTTGATTTTTTAGTTTTGTTCAAAATTAATTATAACTTTTTAATGAAAACTTGAAAGTATAATATATATGATTAACTAAACTGAAAACTAAAAATATTCATCATATTATAAATTATTTTCAATTGATTTTCAATTTTGATACATTTTAAATTTCTTCCATAATAAAAATTTTAAATAAATTTAAATATTTATAGAATTACAAATAAATTAATTTTTTTAGAAGACCATACCATTATAAATAGACTATACAATTATAAATAGAAATTTTAACATTTGATAATAAAATAATAGGATTTTACTTATTGTTGTTAAATAAACTCTCAATTAATGCATTTTCTTTTTCTACTACATTTTCTTATAAAATCAAAAGTAATTTTTCTAATTTATAATAAAATTTTTTCAAAATCAAATTAAAATTTTTCTAATTTTTTAACATTCAAATAATCAAAATTAAATTGAAAATTCTCTAACTTAAATTGAAATTTTTCTATCTTCTTAATATTCAAAATAACATAAAAAAATAAATTATTCTAATTGAATTCATTTATAAAAATCATTATTATTTTTTTTAGAACATACAAATTATTACTATTAGTTAAAACAACTAATTTTAAAATTTATAATGAAACAAAATAATAATTTACGTAATGAATGTCAAATTAAAATTTTTCTAACTTATTAATATTCAAACAATTAAAGTCAAAAGTGTTTATCTATCTTCTTAATAATGGAAAAAAAAATCATTCTAATTGAATTCTTTTTTATTTAAATTAAATATAATTAACTATATATTAAATAATAATTATTTATTCTTTCTTTATTCTAATTGAATTTATTCTTTCTTTATTTAAATTAAATTAGATAATTAAATTATTAAATTATAATAATTAGATATTTACAAATTTGTAATATAATTAATTATATATTAAATAATAATTATTTTTTTATTCCAATTGAATTCATATAATAATTATTTTATTTTTTCCTTATTCTAATTAAATATATCATTCATTATTTAAATTAAATATAATTAGATAATTATATTATTTAATTAATAAATGATCATATTGTCTATCATAAATGCACAATTAAAAAAAAATTTAGTGAAGAGCTCTTATGTAAATGTGTTTATTCCCTCTCTCTCATATATATATATATATATATAGCAAATTTGAAAATTAAAAATATAAACTATTTTGTATGTATATGGTGTACATTATATATATGTTTGGGATTGATAACTATTTTAATATACACACACTCCAATACTTAATATGCTTTAATATTTGCAACTACACCCCAATACATATTTAATATCTGCAACTACTTTTATATAGATACAAATCACAATTTTAAAAATTAAAAAGATAAAATGATAATGAATGGTCTATGTATTTGAAAATATAGTATACACAAAGATAAGAGAGAGAGATAGGCATTTTTAGTGATCCACTAAACAAATAAAATATGCTAAAAAGTTTCAATATTGTTATCACAACCACATCATACTTTGAATTGGAATTTGACTGAATTTTGGCTTTTTTTTTTGTTTAAGTGAGAAAAAGGGAATTAAAGTCTAATTCAATGAATAGAGATAACATTAGCCAAAACTTCACCAACCCTTTATGTTAATTATTGAACTAATTAATGAAAGAGCCTTCACCATCAATAATATATCAATGTTTTGGAACAATACAACCCATCAAATGATGGAAGGCATGCCAGAGCTGCAAGTTATTACAAGTTTCCAGTATCAAATATAAATGATGAAATTAGAAAGGAAATGAAAACATGCAAAGAAATGATAAGCATCAGATTTCTAGTTCAATTGCACTCCTAGACATTAAATCAGGAAGAGTAACCACTTGTCCACTCTTAGACGTTGAATCAGGAAGACAGGCCACTTGTCCTCATACTACCTATATTCCCAACTAATTATAGTGGAGGCCTAATTGCAACAACCGTATAACCTAAGTTTTTTGGGTGATAATCATCATATAGCAATAATTTGTTTTCTCACTCGAGTATAAGCTTTTATTGAAAAATAGTGGGTATAATAAAGAGCTTGTCCATAAACTATAAAGATGAGAAAATTTAACTTCTAGAAGTAAATACCTTTTGCTTAGTGCAGGTCTTTCATAGGGCAGAACCTGAAAGAAATCTTAGCATAAATTAAAAATTTTCCAAATTAATGCAAATTCAAATATCTTTCTTTTTTCCAATAGACATATCCATAACTTAGAAAAATAAAAGAATAAGAATACCTATACACACATAGGTATCAAATTATCAAGCTAAATTCATTGACTCAGAAATATAAGAGTAACGTGATTCCATTCCCAATTTATAACATATTCATATGAATCATATAAAGAGTTCTATCTCATTCTTTAATCATGAAAATGATTTACAATACATGGCTAATGTTAAAGGACATACTTTATAACAAATTCAAGCAAATATTTTTTTGTATTATCCAATACCAAATCACACAGTTGCATCCTTATTGACTTAAAAAGAGATAGAGAGAGAGAGAGAGAGAGAGAGAGGTTTTATTAAATAACTTGTAGTTGAATAGAGTATTACAACAATTACCTTGAAATAAAAGGCAATGAAAGACTCATAATTACTGCTGGCCCTTATGCACTAAGAAGGGGGTTAAGTTGGTAGCAAATTAAAAATTGAAAGTTTGAGAGATAGGGATAGAGAAGAGAGAACACATAAGATTTACAATGATTTGGGTTCAACTAACCCTACATCCACTCCCTAATTTCAATTGGGTATTTTCATTATTAATGGAGTTTTAACAAGTTTACTTCTAACTTAATGTTTATACTCACACTCAAACCTTACAAGTTTTTTTTTGAGTCTCACACTCAAACCTTAACTAATTTTTTCCTAAGGCTTACACTCAACTCTTATAAGAGTTTTGCAAGGCTCACTCTAAAAACTATACAAGAGTTTTCTACAGCTCACTCCTCAACTTAACAAGTACTTAATTGCTAACACTCAACCATTTGAGCATTCAAAGCTTGTATAACAAATATAAGGATGAATTAAAAGTTTAAAGCTCATAAGGGTTTGACCACTTAAAGGAGTTTTTGAATTATATTTGAGACCTTTAGAAGGAGTATTTATAACTTCCCACCACCAAAGAGCCGTTACAAATGAACCCATAGCTAAATTTCTTCCTAATAATTATAAATCTTACATTTAGTATGTTGTTAGACAAGAATCTGGTCGCAGAGCCTTGGTCATAGTCTCGATCACCATTTTGTGATTGAGACTAAAGAATTGCAGTCACGATCTTCAAATATCTAAAACGGCTAGTTCAATATAGCAAGTTTTTGTTGGCTGATCAAATATCCATTGGAGCTCTTTCTTGCCTTATGAATGTCATGGTCACAACCTCTTTATCGCTGTCATTAGTTGCCTTCCGTATCCTAAGTCGCAGTCATGAGATCCATTGCGATCTTCTTTATATCCAATTGGTTTTAAGATTTTGTTATTGAATTAATTCTCAATCACGATAGGGAAGCGGTTATGACTTGCCTATTGCAGGCGCAATTACTCAGTTATGGGCGTAACTTACGAGTTTGTTTCATAACTCAGAATATTTCTTAAGATTCTTGACTTGTAACATCTTCTAAGTATCTTGCCTGCAAAATAGTATATATATATATATATATATATATATATATATATATATATATATATATATATATATATATATATATATATATATATATATATATATATATATATATATATATATATATATATATATATATATATATATATATATATATATATATATATATATATATATATATATATATATATATATATATATATGTATGTATATATATCAAAACACTTCAATTTGATTATCAAGATCAATATCAAGATTGACTAAATTAGTTATCCAATTTAGATCAACAATCTTTCCCTTTTTGATTTTGATAATTAAATTTATATTGAATAAAATTAAATATAATTTCAAGATATATGCTCCCCTCAATCAATGCTCCCTAAAAAGTAAATAAATTCTTGAAAATTTTTTTTTAAGTAATCTTGATCTTTAAAATCAATTCATTTTTTTGCCATCTCTTCCCTTTTGTCAAGATTAAAAAAAGGGATTTGGGACAATAATAGAAGCATGGATTGAAAATGAAAGTTAAAAAATCAAGTAATGAAATTATCAAACAAGTAAAAATAACATTAATTAAATAAGTAACAATTAAGTAAGAAGGAGAATATGCATTCATTAGAAAGGACAAGTACAATGTTGAACAATTGCAATTAAGTGCCAAAAAGATGGTAAAGGTTATTGTAAACCCTTAATTGTACACCTCATCATTCGGCCACAACTTCACACCTGCTAAGAATAATGCGCTACACAGAGCCAGCACGACGGTCCCGCTAACTGGTTAGCGGGCAGGGGTTAAGGGGGTAGCGCCTCCGGAGCTAAAAATAGACTTTAAATCACATTAGTATGATGATACTTAATTTTCAAATACTGAAACTTTTCCTATCTTGAGCAAACTTTCTATATCAGACAACGTTTTTTTGAAATGGACCGGATCTTTCCTCAAACTGACTGTTTAATTATTTTAAAATTAATTTTGAATCTATCGATACTGATCAATAATTTTTCTGAGCTCTATAACTCCCAAAACTGACTCAAAAATCTCAAAAATTAATCTGAGACCTCAAAAAGACTGGCCAAAAAGAGATATCAAAAAATGTGTCAGGATGCCACGTGGTGCGCTGCACTACAGGCATGCGACGTTGCGTCAGACATGTGTGGCGCTGGGGTAGAACCTTAACGCGGCGCTGCACAGGGTTCTGCAATATTCTAATGTCAGTAGGCTCTATCTGAGCAAAAAATAACCCTTTTACCCCTTTAAGTCTAATTTTCAGTCCTTTTTACCCCTACTCCTCATGGTTTTTTTACATTTTCACTACCTAAACTACCCTTACCTCCCTTTGCCTATAAATAGGCCCTCCATCTTTCATTTCTCTTCACTTCCAAAATTGATATTGATGGTTATCTATCAACTTTTCTTCTTCTCCCTCCATCCACTCTCTAATTAATTAATTAATCTTTTTAATTAATTAATTATCTCACCCTAACCAAGTTAATTAATCTTTTTAATTAACTAAAACTCTTTTTTAATTAATTAAGCTTTTTTAATTAATCACTCAATTAATTAATTAATTAATCTTTTTAATTAATTAATCCATCCATCCTTTTCATCATATTAATTAGCTAATTAATCATTTTAATTAATTAATTAATATTCTAATTCATCCAATCACCCGGTCCTAATAAATTGAAACTTCAGTATGATAAAACTCTCTATCCACTAAAAGCAAAGGTGTCAGCCTTTTTTCCTCACTCTCAAAACACCCAAACCAAAATCAATCTGATCAACTCCTAAACCCCTCCACTTAATCGTGGAATGAACTAGGTGGGTTTTTATTCCCATTCAATGGGGTACGTAGGGACGTTTAGAATTTAAATCTAAACCTTAAATTCAAATCCCAATCAATCTTCTTTTCCCTTTTTAATTAATGTAATTTGTAAATATTTACTTTAATTATTTTACTAATCCCCCATACACTATGCATTCATTTCTTTAACATCATCTTATAAGTGTCATTCATGAAATCAATTTTTCTAAAGTCAAATTAAACTTAAAAGCCAAATTTAGATTATTTAAAACAAAAAAATTAGTCCTTGAGCTTAACCTAGTTCGAGGCTAGTGATTTTATCCATGGGCAAATTAAAGTAAAAATGAATAAATTGGAGTCAATTTGGGTTTTTTCCTTAATATTTTTCTAATTAAATAAAATTAAGGTGGCAACTCCTAAAATCATTTTCAAAATTAACCAATCCAAACCCGAGGGTTTCATTGTGAGTCTAAACTCGAATGAGTATTCCGATTTCCTTTAGGAGACCGAGTTGGTGCTCGAACGAGGCCTCACAGTTGGCGACTCCACTAAGGACTAGTTGCCATCTTTTTAAAAAAAAAAAAGAAAAATAATAGGATTACTATTTGGTTAAGGAAAAACTTTTCTAAAATAATCTCTATTTGGCTCATTAAGTATAATTTGACTTTCATACATCACTTTGCATAATAAAGGCCCCTTGCCTAAACCTTAGCTTTAGGAAAACTTTTGGATAGCGAGTAGCATTGGCTCGACAACTCTCTTTGAATATATTGGGAGATGGCGAAAGCATTCCACCCGCGACGAATCCTAATCATTCGGTGGTGTAACGAATAATCAGTACTATTAGACCCACAAGAGGCTCCTTGCCTCACATATGATTAGGTATATCGATGCTCTCATGGGACGGGGACCCTTAATCAAACCATCCTTCACCCTTGTGCATATAGTCGCCCTAGCACTAACCTTAGGCTCCATGAATTGTAATGCTTGCGTACATATTCATGAAATCTTTTCGGCATGCATTATGACATGACCATGCATACATGTTATTAGACTAAGAACCTTGAGTCTATGTTATGCCTTGAACCAAGTTGAGCATCAACCTTCAATCCCCAAAACACTTGTGGCCCAAGACTTTTGGCTTATTACCTTCCTTAAGACTATTGGCACCACCATCACCTTAAGCCCAAAACCTTGAAATCCAAAACACTAATACACTTGCCCAAACACTCAAAGATATCAAACCCTCATTAAGCCCAAAACCTGTTGTCCCCAACCTAATTTCTAATCCTTAAGCCCAAAACCTTTTGTCCCCAACCTAATTCCTAATCCTTAAGCCCAAAACAATCATTACTCCAAACACCTTAAGCCTAAAATGTTTGGCCCAAAATACCTTAGGAAGTCATTTTTCTCCTCAAAATTTGCATCATTTCATCATTTTATTTTCATGTCTTTTTCATACACTTAACCTTCTTTGTCTTGTATTGCCTTGAAGGTACCGATGGCCCACTCTTTTGACCAAGACATCATTGTGAACCCTTAATTTTACACCTCATCATTCGGCCTCAGCTTGACACCTGCTAAGTTTAGTGCGCTACGTAGAGCTAGCATGGTGGTCCTGCTAGCCGGTTAGCAAGCAGGGGTCAATGGAGCAGTGCCCCTTGCGAGGGTGCTGGGGGCAGTGCCTCTAGAGTTAAAAATGGACTTACAGTCATTTTAGTATGAGAATACTTAATTTTTCAAACACTAGTACTTTTCCTACCTTGATCGGACCTTCTATATCAGACAGTATTTTTCTAAAACTAACTGGATTTTCTCCCTAACTAACTGCTCAAATATTTTAAAATTAATTTTGAACCTATTGACACTGACCAATTAATTTTTTGAACTCTAAAACTCCTAAAAACTGACTTGGAAGTCCGAAAATCTAGCCAAACAAAAAAGCCAAATTTCAGTTGGCACACCTATCAAGGCACTGGCGGTGTCGATTCCGACCTGGGCAGCGCCATCACCCTTATGCTGCCCAACCGGCCGACTATGCTACCCATATCGGCACCGGCGCCACCTGCAAGCCCCACAGCCCACGCCTGCATTTTACAAAATACCCCCTCCAACCTAGTTTTTGGCCCTTTTTAGCCCTACTTCTCAAACTATCCTCACTCACTTTTCCTATAAATACCCCCCTTATCCTTCATTCCAACACACTTCTTGAATTAGTATTGATGGTTATCTGCTAATTCCTCTCTTCTTCTCCCTCCAACCACTCTCTAATCAATTAATTAATCTTTTTAATTAATTAATTAATCATTTTTTCTCTAAAATCAAATTAATCCTTTCTGACTGACTTCCAACTGGTGGTGGGTTGCACCGGCACCTTCAAGCGGCAGCCGCCCTACTGACGAGCATTTGGGTACCAAGAGCGACGGCGATCGATGACCGACGGTAGTAGACACGCAGAAGGAAGCTCCACCGGCACTGAGACTTCAAATGCAGATTTCGGCCTATTCTAGTGGTCAAATCAAGCGAGACCAATACCTTTCGACTCCTCACCTTAAGAGCTTTCGACTGGTACTTGCCTCGTCTCCTGAGACTCACCGAAAGCAAAGATAGGAGCTATGGTGGCCGAAGCTTCTGAGACATTTTTCGACGAGACAGCGGCATGTGGAGGCAAGTGGTAGCTATTTTTAAGATCCTGGCATCGAGGCGAGTCCAGTGGTGTGAAGATCACCCCTGCCAGCCACCGGCAGCGGCAACGCTTGGCCGGCCGGCGACATTCCGGTGGTGGCAAATGGCGGCGGCGGCGGGGTTAGTCCAGCAGCTCCGTCTTATCATTCCAGTGCAACTCTCAACATTCGTATTACTAAAAATTGCGAGGATAAACCCAAAACTCCTATATTTCAGTTAATTGATTTATATTATGTTTAGCAGATTCTAATTTTTAATTAAGTAATTGTTGAGTTCTGTTGATGAGTATGAGTTGGGAGGACCCAAAAGGGGTCGCTAGTATTGTATTGACTGTTAAGCTTATTTTAGAAGTGTTATGTTTTCTGTTGACTTGGGTGGTATCCGAGTTTAGTGTGGTTCTGCCAAAATCTCAGCAAGAGTTTCAATAGTCTTTAAGTTGTGTCTAGCTATGTGAGTCGTTTGTATTCTAATAATATCTCCTGTTGTTCAATGTCGTTGTTTTTGGTGTCTTCCTGCTTCCAAAGGCCACACTTTCGAGGGAAACCAGTAAGACACATTGTCAATTAGGTGAGTGATACTCCCTAATATATTATTCTGTTGACATATGCAACTGCATTTATTGTATGTATATTAATATGTATATTATGCACTATTATTGCATAGTGCATGTAACATTTTATTGTGATTGATAAATCGATATTCTATGCTATATAATGATTATGGTTGACGGATGGAGATCGGGAGGATACAGTACTACCTAGGATCATGGGTATGATTGTGATTATGGTTATGATTGTGATTATAATGGGATTGAGAAGATGAGTTATGACTTATGGATGCTGGCTGGGCCTGCTCATCGTCAAGGTCGCTATCAGTCGGGTTAGAGCGTCATGGTACAGACCAATGACGGCCGGACCTATTAGACATAAGAGATAGATTATTGGATTTAGAGAGCCAGGATATGGGGATCGACTCCCCATATTGATTATTAGTGTGAAACTGTAGACTGTATCTCATCCTTGCTTGATTGTGTGATTTGTCTATCTCTGTGACATGATGCATAGCATGAATATTAGAAATTTGTCTGTCGGATACCAGTTTAATATATTAGTTAGTATCCTTCACTGAGTTAGACGCTCATTCCTATTCAACTTGTTATTTTTCATGTCGTAAAATGAGTTTGTGAAGAGATTGTAAATTGAGTTAGACTACCATTTGTCTTTCGGCAGCATTCTGTATTATAAGTACTGAGTTATATAAATAATATGTATAATTGTATCATAATTATAGAACTCCGCAATGTTACATCTTTTACCTGTATTTTTTTGAATATTCAGTTGATATGTATTTTCTGAGTTGAGATATTATTGCTAAGTATAATCCAATTGTATGATAAATGATATTTATGAGATAATTGAGTTATTAGCCCAGTGTGGCCTTTGTTTTAAATTGATGTGGGTTTGGATCTGCTTAAATGTAGGCCCATAGTCCTTTATAGTTTTGGTTTCTATTATTGAGTTTTCTGTCAGACTTACTACGAGCACTGGTAACCATATGCATTTCTCGTGTCCTAGTGTCGATCACATGCTTTTAAGTTTAGGGTGTGACAGGTTCGGTTATAACTGAAATTTTTTTTGCTATAACTGAACCAAACCGAAATTTAATTCGGTTTCTTAAAATAAAAACTGAAACCAAACTGATATTATAAAAAACTAAATCGAATCAAATTGAACTAATCGGTTTGGTTCAGTTTTTTTTTTTTATTTTGGATCGGTTATGCTTACTCCTACCAAATAGTAACATAAACCCATAAAAATAATAATGTCAAGGGTTCAATTTGAAGCCTGTTATAATTACATTAAAGATGAGTCCCACTTAATACTAATACAACTTGAAGAATAGGATATATTTTACTTGTTAATGACTTACTATAGTAGGTTAAAAGAAGTGGGATAAATTATCTCTAGGACATCCTAGAATTGGCCTTAAATTATTTGTCTTTTTAATACTTAACAACTGGTATACATTCAAAAACATAATTTAAATTCAAAGATTAAATTATAAAATTTAGTTACGCAGCTAAAATTGAGTTATAAAATGTGAAATAATAATTTAAAATTAATTTTAGGATATAAGGTATCAAAAATTAGTTACAAAATTTAAATTCTCCAAAAATAATAATTTTTTCCATTTAAAAGATTTTGCTATAAATTTAATTAGCATTTTGTTAATAATTATCATTTGAATCTTAATAAATATTCTCAATATAAACAATTTAAATAAATATAAATAGGCTTTTTTCCTCCACCCAAATGGTATACATATATGAAAACATGGTATACATTATGTATATGTTTGGTATCTGCAACTACTTTAATATATATAGATTACAAATGTGAAAAATTAAAAAGATGAACTAATAATAAATGGTATAAGTATATAAAAATATGGTATACATTACATATATATTTGATATTTGCAACTATTTTAACATATACATATTGCAAATTTAAAAAATTAAAATATATATAAACTAATAATAAATGGTATACGTTAAGTATATGTTTGGCATTTGCAACTATGTTATATATATATATATATATATATATATATATATATATATATATTAGATTTTTTCTAACGTACTTTGTATACTAATCTCTATTGAGACTCGTTAAAACTCATTAGAAATATAAATATTTATTCTAAATTTTTACTCTTTCTCAATAAAAATTGACCAGTTTTTTGTTACTTAGGTATAAAATTATATACTTTTACACGAAGTAAAGTTTTAAATTAAAATGATATAAAACTTATCAATAAATACCATGAGGCCAAAATCCTATTGGTTTATTTTTAAGATTATCATGGATAAATATTTATATAATTTTATTAAATTCACTTTAGTTGTTGAATCCAAATTAAATTAAATTTTTATGTGAAAATCTAAAAATTTGACAAAAATATAATTATACATAATAAATATTATCTATGGTTGTGTATATTTAATACAATTAGAATGATGATAATATATATATATATGTGTGTGTGTGTATACATATATATGTATGTGTGTGTGTGTGTGTGTATGAATGTATTTTAAAAGCATTACATATATAATATTGAAAGAAGATGAGTCATGCATATCTAAGTAAAAATTATTTCTTATAATTTTAAATGATATTCTTATATTCAAGAATATGTAAGAGAAAAAAAAGTAAAGGAATTGATAGATGTGTTTTATTATAATCTTCTAATTTATTTTGTTATTGTTAGGTTGCCTAATTATTAGTTATTGATTGATTTTTATATTAATACTTGACATATTTATTGTTTTCTTATAATTTCAATGTATGTTGTATATTTTTATTAATTTTAATAAACTTGATCTCTTTAACACATTATAGCTTAATTTCTATTCTTTTAGAAAATTAATAACAATCTTTTCAATATCTATATGACTATTGTTTTAAAAACTATACTGGTGACTGAATCAGATAAGTTATCGGTTCACAGTTGAATTGGTTAAACCAATTGAATAAAATGTCTTCATTTTTTATTTTTTATCTTTTGGTCATTTTATAAAAAATTTCCATTAATATAGGTCTGATTGGTGAAAAACTGGTGAAAGGACGATTTAATCGAAATTTCAGTTTTTCAGTGAATTGAAACGGACTAGTTAACAATTTTCAATTAAACAAATTAAACCGACTAGTCCAATTCTATTTTTATAACACTAATATACACAAATTTTGCATCATCAACAATGAACTTGTTATCTCCATTTGAATCTACCTCTACACTCACATTAAGTTTAGATTTTCACTATGATATCTTTGACACGAACCCTTTAAATTCAGACTCTAATTTTATCAAAAGTCTATCTACATTCGAATCATTATCACTTATTTTTATATTTGTATTTTTATTAATTATCAATAACAATTCTCTCTAACAATTTCTTTAATGCATCTAAAAACTTAACATAAACCAATTTCATAGATAATACAATGTTTAGGCCAAATCTAGACTCTTTAACCACCACCTCCTATAAACTATTTTTAGACACAATATCATAACTACCCCTTCTTCCTCACAAGAAAAAAATAGTTTAAACAAATCTATATTTTAATACATCTACAATATTGAAAAAAGATAAGTCAAATATATCTAAATAAATCATTTTTTGTAATTTGAAATATTTCTTATGTTCAATAATATGTTAGAGAAAAGAAAGCAAAGGAATTAATAGGTACGTTTTATTATAATTTTTGAATTTATTTTATTATTATTATATTGTATTAATTATAGATTGATTTTTATGTTAATACTTGGTACGCCTATGGTTTTCTTATAATTTCAATATATATTATATATTTTTATTAGTTTTGATAAACTTGATCTTTTTTATATATTATAACTTAATTTCCCTTCCTTTAGAAAATCAACAATCTTTTCAGTATATATATATGTATCATTATTTTAAAAACTATACCGGTGATTGAACCAGACAAGTTTATAAAATACATTAATTTTTTATTTGTTTTAATAAAAAACTATTATAAATTCACATTAGAATTAAATGCATCATTTGTGAATTTAAATCAATGTTAATTTAATATTAATTGTATGCAATTGAATTATTATGTAATACCATATTATATAATTTATTAATTTATTTTGAGAGTATCAATACAATTATCATTTAATTTTTACTTTTTTAATAATTATATGGGTTAATTTCGCATTATTTTTATACAAAGAAAAAAAATAATTTTGAACAAAAAAATAAATCGTAATTCATTATACATATTTTTTAGTTTTTGTATGCATAAAGTTGATTTTTTAGTTTTGTTCAAAATTAATTATAACTTTTTAATGAAAACTTGAAAGTATAATATATATGATTAACTAAACTGAAAACTAAAAATATTCATCATATTATAAATTATTTTCAATTGATTTTCAATTTTGATACATTTTAAATTTCTTCCATAATAAAAATTTTAAATAAATTTAAATATTTATAGAATTACAAATAAATTAATTTTTTTAGAAGACCATACCATTATAAATAGACTATACAATTATAAATAGAAATTTTAACATTTGATAATAAAATAATAGGATTTTACTTATTGTTGTTAAATAAACTCTCAATTAATGCATTTTCTTTTTCTACTACATTTTCTTATAAAATCAAAAGTAATTTTTCTAATTTATAATAAAATTTTTTCAAAATCAAATTAAAATTTTTCTAATTTTTTAACATTCAAATAATCAAAATTAAATTGAAAATTCTCTAACTTAAATTGAAATTTTTCTATCTTCTTAATATTCAAAATAACATAAAAAAATAAATTATTCTAATTGAATTCATTTATAAAAATCATTATTATTTTTTTTAGAACATACAAATTATTACTATTAGTTAAAACAACTAATTTTAAAATTTATAATGAAACAAAATAATAATTTACGTAATGAATGTCAAATTAAAATTTTTCTAACTTATTAATATTCAAACAATTAAAGTCAAAAGTGTTTATCTATCTTCTTAATAATGGAAAAAAAAATCATTCTAATTGAATTCTTTTTTATTTAAATTAAATATAATTAACTATATATTAAATAATAATTATTTATTCTTTCTTTATTCTAATTGAATTTATTCTTTCTTTATTTAAATTAAATTAGATAATTAAATTATTAAATTATAATAATTAGATATTTACAAATTTGTAATATAATTAATTATATATTAAATAATAATTATTTTTTTATTCCAATTGAATTCATATAATAATTATTTTATTTTTTCCTTATTCTAATTAAATATATCATTCATTATTTAAATTAAATATAATTAGATAATTATATTATTTAATTAATAAATGATCATATTGTCTATCATAAATGCACAATTAAAAAAAAATTTAGTGAAGAGCTCTTATGTAAATGTGTTTATTCCCTCTCTTTCATATATATATATATATATAGCAAATTTGAAAATTAAAAATATAAACTATTTTGTATGTATATGGTGTACATTATATATATGTTTGGGATTGATAACTATTTTAATATACACACACTCCAATACTTAATATGCTTTAATATTTGCAACTACACCCCAATACATATTTAATATCTGCAACTACTTTTATATAGATACAAATCACAATTTTAAAAATTAAAAAGATAAAATGATAATGAATGGTCTATGTATTTGAAAATATAGTATACACAAAGATAAGAGAGAGAGATAGGCATTTTTAGTGATCCACTAAACAAATAAAATATGCTAAAAAGTTTCAATATTGTTATCACAACCACATCATACTTTGAATTGGAATTTGACTGAATTTTGGCTTTTTTTTTTGTTTAAGTGAGAAAAAGGGAATTAAAGTCTAATTCAATGAATAGAGATAACATTAGCCAAAACTTCACCAACCCTTTATGTTAATTATTGAACTAATTAATGAAAGAGCCTTCACCATCAATAATATATCAATGTTTTGGAACAATACAACCCATCAAATGATGGAAGGCATGCCAGAGCTGCAAGTTATTACAAGTTTCCAGTATCAAATATAAATGATGAAATTAGAAAGGAAATGAAAACATGCAAAGAAATGATAAGCATCAGATTTCTAGTTCAATTGCACTCCTAGACATTAAATCAGGAAGAGTAACCACTTGTCCACTCTTAGACGTTGAATCAGGAAGACAGGCCACTTGTCCTCATACTACCTATATTCCCAACTAATTATAGTGGAGGCCTAATTGCAACAACCGTATAACCTAAGTTTTTTGGGTGATAATCATCATATAGCAATAATTTGTTTTCTCACTCGAGTATAAGCTTTTATTGAAAAATAGTGGGTATAATAAAGAGCTTGTCCATAAACTATAAAGATGAGAAAATTTAACTTCTAGAAGTAAATACCTTTTGCTTAGTGCAGGTCTTTCATAGGGCAGAACCTGAAAGAAATCTTAGCATAAATTAAAAATTTTCCAAATTAATGCAAATTCAAATATCTTTCTTTTTTCCAATAGACATATCCATAACTTAGAAAAATAAAAGAATAAGAATACCTATACACACATAGGTATCAAATTATCAAGCTAAATTCATTGACTCAGAAATATAAGAGTAACGTGATTCCATTCCCAATTTATAACATATTCATATGAATCATATAAAGAGTTCTATCTCATTCTTTAATCATGAAAATGATTTACAATACATGGCTAATGTTAAAGGACATACTTTATAACAAATTCAAGCAAATATTTTTTTGTATTATCCAATACCAAATCACACAGTTGCATCCTTATTGACTTAAAAAGAGATAGAGAGAGAGAGAGAGAGAGAGAGAGGTTTTATTAAATAACTTGTAGTTGAATAGAGTATTACAACAATTACCTTGAAATAAAAGGCAATGAAAGACTCATAATTACTGCTGGCCCTTATGCACTAAGAAGGGGGTTAAGTTGGTAGCAAATTAAAAATTGAAAGTTTGAGAGATAGGGATAGAGAAGAGAGAACACATAAGATTTACAATGATTTGGGTTCAACTAACCCTACATCCACTCCCTAATTTCAATTGGGTATTTTCATTATTAATGGAGTTTTAACAAGTTTACTTCTAACTTAATGTTTATACTCACACTCAAACCTTACAAGTTTTTTTTTGAGTCTCACACTCAAACCTTAACTAATTTTTTCCTAAGGCTTACACTCAACTCTTATAAGAGTTTTGCAAGGCTCACTCTAAAAACTATACAAGAGTTTTCTACAGCTCACTCCTCAACTTAACAAGTACTTAATTGCTAACACTCAACCATTTGAGCATTCAAAGCTTGTATAACAAATATAAGGATGAATTAAAAGTTTAAAGCTCATAAGGGTTTGACCACTTAAAGGAGTTTTTGAATTATATTTGAGACCTTTAGAAGGAGTATTTATAACTTCCCACCACCAAAGAGCCGTTACAAATGAACCCATAGCTAAATTTCTTCCTAATAATTATAAATCTTACATTTAGTATGTTGTTAGACAAGAATCTGGTCGCAGAGCCTTGGTCATAGTCTCGATCACCATTTTGTGATTGAGACTAAAGAATTGCAGTCACGATCTTCAAATATCTAAAACGGCTAGTTCAATATAGCAAGTTTTTGTTGGCTGATCAAATATCCATTGGAGCTCTTTCTTGCCTTATGAATGTCATGGTCACAACCTCTTTATCGCTGTCATTAGTTGCCTTCCGTATCCTAAGTCGCAGTCATGAGATCCATTGCGATCTTCTTTATATCCAATTGGTTTTAAGATTTTGTTATTGAATTAATTCTCAATCACGATAGGGAAGCGGTTATGACTTGCCTATTGCAGGCGCAATTACTCAGTTATGGGCGTAACTTACGAGTTTGTTTCATAACTCAGAATATTTCTTAAGATTCTTGACTTGTAACATCTTCTAAGTATCTTGCCTGCAAAATAGTATATATATATATATATATATATATATATATATATATATATATATATATATATATATATATATATATATATATATATATATATATATATATATATATATATATATATATATATATATATATATATATATATATATATATATATATATATATATATATGTATGTATATATATCAAAACACTTCAATTTGATTATCAAGATCAATATCAAGATTGACTAAATTAGTTATCCAATTTAGATCAACAATCTTTCCCTTTTTGATTTTGATAATTAAATTTATATTGAATAAAATTAAATATAATTTCAAGATATATGCTCCCCTCAATCAATGCTCCCTAAAAAGTAAATAAATTCTTGAAAATTTTTTTTTAAGTAATCTTGATCTTTAAAATCAATTCATTTTTTTGCCATCTCTTCCCTTTTGTCAAGATTAAAAAAAGGGATTTGGGACAATAATAGAAGCATGGATTGAAAATGAAAGTTAAAAAATCAAGTAATGAAATTATCAAACAAGTAAAAATAACATTAATTAAATAAGTAACAATTAAGTAAGAAGGAGAATATGCATTCATTAGAAAGGACAAGTACAATGTTGAACAATTGCAATTAAGTGCCAAAAAGATGGTAAAGGTTATTGTAAACCCTTAATTGTACACCTCATCATTCGGCCACAACTTCACACCTGCTAAGAATAATGCGCTACACAGAGCCAGCACGACGGTCCCGCTAACTGGTTAGCGGGCAGGGGTTAAGGGGGTAGCGCCTCCGGAGCTAAAAATAGACTTTAAATCACATTAGTATGATGATACTTAATTTTCAAATACTGAAACTTTTCCTATCTTGAGCAAACTTTCTATATCAGACAACGTTTTTTTGAAATGGACCGGATCTTTCCTCAAACTGACTGTTTAATTATTTTAAAATTAATTTTGAATCTATCGATACTGATCAATAATTTTTCTGAGCTCTATAACTCCCAAAACTGACTCAAAAATCTCAAAAATTAATCTGAGACCTCAAAAAGACTGGCCAAAAAGAGATATCAAAAAATGTGTCAGGATGCCACGTGGTGCGCTGCACTACAGGCATGCGACGTTGCGTCAGACATGTGTGGCGCTGGGGTAGAACCTTAACGCGGCGCTGCACAGGGTTCTGCAATATTCTAATGTCAGTAGGCTCTATCTGAGCAAAAAATAACCCTTTTACCCCTTTAAGTCTAATTTTCAGTCCTTTTTACCCCTACTCCTCATGGTTTTTTTACATTTTCACTACCTAAACTACCCTTACCTCCCTTTGCCTATAAATAGGCCCTCCATCTTTCATTTCTCTTCACTTCCAAAATTGATATTGATGGTTATCTATCAACTTTTCTTCTTCTCCCTCCATCCACTCTCTAATTAATTAATTAATCTTTTTAATTAATTAATTATCTCATCCTAACCAAGTTAATTAATCTTTTTAATTAACTAAAACTCTTTTTTAATTAATTAAGCTTTTTTAATTAATCACTCAATTAATTAATTAATTAATCTTTTTAATTAATTAATCCATCCATCCTTTTCATCATATTAATTAGCTAATTAATCATTTTAATTAATTAATTAATATTCTAATTCATCCAATCACCCGGTCCTAATAAATTGAAACTTCAGTATGATAAAACTCTCTATCCACTAAAAGCAAAGGTGTCAGCCTTTTTTCCTCACTCTCAAAACACCCAAACCAAAATCAATCTGATCAACTCCTAAACCCCTCCACTTAATCGTGGAATGAACTAGGTGGGTTTTTATTCCCATTCAATGGGGTACGTAGGGACGTTTAGAATTTAAATCTAAACCTTAAATTCAAATCCCAATCAATCTTCTTTTCCCTTTTTAATTAATGTAATTTGTAAATATTTACTTTAATTATTTTACTAATCCCCCATACACTATGCATTCATTTCTTTAACATCATCTTATAAGTGTCATTCATGAAATCAATTTTTCTAAAGTCAAATTAAACTTAAAAGCCAAATTTAGATTATTTAAAACAAAAAAATTAGTCCTTGAGCTTAACCTAGTTCGAGGCTAGTGATTTTATCCATGGGCAAATTAAAGTAAAAATGAATAAATTGGAGTCAATTTGGGTTTTTTCCTTAATATTTTTCTAATTAAATAAAATTAAGGTGGCAACTCCTAAAATCATTTTCAAAATTAACCAATCCAAACCCGAGGGTTTCATTGTGAGTCTAAACTCGAATGAGTATTCCGATTTCCTTTAGGAGACCGAGTTGGTGCTCGAACGAGGCCTCACAGTTGGCGACTCCACTAAGGACTAGTTGCCATCTTTTTAAAAAAAAAAAAAGAAAAATAATAGGATTACTATTTGGTTAAGGAAAAACTTTTCTAAAATAATCTCTATTTGGCTCATTAAGTATAATTTGACTTTCATACATCACTTTGCATAATAAAGGCCCCTTGCCTAAACCTTAGCTTTAGGAAAACTTTTGGATAGCGAGTAGCATTGGCTCGACAACTCTCTTTGAATATATTGGGAGATGGCGAAAGCATTCCACCCGCGACGAATCCTAATCATTCGGTGGTGTAACGAATAATCAGTACTATTAGACCCACAAGAGGCTCCTTGCCTCACATATGATTAGGTATATCGATGCTCTCATGGGACGGGGACCCTTAATCAAACCATCCTTCACCCTTGTGCATATAGTCGCCCTAGCACTAACCTTAGGCTCCATGAATTGTAATGCTTGCGTACATATTCATGAAATCTTTTCGGCATGCATTATGACATGACCATGCATACATGTTATTAGACTAAGAACCTTGAGTCTATGTTATGCCTTGAACCAAGTTGAGCATCAACCTTCAATCCCCAAAACACTTGTGGCCCAAGACTTTTGGCTTATTACCTTCCTTAAGACTATTGGCACCACCATCACCTTAAGCCCAAAACCTTGAAATCCAAAACACTAATACACTTGCCCAAACACTCAAAGATATCAAACCCTCATTAAGCCCAAAACCTGTTGTCCCCAACCTAATTTCTAATCCTTAAGCCCAAAACCTTTTGTCCCCAACCTAATTCCTAATCCTTAAGCCCAAAACAATCATTACTCCAAACACCTTAAGCCTAAAATGTTTGGCCCAAAATACCTTAGGAAGTCATTTTTCTCCTCAAAATTTGCATCATTTCATCATTTTATTTTCATGTCTTTTTCATACACTTAACCTTCTTTGTCTTTTATTGCCTTGAAGGTACCGATGGCCCACTCTTTTGACCAAGACATCATTGTGAACCCTTAATTTTACACCTCATCATTCGGCCTCAGCTTGACACCTGCTAAGTTTAGTGCGCTACGTAGAGCTAGCATGGTGGTCCTGCTAGCCGGTTAGCAAGCAGGGGTCAATGGAGCAGTGCCCCTTGCGAGGGTGCTGGGGGCAGTGCCTCTAGAGTTAAAAATGGACTTACAGTCATTTTAGTATGAGAATACTTAATTTTTCAAACACTAGTACTTTTCCTACCTTGATCGGACCTTCTATATCAGACAGTATTTTTCTAAAACTAACTGGATTTTCTCCCTAACTAACTGCTCAAATATTTTAAAATTAATTTTGAACCTATTGACACTGACCAATTAATTTTTTGAACTCTAAAACTCCTAAAAACTGACTTGGAAGTCCGAAAATCTAGCCAAACAAAAAAGCCAAATTTCAGTTGGCACACCTATCAAGGCACTGGCGGTGTCGATTCCGACCTGGGCAGCGCCATCACCCTTATGCTGCCCAACCGGCCGACTATGCTACCCATATCGGCACCGGCGCCACCTGCAAGCCCCACAGCCCACGCCTGCATTTTACAAAATACCCCCTCCAACCTAGTTTTTGGCCCTTTTTAGCCCTACTTCTCAAACTATCCTCACTCACTTTTCCTATAAATACCCCCCTTATCCTTCATTCCAACACACTTCTTGAATTAGTATTGATGGTTATCTGCTAATTCCTCTCTTCTTCTCCCTCCAACCACTCTCTAATCAATTAATTAATCTTTTTAATTAATTAATTAATCATTTTTTCTCTAAAATCAAATTAATCCTTTCTTTTAATCCACCTCTCATCCAAATTAATTAATTAATCTTTTTAATTAATTAATCTATCTATCCATCCATCCATTTCATCACATTAATTAGTTAATTAATCATTTTAATTAATTATTAATCCCTCAAATCAATCCAATCATCTGGTCCCGATAAAATGAAACTTCAGTATGGTAAAACTCTCCGCCCACTAAAAGCAAAGGTATCAGCTTTTTTCCTTCACTCTCAAAACACCCAAACTAAAATCAATCTGATCAACTTCTAAACCCCTCCACTTAATCGTGGAACGAACTACATAGGTTTTGATCCCAATTCAATGGGGTACGTAGGCACGTTTGGAATCTAAATCCAAACGTCAAATCCCAATCTCTATCAATCTCTTTTTCCCTTTTTTAATTTATGGATATTTTATTTTAAGTTTCTCATTGCACTCATGTCATATTCATGCATCTTATTTACAATTATCATCTTATAATTTTTGTCATTCATGAAATCAATTTTCAAGTCAAATTAAATTTAAGAGTCAAATTTAGATTATTTAAAATAAAAAATCTAGTTCTCGAACTCAACTTAGCTCAAAGACTAGTGATTTTTATCCATGGGCAAATTAATTAAAAATTAATAAATTGGAGTCAAATTGGGTTTTTCCTTAGTTTTCCCATTTAAAAATAAATTAGGGTGGCGACTCCCAAAAATCATTTTTCAAAATCAACCAATCCGAACTCGAGGGTTCCATCATGAGTCTAAACCCGAATGAGCATCTCGGTTTCCTCTAGCGGATCGGGCTGGTGCTAGGGTGAGGTCTCACAGCTGGCAACTCCACTGGAGACTGATTGCCACCTTTTTTCAATAAAAAGGAAAATAAGAGGATTACTATTTGGTTAAGGAAATTTTTTTTAAAAATAATCTCCATTTGGCTCATTAAGTATAATTTAACTTTCATACATCACTTTACATAATAAAGGCTCCTTGCCTAAAAACCTTAACTTTAGGAAAACTTTTGGATGGAGAGTAGCATTGACTCGACAACTATCTTTGAGTATATTGGGAGATAGCGAAAGCATTCCACCCTACGATGAATCCACAATCATTTCGGTGGTGTAACAAGCAATCAGTATTGTTGGACCCATGTGAGGCTCCTTGCCTTACATGTGGTTAGGTATATCGATGCTCTAGTGTGACGGAGACCCTTAAATCAAACCATCCTTCACCCTTGTGCATATAGTCGCCCTGACCTTTGACTTTAGGTTCCATGTACCATAATAATTGATACTCTTGCATGTTCATGAAACCTTTTTCAAGCATGCATCACGCCATGATCATACATACACAACATGAGAAGCTCAATAAGGTCAACTCTTAAATATCTCAAAGACCCAAACTGGTGGTCCATTACCCGAAAATACCTCACACACTAACCTTGTCAACATGTAAACCCGGTAACCAACCATATGGAGGGAATCCTTTTCCTGACACACCTTTCCTTTTTTCTTTACAATTCTCTATTCTTATCCATTTTTCTGTTTTTCGTTTCAAGGTACCAATGGGCAATACCTTCAACTTCGATCAAGATGCCATGAGCGCTTTCTTCACCAGCCTCCTCAAGAAACAAGAGGAAACTTTTCAAGCTGTACTCACCACCGCTCTTTAGATCCAAGATGAAACTTTCACCAATGCTCTCAATGCCCAGTCTACCACATTTACTGTTGCCCTCAACTCCCAATGCCAGTCCATCATTAATGAGGTCAAGGAAATAACTAATGCCACTGTCACTCCCTTTTCTGCTCATGTTGAGCCTACATCTGCCCATGTCGAGACTAGCCATGCCCTACTTTTACTCCTCCCATTATCGATCTCACCAATAAAGGGAAAGCACCTGAGACTCCAACCTCTCTTATCATGGACTTAAACACAACTACTCCCTCTCCCACTACGAATCATTTTCAAAGTGGAGATTTTTCTAGCTTTCCCGAAGCTAAGAAATTAATGGAGAAAGTTGAGGTCATGGAAAAAATGCTCAAGAATGTCAAAAAGCACGAGGACATGATAGATGTTGACTCTTTAGCTCTCTTCCCAAATGCATGAGTTCCACCAAAATTTAAAATGCCAATCATGGACAAGTTTAATGGCACCACATGTCCCAAAACTCATCTCAAGATGTATGTGGGTGCCATGAGACCTTTCGGTGTGGATGACAAGCTCCTTGCTCAGTTATTCCAACAAACCTTGATCAGAGCTGCTATTAAGTGGTTACTAGATCTTGACAAAAATCACAAGAGACTTGGGATGACATATGTAATGCATTTATCAAGCAATACTACTACAATATTGAGGTGGATGTCACCCGTCGAGATTTGAAAACCACCAAACAAGGGCTAAGAGAATCCTTCACCGCATTCCTTACAAGGTAGAGGACAAAAGCAGCTCAAATGGTGAACCGTCCATCTGAAGTAGATCAAAATTGACATCATAGTCAAGAACCTCCTCCCTCAATATCAGGCTCACCTGCAAACACAGTACCTCCTTAACTTTAAAGCTCTTATTGCCATCGCCACCAAGATCAAGGATTTGATTCAATCAGGACATATCAAGGATAAATCCTCTAGGTATCACAAGAACATCACCAACACCACCCAAAGAGAGGGAGAGGTAAATGTTGTGTCCTGTCATAAGCCGATGAAGTTAGAAACAAGGAGGACTTTCTTTGAGCTGGGCATGCCCCTTAGTGTCATTTACAAGAAAGCCTTAGAGGCTAATCTGGTTAAGCCCTTAGACCCACGACCTCCTTCAAACCCCTTGCCTAAGGGTTATAATGCTAATGAGCACTGCAACTTTCATCAAGAGCCGGGGCACAAAACTGATGCATGCCAGGTTTTGAAGCATAAAATTCAAGACCTCATTGACAGTGGAGACATCATTGCTCCTAAACCCAAAGTTTAGAACCATCACCTATCCTTTTCTGAACCACCAAGCTCACCCAACCATCTCAAGCTTCATCCAATAACTGATATTTTGAGAAGAGTGTCAGTGCTACTATGCCCCTATCCAAGTCCTCATAGTTTATGTCAGAGTCTTTTGAGTTTGTCTTCTATTAAATTTTTCTCTTTGAGTCTATCAGGTCTTATCCTTTTGAGTTTGTATTTTGCCTTCTAAGCTTATCCTTTAATTTACTCGTGATGGGACTCTTTTTCTCAGTAATAAAAGTTTGAATTTTTTAATTTGCTTTAATTTTTTCTGATCATCTTTAAGTGGGACATCTTTAAAAAAAAAAGAACAAAAAATGAAAAATATAAAAAAATGAAAAAAGAAGTAAAAGGATCAATTAATTATGGCACAAAGAAAAAAAATCTCATACATTGCATCTGCATGACAGTAGTGAAAAAGATCATGAGCTATTATGCATAAAGACCAGGACATGATAAGGATACTCTAAGCATCATAGTTTACAAGATTCTGACCTACAAGAAGTCTGTCAAGAAGAAGCTGCGGAGAATGAAAACAAAGTAGGAAGATCCTATCCAACAAAGGCACTATCTTCACGGACGTGGAATGAAGTGAATTCTCCTATCTTAACAACCCGGATCAACTAAAAAGATACATAATCTAAAGATGACATCTACATTTAATTTCTGTTTCTCATACATATGAAATCAGAACTACATGGACCTGATTCTCCCTAAAAAGTGAGGAAAATCAATGATAGAAAAGTGATGTAAGGGATACATAGGCAGCCCAACTCGGGTGCCATCCAAATCATAATATAAAATATTTTGTTTGCGTCGCATTCTCATTTTTTTTTAGTGCCTAGTACATCATTCACTTAATTCTTTTGCTTAAAAAAAAAAAAAGAATGCTTGCTAAGAACCTGAAAGGGCAGCTTAGGCAGAAATTATAGCGAAAATAAAAGATATCTCATTTAATGATGCTCAAATCTTGCAAATACGAACCCATCATAAAGGATAACCCTTTCAAAGTTGTTTATAGCTTATCCTGTATCGTGTAATCCTATCAACCTGCAGGTATCGGTCTAGCCAGTCTTTCTTTACCTCTTAAGATACAAATCTCTCGTGTCCTCATCAAAGTCAAAGTCTATCAGTCACTACTGTAACTTGTGGTGTCATACTTCTAGTAGATCTTTGAGTCTCTTTCAAAGAACGAGTCACCCCCTCTGTCTATGTTACAGTCCTTTCATGGTTCCTCATACAGTCTCTCCTTACTTAACTGCACCATCCTCTGTTCCAGTTAGCAAGACAGCCTGGTACTCTTTCTCAATTGGCCAAACCACTTTTATCAACTACCTGGCATACTTCTCTGTGGTCCTAAGTGAAATCCCAAAATAAACAGCATGATAACTCCTCAGTTAGCCACCCTTTGATAAGCTCTGGTAATAAAAGCTATAATCTGCATGGACTCCAAGAAAGAAAAACTGGGGGCACATCCTGAGTCTGCTTAATATGCCTCAAAACCCTCATTCCCTAGTGGAAAATCATTCAAACTAAGCCTAATAGGCAAACCACTCGATACCTATGGCCCCTATCAAAAGAGATCTAATCCTTTACCATTGATAGTGCTAAAAATGTGTGCTTTGAGGGTAAGTTGCAAGCAACCATCCTATCTGATCTTCGACCGAGTCTCAATACAGCATGTGTAGACTAAAAAATAGGGGCCATCACCTGAAAATGATCCATCAACCACACTTTCAAAATAACCCAAAACTTAAAGCAGACACTCATAAAGCACCTCCAATAGAAAGTGTAAGACAAAGTTTTCTCACTTGGTAAGTAACTAGCAAGACAGTTCATCTCTCAAAATCCTAAACAAAGCAGTCAAGGCTCATCAGTGCCTTTGTTTCATTTGCCATTCTGGCATCACCCTAATAATAGAACCATAACTGACACTCAAACAGAAAATCAAGGCCCTCATGTTGAGCCTCTGCACCCCTCCTTGGTCATCGAAATCATGGAATTTCTCAATCACATTAGTCCAATTCACTTTACCATCACCAACCATTATCTAGCTTACAATATCCTGAGGCAATTCAAAAACTCCTGAGAATTCAAAAAATGTCAGACTTTGAACTCTGATACCACCAAAGTTGCCTTTGAGTCGTAGCCAAGCCATATTCCCTATCCCCCTGGAATAGGCACGGCTCCTCCTCAACAGTAACAAAACAGAAACCACGGGCCACTAGATTCAAAAATCTAAAGCAACCCCTCGAACTCCTCGTAATTCCACCATGGCAACCATCTCATATCAACCCAAGTTGAGTTCCTCAACCTTGTCGAGTTCCTCAGTCCATAAATACATGTCTCTACAGGACATAAAGGTCATATAAAAAAAATTGCATTCACAAAGTAACTACGTGAATCTGCCCTCATGCATCCATGCAATCATTCATTACAAGTATCACCATAAATCATGCATGGCATAGGAGTCAAGCAAAAGGTCCATGAATTCTAAAATAAACATGCATCATCTGTGTACTAGCACCTATGTAATCATCTATAATTATACATCATTATGCATAAGTTGAGCCAATAGCCTCACTAGCCTCTTTTAATGCTAACCAGTTCTTCCTTAAAGCTAACTGATACCTCTCAAAGCTGACCAATGCTTCTTTGAAGCCTTTCCAGATCTAAGCAATGAAGCATGACTTTCAGAGTCCCTTTACTTACCAAAAAGTTCCTTTGAGCCTTCTGAAAGGCCCAACCCCTTACATTCAGAAGCCTAAGTTTCTTTAGCACAACCAAAATCTTATTAGAAACTTGCGAGCTGACTCGCCATAAGCCGAGGCTCTTCCTATATCAAAATCTTGTCAGAATCTTGCAAGCTAACTCGCCATAGGTCAAGGCTCTCCTTTCACTAAATTATCTTGTCCAAAATCATCTTTACCTCTAGCATTAAGGCCAAACAGATAGCCTTGATTGAGATTTACCCAAATCTTCTCTAGTATTAAGGCCAAATGGATAGCCTTGATTGAGATTTACTTTAAATCATCTTTATCTCCAACATTAAGGCCAGACAGATAGTCTTGATTGAGATTCACTTCAGATCTTCTTTATCTCTAACATTAAGGCTGGATAGATAGCTTTGATTAAGATTTACCTAAATCTTCTTTACATTAAGGCCGGACAGATAGTCTTGATTGAGATTTATCCCAAATCATCTTTACCTCCAACATTAAGGCTGGACAGATAGCTTTGATTAATATTTACCCTAGATCATCTTTATCTCCAACATTAAGGCCGGACAGATAATCTTGATTGAGATTCACTTCAGACCTTCTTTATCTCCAACATTAAGGCCGGACAGATAGCCTTGATTGAAATTTACCAAACCTTCTTTGTCCTCTAATATTAAGGTCGGATAGATAGCATTGATTAAAATTCACCAAACCTTCTTTATTTTCAAACATTAGGGTCAAACAGATAGCCTTAATTGAAATTCACAAAGACCATTCACGTATCCAACATCAAGGCCGAACAGATAGCCATTGATAAAATCTCATTTATCTTAAAGGGCCTTCTCCAAAAGGACTTGACAAGAACACACAAGCCCAGTGTCTGACATGGCACCTTTTTCCAATGTTCACTATCATCAAAATTACCTTTTGTTCAAAGCCAATTCTAATGAGGGTGCAGCTGTGAACCCTTAATTTTACACCTTATCATTCGGCCGCAGTTTGACACATGCTAAGTTTAGTATGCTACGCAAAGCCAGCATAGCAGTCCGACTAGCCGACGGGTAGGGGTTAAAGGGGTAGCGCCCCCGGAGCTAAAAATGGACTTGCAGATACTTAATTTTTCAAACATTGGTACTTTTCTTATCATGACCGGACCTTCTATATCAAACAAAATTTTTCTAAAACTGATCGAATTTTCTCCCTAAATGACTGTTTAAATATTCTAAAATTAATTTTGAACCTATTGACAATGACTGATTAATTTTCTAAGCTCTAGAACTCCCAAAAACTAATCTGGAAGTCCAAAAATTTGGCTGAACAAAAAAGCAAAATTTTAGTTGGTGCACCTATCAAGGCACCAGCGGCCCAGTTTCTGGCCTAGGTGGCGCGGTCGCCCCTGCTGGCGGCGCACCGCACATATCAGCGCCGGTGCCACTGGCGCTTGCATTTTCCAAAATACCCCCCTCCAGCCTATTTTTTGTCCCTTTTAGCCCTACTTTCCAAACTACCCTCACTCACTTTTCTTATAAATATCCCCTTCATCCTTCATTCCAACACATCTCTTGAATTAGTATTGATAGTTATCTACTAATTTCTCTCTTCTTCTCTCTCCAACCACTCTCTAATTAATTAATTAATCTATCTATCCATCCATTCATTTCATTACATTAATTAGTTAATTAATCATTTTAATTAATTAATTAATCCCTCAAATCAATCCGATCACCTAGTCCCGATAAAATGAAACTTCGATGCAGTAAAACTCTCCACCCACTAAAAGCAAAGGTATCAGCCTTTTTCCTTCACTCTCAAAACACCCATACCAAAATCAATCTGATTAACTTCTAAACCCCTCCACTTAATCGTAGAACGAACTATGTGGGTTTTGATCCCCATTCAATGGGGTACGTAGGCACGTTTGGAATATAAATCCAAACTTCAAATCTAAATCTCTATCAATCTCTTTTTCCCTTTTTAAATTTATGGATATTTTATTTTAATTTTCTCATTGCACTCATGTCATATTCATGCATCTTATTTACAATTATCATCTTATAATATTTTTCATTCATGAAATCAATTTTCAAGTCAAATTAAATTTAAGAGCCAAATTTAGATTATTTAAAACTAAAAACCTAGTCTCCAAACTTAACCTCGTTCAAAAACTAGTGATTTTTATCCATGGGCAAATTAATTAAAAATTAATAAATTGGAGTCAAATTGGGTTTTTCCTTAGTTTTTCCATTTAAAAATAAATTGGGGTGGTGACTCCCAAAAATCATTTTTCAAAATCAACTGATCCGAACCCGAGGGTTCCATCGTGAGTTTAAACCCGAATAAGCATCTCGAATCCCTCTAGCGGACCGGGCTGGTGCCCGAGCAAGGCCTCACAGTCATGAATGCATTTTTCATTGGCATCCTCAAAAGGCAAGAGGAAAATTTCCAAGCCATACTCAATTTCAACAACGCTTTAGCTGCCTAACAAACCAAATTTAACAAAGCCCTAATTGCTTAATAAGTCAGCTTCAACAAAGCATTGGCTTAGCTCACCAAAGCCCTATGTTCCCAAAAGCAGGCTATACATTTAAATCCTTAAACCATGTCTCGTGATTCTCATGTTAGTATGTCCAACATCATACCTCCCCATTTTGCTAACCAATCTAAGTCAAATCCAATTGACTCAATTTCCAATGCACCCCATTTTGATCTAGCTAACATTTTAACTCCTCTTATGGTCAATCAACCCGACACTTCTCTTTTTTCAACCAATACCGCCTTTGGTCCTGTTGCTGCAACCATACTAACTTCTATCGTTGGCCTTGCCTATGATAAAAAAGTGTGCAAAAATACCACACATCTAACCTCAAACACTTTTACCAACCCAATTCCTGTTATTGATCTAACCAAAAATCTCATGCCACCAAATACCAAAGTCAACTTTCCTCCTTTCTCGAATCCTTTTTGGGGAATGGAAACTTCTACCAAACCAAACATCAAAGGACCCATCAAACTACCATTAAAGCGCAACACCACTGTATAACAAGCTCACGCAGCTGAGAAAAGATGCAAGAATAGTAATCCTTGTGCTATCATTCCAATTATCTCATCCAAGTAAAAAGGAAAAGAGGTAGCGACCATCACCGACCTCCAATCCCATAAACCAGAGAGAAGAAAGTTCACTGATTTGGGAATTTCCTTAAGTGCAGTTTACAAGATGGCTTTTGAAGCTGACTTGGTTAAGCCTCTAGAGTTGAAAGCACCCTCCATCCATCCATCCAAAAACTATGGACCTGGTCAGTACTGCGAGTACCACTAAGGAGCTGGGCACGAAATCAAGATGTGTAAAAATCTAAGGCATCGAATCCAAGACCTTATTGACAATGGAGATATCCTCCCTCCAGAATTGGTACCCAGTGTACCCATTGACCTTAGAGACATCATCAATCTCAAGCGAGAACACACCTTGTCAGATTCATCTAACATATTTAGTGACTAGCACTTTAAGGAAAGCATTGGCCTAGCTGATGTGCCCTTTTTCTTCGAGTCTTACAATTAAGTTGAGTCTAATCAATCCTAAGTTAGCGTCATCTCAAGTCCAAGTTTGAGTCTTTTGAGTCTGTTGAATTTTTCTCTTAATTTGAGTCTTATGCTTATTTCTTTTTTTTTATTCGTCCTCAATTTTCCAAGGTCAAAGTTAGAGCTTGCCATGAATTTCTATCCTTTTAAGTTTATAATGACTTTTTTTTTGTCTTAATTAAAGTTTAGATTTTTGATATTATATCTCGTGTTCTTTTTTGAATCCAGCATGAATGATACACCATAAAAAATTAAAAAAAAAAAAGAAAAGAGAAGAGAAGAAGAAGGATAAATAAAATAATGATAATAATAATAATAAATTTTTGCTTATGTTACACGATAACATCATGCCAAGACTAAAGATGGAATAGCTTTTAGAACTCAGCTACAAAGTTATTGTATGCATCAAGGCTATCATTCCTTAGGACGAGCCTGACTAGCTGTTTATTTAAGGCAATCAAATCCTAAAACCTTGATCGAGTATGAGAACATCTTAATGACTAAGGATCACTTCACAAAGAGGATCGAAAAAAAGCAGTGTCAAGTTTTGAAGTAGTCAATTTGCCAAAATGGAGAAAGGCCTGATGAGAAGCTACAAATAGATCAAAAGGCCAACAAGATTGTCATTCCTAACTTTTCCCACATTGTAAAAAAAAAAAAAAAAAAAAAAAGGATGGTGTGTCATTCCAATTGGATTCTATTTTGAGTCATGTCAAAATCCATTTAAATCTACCGAGTTAGTCTAAATAAACTATCCTCATGAGTAGTCAAATAATTTTATCCTCCTCAAAGTTGTCCTTCTTTGTGCCACTCTTTTTTTCTTCCCTTAATCATTCAAAGGGTAAAGAAAGTTTTCAAGTCGAATATCGAGTCATCACAAATAAAGCTACCCTTACCTATCATCAGGGGCATGTCATTTAAAGACATTCATATTCTTTTGAGCAAGCTTCAATTAGTCCACCACCTCTTGTCAAGAGTAAGATCTCTAAGTCATATTTTCCTATCAAAGTGCTTGAGTCACCAAAGACCCAAATCAGATGGCTCTCCCTTGTTTCCTAAAAGTTCATCCCGACCTCTATGCCAATCCAATTGAACCCAAAAAGTAATACATTCTTTCCTTTCTATGAAGCATTGAAAAAAAAAGGGGGGTGGGTGGGGAGAACAACCATAAAGCTAAAGCCCTTAGTAGAAATCAAAACTCTTGAAAATCTGCATCGCCCAAGCCATGCACTAGAAGCCCACAACCCACTTTCTTGGCAAAATAAAATCCATGCACACTTTCTAAAAGCCCCAACTTCAAATCCCATGCCAATGGAGGAAGCCTACCTCCCATTTCCAAAGCTCTAGCTTTTTGATGAAACCAAGCCACTTGAAAGATCCTGCTGTGAACCAAAATCAAGGCATACCCCTCTCATCTACTCAAAGGAAACCTGATCTCCAAAATCCAAGTGAACTTTCCAAACTTAACTAAGTCATTTATCCTTGTAACCAAAACCCTGTCATACTAAGACCAGAACTAGAGCCAACATTAACTGAATCCTAGTACCTACCAACCCATTTGTTCAAACCTCTTGACAAAACCAAAACTAAACCCTGAAAGAAGTCCAAACCCTAGACTCCCTAATTAACTGCCTAAATGACCCAGCTGGGCCAAGAGCATAAAAAGAAACATTGGGCCATATGGAGTGAACCATAATTCTCTGTCATATATGCTAACTTATAAGCCCCCTCATCACCATAAGCTTCCAAAGTCAAACTAGGGGTAAACCATTGACCAAAACCGATTCTTCCTACAAAGTCTTAGGAAATATGAAATAGATAAATTCCCTTTCAGACCTAAAATAAGCCATTTGCCATTAAATCCATCACAGATTAACCTTGTTGTCCCATTGTCATGCCAAGCCCTAACCTATGTCAAAATAGTTGAATTATTGCCTTCTTCCTAAAATCACCTTTTAGATAACCAGCCATTAGTTCAAGGCATGTTGCTTGCATGAATGCCTTCCTGCTTAGGGTCTAGATTACCCATCATTGTCATCACTCAAAAACATCACAAAATTGTCAGACCTTCCTAGGGCAATCTTAGGAATCCATCAAAAAAAATAGTCAAAATAATCATCTTGCAACCTGTATGCCACTTTAGGAGTCAAAATCGCATGCAAATTGCATTCATAAAATAAACTCATAAATTCACCTATTGCATCTATATAGTCATCCATTATAAGCATCATCATAAATCATCCATTGTATAGAAGTCAAGCAAAAGGTCCATAAATTCTGAAACATGCATACATGAAACATGTATCATCTATCCACAAACATATCTGCATATGCAACCATCTGTAATCATGCACCATCATGTATAAGCCAAGCTAATAGCCTCTGCTAAAACTAACTAATACTTCCTAAAAGCTGACCGACATCGCCTAAAGCTGACTAGTGTCTCTTTAAAGCTAAATGATACCTTTCATATTTAATCATTGAAGCGTGACTTTTAGAGTCCTTTTACTCTCGGAAAAGTTCCTTTGAGCCTTCTGAAAGGCCCAACCCCTCACATTCACCCAAGTTTCTTTGGCACAATCAAAATCTTATCAGAATCTCTTGAGCCGACTCACCATAAGCCAAGGCTCCCTTTTTACCAATATCTTATCAGAATTTGTTGAGCCGACTCGCCATAGGCCGAGGCTCTTCTCTTATCAAAATCTTTGGAGATGACTCACCATAAGTTGAGGCTCTCTTACCAAAATCTTGTCAGAATCTCTCGAGCCAACTCGCCATAAGCTAAGGCTCTTTTTTTACCAAAATCCCTTCAGAATCTCTCAAGCTGACTCACCATAGGTCGAGACTCTCCTTTCATATCTTGTCCAAAATTCTCTTTCACCTATAAATGTCTAGAGACGGTCACCTAGACATCCATGTGGTTCCTTTTTCCATCTCTTTTATCTAAATCTATCAATTTCACCTATAAAATGTCTAGAAACAATCACTTAGACATCTATATAGTTCCATTTTCCACCTTTTTTACCCAAATCATCTTTACCTCTAGTGTTAGGGCCAAACAGATAGCCTTGATTGAGATTTACTCAAATCTTCTTTACCTCCAATATTATGGTTGGACAGATAGCCTTGATTGATATTTACCATATCTTTTTTACCTCTAACATTAAGACCGGACATACAACATTAATTGAGATTTACCTCAAATCATCTTTATGTCTAACATTAAGGCCAGACAGATAGTATTGACTGAAATTCACCAAACTTTTTTTATCTCCAACATTAAGGCCGAACAGATAGTCTTGATTGAAATTCACCAAACATTCTTTATCTCCAACATTAAGATCGATAGATAGCCTTGATTGAAATTCAATAAACCTTCTTCATCTCCAACATTAAGGCCAAAAGATAGCCTTGATTAAAATTCACCAAACCTTCTTTACCTCTAACATTAAGGCCGAACATATAGTCTTGATTGAGATTTACCTCGTATCGTCTTTACCTTTGATATTAGGGCTGAACAGATAACCTTAATTGAAATTCACCAACATTATTCTGGCATCCAATGTCAAGGCCAGACCGATAGCCATTGATAAGACCTTATTTATCCTAAAGGGCCTCCTTCTAAATAACATGACAAGGACATACAAGTCCAGAATCTGACATGGAACCTCTTCCCAACATTCACTATCATCATAATCACCTTTTGTTCAAAACCAATTCTGATGAGGGGGGAGCTGTGAACCTTTAATTTTACACCTCATCATTTGACAGTAGCTTGACACCTGCTAAGAATAGTGCGCTACGCAAAGCCAGCACGACAGTCCTACTAGTCGGTTAGTGGGCAGGGGTCAAGAGGGCAGTGTCCCTTATGGACGAGCAAGAAGTAATGCCTCCAGAGCTAAAAATGGACTTTTAGTCACATTAGTATGAGAATACTTAATTTTCAAATACTAACACTTTTCCTACCCTGACCGAACATTCTATATCAGACAGCATTTTTTCAAAACTGATTGGATCTTTTTTCAAACTAACTGTTTAATTATTTTAAAATTAATTTCAAATCTATCGACACTGACCGATAATTTTTTTGAGCTCTATAACTCCCAAAGTTGATCCGAAAGTTTCAAAAACTAATCCAAAACCTCTGAAAAATTGGCTAGAAAGAGATCTCGAAAAACATATCAGGATGCCACATGGCGTGCCGCGCGACAAGTGTGCGGTGTCACGTCAGACCTGTGTTGCACTGCATGCCCCGTATGCAGCATGCTGCAGAACCTGATGTGGTGTCGCATAGGGTTCTGCAATCTTCTAATGCCAGTGGGCCCCATTTGCATAGAAATGATCATTTTACCCCTTTCAGTCTAATTTTCAGCCCTTTATAGCCCTATCCCTCATGATCTTTTTACATTTTTACTACCTAAACTACCCTCACCTCCCTTTGCCTATAAATAAGTCCTCGATCTTTCGTTTCTCTTCACCTATAAAGTTGATATTGATAGTTATCTAGCAACTTTTCTTCTTCTCCCTCCATCGACTCTCTAATTAACTAATTAATCTTTTTAATTAATTAATTATCTCACCCTAATCAAGTTAATTAATCTTTTTAATTAACTAAAACTCTTTTTTAATTAATAACTCAACTAATTAATTAATCTTTTTAATTAATTAATTAATCACTTTTTTAAAATCAAATTAATCATTTTCCTTAATTCACCCTTCCTCCAAATTAATTAATTAATCTTTTTAATTAATTAATCCATTCATTCTTTTTATCATATTAATTAATTAATTAATCATTTTAATTAATTAATTAATATTCCAATTCACTCAATCACCTGATCCCGATAAAACAGAACTTCGGTCTAATAAAACCCTCCACCAATCAAAAGGAAAGGTATTAGCCTTTTTCCTTCACTCTCAAGACATCTAAACCAAAATCAATCTGATCAACTCTTATACTCCTCCAATTAATCGTGGAAAGAATTATATGGGTTGTGATCCTCATTCAATGGAGTACATAGGCACGTTTGGAATCTAAATCCAAATCTCAAATCCAAATCCCAATCAATCTTTTTTTCTCTTTTTAATAAATGTAATTTGTAAATATTTACTTTAATTATTTTACTAATCCCATATACACTATGTATTCATTTCTTTAACATCATCTTATAAGTATCATTCATGAAATCAATTTTTCTAAAGTCAAATTAAACTTAAAAGCCAAATTTAGATTATTTAAAAGCAAAAATTTAGTCCCCAAGCTCAATCTGGTTTGAGGCTAGTGATTTTATCTAGGGGCAAATTAAAGTAAAAATTAATAAATTAGAGTCAATTTGGGTTTTTTCCTTAATATTTTTCCAACTAAATAAAATTAAGATGGCGACTCCTAAAATCATTTTCAAAATCAACCAATCTAAACTTGAGAATTCCATTGTGAGTCTAAACCCGAATGAGTATTCTAGTTCCCTCTAGCGAACTAGGCCCATGCTCGGGCAAGTTTTCATAGCTATGAATACATAAAATTTAAAAAAATAAGGAAAAGAAAAATCAAAGAAAGTTCTAAGAAATCAAAGAAAATTTTTTGGCCCTTATACTAAGGTACTTGTTCTTCCTCTTACTCTTCCTCTTGTTCTTCCTCACTTGTTTCCCAATCTCCTAAATGGCAATAAGGAAGCCCTATTTTCTCTTGAATATCAGAGATATCATGATGAACATGATTCAAGGGACTTAACTTCTTCATTGTCTTATTAAACATCTTGTCAATTTTGGAAGTTGATTGAGCTTGAGAGGAGGATGTTTGAGTCCCTTGTTCCCTTTGACCTCTTCCTTGATTTTTCTTGCATTCCCACCTCACCAAAAATATACTCATAAGAGTCATTCTTCTCTGTTATGCATTTGGAATGGACCATATACTCCAAGTCAAGCATATTAGAGTTGGGCTTGAAGTAAGTTTTGAGGAGGGCTTTGTTCTGAGAGGTGAGGACTCCTTTATGTTTAGCAATTTAGGTGATGTGGGAAGGAAGGAGAATGTTACCTTTTGAAATTTTGGCCAAATGGATGAATTGGTCAATAAGAAATTTGGCAGTTTAGCTTTTTTGTTTTTTATTAAGGCCATACATATAAAAAAAAAAGAAAAAAAAAAGAAGATCCTTTTGGGTTACTTTCTCATTGCCATCTCCTCTAGCATTAATAGAGAATATAACAATTCGATGAAGAACCCAAAAGGTAAGGATTTTAATGTTTTGGCTAGGGAGGATTTTGAATCATACCTTATTTCGATGAAAATCTCTTTCCAAAATTCTTTGTAACTCAAGTCCAAATCATTGAGGTTTGAAGTGCCTTCTTTTTGAAACCCAAAGATGTCCACCACTTCCTCCAAATGAAGCCCATTCTTTGCCAAAGAACTTAAATCTAATCTTATAATGACTAATAGGAGAGGAGAATTTTTCTCCATCACCAAAGTTTCTAGGAACTCCTTTATAAGCTCTTCATAACCATCGTCATTTATAAAGATGAAATTTCCCCAATTCAAGTTCTCTAAATAGGCTACTATGTCTTTGTTAATCCTAAGAGTCTTCAAACTTCCTATATTTGGAACTTTATCTATAAGAATGATTTTAATCTTGCAAATCACACAGACAAATTTTCAAGTAGTAAAACAAAAGAAAGATGCAATATAAGAGCAATGGCAAAAGGTGTGAAATTCAGAAAACTCTGAAGCAATAATCTATATTGGATTCACTTCATGTATAATCTAATTTAAAAAAGACTAGCACATTTGAGCTATTGACCAATGGAAAAAAATTACTTGAAATCATAAAAACAATAAAAATAATTAATACCTATTAATGAAATGAACCTACTAAAACTCTTCAAATATATAAAAAAAATAATCAATAGCTTTTTTGTGCAATACTTAGTTACAAATGCGGTAAACTAGATTGTATGGTGACTCCTCGCTGCTCTGACTATAATCTTTGTTGCTGAATAAGATTTTCTTCTCTGATTAAAATTTTTCGAATTAATGAACCTTTGCATATCTTGAGCTTGAGATCCACCTGCAATCTATAACCCCCACCAATTTTTAAAACTTTTTATTACTTTATCTTATAACTCATAATCGAGCCAACTAAAAAATGATAGTAGAAAAAAATCATTTTCCTCACCAATCACACAAGTCAGTGGACAATTAACAAAAAAAAAAAAAAATCTCAAAATGCAACCCCACAAAGAAACAAAATAAAAAGAAAAGAAAGTCACGTAAAAATTATTCAATGGTATATATGAGGCTAGAGATGCAAAACCCATTAACCAGGACAAAAGAAATCAATCCCAGAAGTAAATCCAAAGAAATAAGCTGCCATTTTGATACAAAATCTCAATGCCCCTGTTCAGCTCGTCACCTTGGCACTCGCAAGTCGCCATCGAACCACCTGGACCATCTCGTATTTGAATCAAAGCCCGAACCTCATCATCATCGTTCCTCATGAGCTTGCCATTAAGCCACTTGTACCAGTAATGAGTAGCACTCATTCCTCCAAAGCTCAACTGTTCAACTTAACCTAGTAGAATTTTGAGGCATGTGCAACTATTTATATTTATTGGCATTGAAAGTTGAAGAAAGGGATATCAAAGAGAAGAAATGATTCAAGAGATAGGGACAAAACAATAAGATAATGAGTAATTAAAAAAAATTTGAAAATACTAGAGAAAGGAAGGAGAAAGATCAACGAGAGTTACTGATTTCTTGATTTTTATTGTTGAGGGGTGGGTGAAAGACTGTAAAAAAATAAAAAAAAAACATAAAAAAATGAAAGAAAGGAAGAAAGAATCAGTATAAAAGATAAAAAATCAATGTAAAAATATAAAAAAATTGAAAGAATCAACATAAAAATGTAAAAAAAAAATGAACGTTAAAATGATTTTTTTTCTAAAATAAAGCCTATATTATATATTTTTTTCCAAAGAAAATATAAATCATATCATTAAAGGGCTTTAAGCCAAGGTCAGTACAAAAAAAAAATTACATCTCTATGACAAGTCCAACAAGCGAATTCTTTGATGGACCCAGAGTTCAAAACTACAACACCCAATATGAGTTTTGGTATGGTTTTAACACAGTCCATAAGCCTATAACAACTATGAAATTTTCAATTTGTCCCCACTTCATCTTCCCCATTCCAAAGTCTTTTACTAGCACAAACTTTTTCATCACCAATAGCCAAAGAAAGAGGAGAAAGATTTAGAGCAAAGTTTTTGCTAAACCCAACCGATGAATTTTATACTGTTTGAGCCAATAATATTTTTTCAGATATGAAAAATTGAAAAAAAAAAAAAAGCCAAGATTAAAGACATGCCTCATGTAACCAGAAGGAAACCTCATACGACCCCAGGGAACAAGAAAACTAGAAAGAAGAAAGAGAAAAAGGCTCTGAGTCCCAATTAAAAATGTAACAGACAATGTTAAAGAGATGTTAGTGGGCCTGTCTCACATTAATTTATCTATATTATATAGAGAAAATTACATAATATCATTATGTAATTTGTAAAAGAAAATATAAATCATATAATTAAAGGAGCTCTAAGTCAAGGTTAGTACAAACA
Organism: Reutealis trisperma; assembly: GCA_947687605.1. Taxonomy (NCBI): domain Eukaryota; kingdom Viridiplantae; phylum Streptophyta; class Magnoliopsida; order Malpighiales; family Euphorbiaceae; genus Reutealis; species Reutealis trisperma. The sequence continues at coordinate 277,148 of CANTUT010001229.1, forward strand.
AAAACTAAGGAAGTCTAACAAGGGAATTCTTTAGTGGACCTAAAGTCCAAAACAACAACACCCATTATGAGATTTTTAGTAATTAGCTTGAAGACTAAGAAAAATATAATCCATAATGAAGTATGATTTTAATACAGTCCATAAGCCTATAACAATTATGAAATTTCCAATTTTTCCCTACTTCATCTTCTCTGTTACAGAGTCTTTTACTAGCACAAACTTTCTTGTCGCAAATAGCCAAAGAAAGAAGAGAAAGATCTAGAGCAAGTTTTAACTAGATCCAACCAATAAATTTTATACTGTTTGAGCTAACAATCTCTTCTCATATATGAAAAACTGAAAAAAAAAAAAAAAAAAACTAAAACCAAAGACCTCCTGGAGAGAAGAGAGAAAAGAAGGTTCTAGGTGTACACTATGTAATTTTCCTATTTATATAAGAGCATCCTTAATTGTATTCTTTATTTTAAAGAGTATATTTTATTTAATAGAGAGTATCTAATTAATAAAAAGTAGAAAATTTTATTTAAATTTAATAAACTCAATATTTTACTTTTTATTTTATTTTATTCTATAAATATTGATTATTTTAATTTTTCATTATTTAAATTTGTCTAATAAAAAAAGTATTAAAATTATCTTAAATAAAGTGTATAAAAATTTATATTGCATTAATTAAAGTTATAATAAAAAGTAATATTTGACTCTCTAAATATGAAGAGTTAAAACAATTCTCTTTTTTATTTTTTAAATATAAAAAATTTAATAAAAATTTATTTTTTAAGTTAATTTTTTATAATAAATAATTTGACATAAATAAAAAATATATTAAAAATATTTTAATATCAATATATTGATGCGAGACAAATCCATTAATGCCTTTTAACATTGTCTGTTACACTTACAATGGCGACTGAGAAGTCCGCATTCCGGCTGCACCACAATTATTCAACGGTCGTACACGTGGAAAATATGAAAAAATGAAACTAAAACAATCCATAAAATTAAAGTTTAAAAAACACGCAACCGTTACATATATCCGAAGAAACCCCAACTAAGGTGTAGCCACGTAATAGGTAGGTAAAACGAAACCAAAAAAAAAAAAAAAAAAATCCATAAAATTCCCTGCGTATTGTAGATTATTTTTTATTTTTTTTGCCAAGGTCTTACGTATTGTAATTTGTAAAGATGAAATTGAGCCTTTCATTGACCAACACGTTACTTTAGCAACAATTATTATACGGACAATGAATATCAAAGTAGAGAGAGAGGAAAGCAGAGGAAAAGAAACCCTCTCTCTCCATTTCATCAGTCTCTTGAAAACAAACCAAACAGAGAAGGAAGAATAATTAAAAATTAAATGAATTAGGTACAGAGAAAAACCCTAATTAGTTTGTGAAATTAGGCTGTTGAATTTGGGGATTTTGTGAAATTAGGGTTAGATCGATCGATCGGTGCTGCATGAACAGGAAGAGGTGGTTGAAAGAGGAAATTAGGGTAGAGGATAGATAGGGGAGAGAGAGAGAGAGAGAGAGAGAGAGAGAGAGAAGAACGAAGGAAGAGGAGAAATAGAAACTATGTCTGCCATAGTGTGCGGGAAGAGATCTTTTTTCGAAGAATTGACAGTAACAAGCCCTCCCGTTTCCAAAAGAATCCGTTGTTCTTCTTCCTCTCCTGTTCGTTTCTCTCCTCCAAGGTCTAATAACGCTGTTTCTGTTTCTACCCCTCCTTCTATTCACTCTTCTTCTTTGCTTTTGATTGACAAACTTCTCGCACTTTTCCCTGACATGGACAAGCAGGTTTGGTTTTCTTTCTTTCTTTTTTTTTTTGATTAATTGAATTTATTTTATTGGTTGATCGATCGATCGATTGATCATTCGAATCCGTGGAATTCTTTGGGGCATTTGATCATTTTTGTTATTTCAAAAAGAAAATCTTTTTTTTGGTGCCATTTTTCAATTTAGTATTTTTCAATTATTTTTATTTTTTTTTTGTAAGAGGATTTTTGCTAGCAACTAAGATTATTTTTTGGATTTTGGGATTTTGGAATTTGTAACATATCTCATTTAATTATATTATAGATCATTGAGAGAGCACTTGAAGAATGTGGCGATGATTTGAATTCAGCTATCAGAAGTTTGAATGATCTTCGATTGGGTTGCGCTGATAACAACTTGGATTCTAATGTAGATAGATCTGATGTACTCCTTGAGGCTAATGTTCAACCACAAGGTATGTATAGGAAACTTTTTGAATCTACCATGTGTCCTGGACATTTCAGGCTCAGCTTATTGTTGGGCTGTGATCATGTCTTCATGTTTATCTAATGGGTAAATTATTATTTAGTTTTTCAGGTTTGACCAAATAAACAAAGTCATCCTTGTTACTTAAGAAAATAATTAAATGGTCCCTTAAATTTCAACTGTTTGTTCTGCGGAAAATAACTTTTCTCTAGAAAATATTTTCCAAGGAAAATAAAAATATTCTCCAATGAACTAATTTTCTATTGTTTAGTTACAATATTAAGAATTAGTTAAAAAATTTTCTAACTTTTTCATCGGAGGTAGTTTCCAGTAGCAGTGATCTATGAATTGATAAATTTGTATTTATATATTTTTTTATCACAATAAGTTTGTTAAAATCCGAAAAATAATTTTCCGTTTTGAAAAGAGAAAATCATTTTGCTTAAAAATGACTTAATTTTCCATTTATCAAGAAAATATTTTCCATTGACTAATTTGCCATAGTGTTTCAAATGTTGGCAAATGTGGAAAATGCTTTCCACGGAAATATTTTCCACAAAACAAATGGAGGCTCTTTCTGTCAGTTTTTCGGTTAAAATTCAACATAAAGACTTAAAAAACCCTTATTTGTATTTAAATTTTACATCTCAGCCAAAATCAAATTCTTTAACTATTGGAAAATATAATCCCACATGGGAAAAGTATAAGAATATAAAGTGGAATATATGGGAGTAGATTGAGTCTTAACATAAGCCAATTGGTTTTGTGCAGTATGAGATTCCAACCCCATTTATATGGCCGTTAATATCATTTGGTCCAAGCTAGTCAGAGGAGTCAAGACCCGTTTGTTGACCTAGAGCCTCCAATGGTAGGCCTAAGTGTGTTTGTGATGGGCTTCTAGGAGTAGACTCATCTTTGGCAAGTAATAACTGGTCCAGGCCCAGTTACACTTGAGGGGGAAAATATAATCTCACATGGGAAAAGTATAAGAATATAACGTGGAATATGTGTGGAGTAGATTGGACCTTAGCATAAGCCAATTAGTTTTGTATAATATGAGGTTCCAACTCTACTTATATGGCCATTAATATCATTTGGCCCAACACTCTCAAGGCCTATAGATTTTTTACATTAACAAAATTGGTCCATAACCATTAATTGAAAAATCTTTCACATTGTTAATAAATTTGGTATATGTGGTCCCAAACTCATCAATTTACAAAATTTTAAGAGATTATGGCTTAATCAGATTTGTATTAATAAATGAATTTACGAATCGAAGAGGTGAAGTCAGAGTTGGAATTAGCGAAGGTGATGAAATTCACTACTCTTACCTTTTTTTTTTTTTGTCAAATATAAGAGGTTATAAAAAATATAAGGCATTTGAAAATCAGTGGGTTCCAGTTTATGGAGTTCTTAATTCCTTGACATTATCTATCTTGCAATACTAATAAATGATTAATGACTAGGCAAAAAAGTTCTTCTCTATCAAAGAAAAAAGTTGGTCATGCAAGAAAAGAAATAAACAAACAATAAAATTCATAAAATTCTGTTGTTGAATTGTCCTGTAATTACCATTAATTTTGATTGGAAAAGCACTCTTGCACATGCCATTTGTCTTGTGCTTGCATACCCATCAACCATTGATTAAATCTACCTGTTCTTGTTTGCCTCACCATGCAAATGATTTCCCATATTTTATCATAAATGTAAAATATGATATTTATTTGCATCCGTACAACTGTCACCATGATTACATGTGGAGCTATGATTTGTCTATTGTGAGTGACAAAGCATTATTTGCACTAGTACAACGGTCACCATGATTGCATGTGTTCATCGATTTCAAATCCAAATAGTAAGCAGAAAAATCAAAATTAGTCCCTATAAATGCTTAAATCCGAATCATCGTAACAAGTATCATCCATTTTGAGATCGCCCAACCATTAGAATTGATATTTTTATAATTAAAAACATCTCATCTCTACTTTGCACTCTCTATATAGTGATGGGCTGGCTCTACCTCAAAATGCCTACATCAAATCGAGGCCATTGTTAGGAACTTGATCATCGGATGAGATGATGGTGCTGATTCATGGACCATATGAGACATAGGCCTTAACTGATCAGACATGATGATAAGTTAATAGTAATTTGAGGGTGGTTTGGTTGTGAATCAGGAGAGAGAGAGTGGGTATGAAGAGGATGAAGAAGAGAGGATTTGTGATTGAAATTGAGATTATTGGGTAGGCAGACGTAGATGAGGGTGTTTTTGGTATAAAATATTATTTTTTTTTTAATTTTTTAATGGAGATAAAAAAAAAGAATGTGAGAATTAAATAATCGAATGGAATGAAACCTGAGGGTCCATTTAATTACTTTCTCAAAAAATAGGGATAACTTCATTCATTTGGTCAAACCTCAAGGACTAAATGATATTTTACCCTTATCTAATTGCATGCTTGTGTGTGGACTTTGTAAATTTATAGTTTTGTTCAGTTTTCATGTGATTTATGTGTTAACATGTTTCAACTTACAAGTGCTGGAAACCTACCTGGATATTCTTATGCTCTGAATGGGTTGTTCCATATTTCTTTTATTTGCCATAATAAACATAACAGTGCTTGTGGTTTAGATGCTCCACGTTCTGGCAGATGACTGATTTTGATGCATCCCCTTGTGGTGTCTACACCTAAGTAGCACAGAAATGAGAAACGAGAAATGCGGAAATGGGATTTTTAGGAAATGTAGGAAACGGAACGTGGGAGAAACGTGTAAATATAAAAAAATATAGGGGTATATTTATAAATATTATTTATTTACGTATATGAATATTATTTTTTATATGTACATTTATAATAATTATTGAAGTAAATGTTACTTTTAATGATAAAACTCTATAAAATATTAAACTCATTAAAAAATAAATAGACAGAAGTTATGTTTTATTTTTATTTAATATTTTAATTATCATAATATCTTATTAAAACAATCTAATATAATAAGTAAATAACAATAAAAGTATAACCAAAAAAAAAAAAAAAAAAACAACCAGCCAATAATTTATACTCAACAAAAAATTACACCCGGCCAGCCACAAATTAAATGATACCCAACAAGACAAAAATACCCCACCAACGTTAAATACCCAACTAGCATTAAGTCGCTAACAGAGAGAAATAGATGAGTCGCAGGTGAAGTTGGGAAACAGATGCAGTAATAGATTGAGGAAGATGAAGTCCAAAGAAACAGATGCAGGCAGTAAAAGAGAAACTTACCTGCGTTGCGAGGAAGATGAGTTGCAGATGGAGATCGCTGTTGGCCCGCTGCAAATGGAGATTTCTGTCAGCCAGTTGCAGATGAAGATGCAGTAGCAGTGGAAATTAGTTCAAAAAAAAAAAAAAAAGCAGTTGAAAGAGAGAGATCTGAGGATTCAACTTAATCAGGTCACAAGAAACGTGTTTCCCTAATTTTTTAAATTTACGAAATGGCCCCAAAACGTATCCGGCATGTGTCCAAGAGTTTCCAACGTTTCTGAGTTTCCGAAACGAGGAAACAGAGCTTTAACAACATTTCCATGCATCAGAGGTCTATGCTATTGGGAAGTCTAGTATTGTTTGTATTGTCTCTTTTTTCATCTAAATAATGTTAGAAATAATAAAGGTTACTTTCTTGTCAGTTATGCAGGAAGCTTTTATGTCCTGCTGTATTTAAACTCTTTTGCATCTCTTTTGGTCTTCAAATCCATCCCCAAACATGCTCTCTCTTCTCTTTTAACACTTCTGATTAGGAGCCTTTACCTCTATGCCATATTCATTAACATTTAATAATGTTTGAACCTTCCCTGATCTATTTGTTTTTCACTGTTTGTTTTTCTTCTTTACATGTTTGCCGACATATTCAAGCATGTTTGGGTTTTATCTTAGCTTCTCTTAAAAACCTGTTTTGTTTGATGATCTCCTAAAATTTAGGGAAGCTGTGCCTTGAGATGAGATGCATAAAATGATTGGACACACAGGCATGTGTGGTTCTGCAGAAGTGCATTTTGTCATTTTAATTCTTGGATGCTATCAAATTTCTCTTGATTTTGCCCTAGATGAAATGTGCATAGTGTGATTTAACTGCCTGAGCTGGGCTAGACCTCTACGGTATCTCTGTGTGTGTGTGTGTATAAGATTGCCCTATGGGGCATGAATAGCATTCATGGAGGATTGGAATTAGACTTTTTTTTTTTTTTCTCTGAAACGATGGTCTCTGATGAGATTACAAGTCTTACAGTAGGATTAAGCAAGCTTCCGCTTTAGATAATGATTAAATTGAGAATCAAATATTGCAAGGCCAACTCCAAAAAATATATTGCAAGAGCAAGTTTACTCAGTTTTTCTTGGTCCCTGAGACCTTGACTTAATCCTCATGTTCTGCATGGTGGCTGGTTGTGCATTGGATGGGGATCATGTACTGGATACAGAGGGTGGGGAGGGTGGGGAATCAATAGAAGTCTGTTTTCAGCTGAGAAAAGAATAGCGAGTAATAGGGCAGTCGGAGAACTAATTTGATCTGTTAACCATTTAAAGAATCAAGCTACAGCAAATTGCTTTGTTAGAAGAGTTCTATTGTAGTTTGTTTGAAAGAAATTTGGTGGGTTGAAAGTTGTTGATATTTTCCCCGATGGAACTCATATAGGCATCCACTTGAACCTCAGTATTGATAGTCCATTTTACCACATGACCATTCTGTTACATCTCCCTACACCCCCTCCCCCTATTTTTTCTTTCCCATTAGAAAATGCTTCTCTGCAATCATGTCTTTGATTTGGTATTTTGTTCCTCAAGGACTTGATAGTCATTTTTCTGGTTGTCATCCTAATCTACATTGACCTATAAAATTTGGAGAATTCACAAATCTCATTTGAGTAGGTATCGAATTATTCAATTTATTCTATTCAACAAAAATGAAGTTAAGACCAAAATGGTTCTGCTTTCCATAATGCCTCATTGATTATCATCACTTTTGTATTTTATTTTATATATATTTCCTTAATCTACTGGAAGTAATGGCATTATTAGAATAAATAAATGCGTAATATGTCCTGAAGGAAATGTATGACAATTCATTCCTATTAAGCATAAGTGGATTAGAATTCGTAGAATGAATTCACTAGCTAAATATTTCAGAATCAGAGCATTTCAATTTCCAAACCTGTATATGGTAAATGACAAAGTTTTTCCCAGTGTTGTTAGAGGCCCTAAGCGCACTAAGGCGTAAAGGGTCTTGGAGCCTGAGCAGGGCCAATGCTAGGCACGCGCCTGGTGGATACTAGTCACACTTTTGACTTAAAAAAAAAAAAGGAAAAATATATTTCCTAGTAGAATAATAAGGTATAAAATAAATCCTAATTACATTCACATCCATAATAATGTATATAACAGATCCCAGTCATATTAACTCGTACGTGTAAAAGAAAAAAAAAAAAAAAACTGAATTATATTAACTTGACTTACGAAAGTCTCCCAATACAAAAAGGTTTTAACTTTCAATAAATAAGAGAAGTTCAAAAGTTCCTTTTCTTATTAGGATTCTATTAGGTTTATTCAATATTTTAGAATCTGGACCAAAACATCTATCAGGAAAAAGTCATTTTTGAGTTCTCAATTTCTTATGTATTTTTTTGTTTGTATTAAATAAGGGAGTCTCCTTTTTTTTTATTAGGTTTCAACTTTCAATAGGTAAGGGAAGGTCAAAAGTTCCTTTTCTTATTAGGTTTCTATTAGGGATATTCAATTTTTAAAATCTAAACCAAAATATTTGTTAAAAGCAGTAAAAAATTCTGTGACAAAAAATCCAGGCGTGCCTAAGCCCAAGGCTGCGCCTCAGGACCTGGAGGGCCTAAGCGCGCCTGGCAATATGCGTCTCGCCTGTGTGTATCCGAGGTGCAGAGCCTGCGCTTGGTTGCGCTGTGATCCTAGCTACGCCTTTAACAACACTGGTTTTTACCTTTACGTTGAGGACACATTTGACTGTCACGAGTGAAGACAGTGTGTTGATAGGCACCCTCCATGAAAATGCTGCATTAGCCTTACATTGCAGAAGTGTACAAGTGGCCTTTTTTTTCTTGTAATGTGTATCAGTTCTTTTGGATTGTGTAATAATTAGATCTATTTCTGTACTGTACTACTGAGGCAGTCATGGCATACTATTTTTAATGTTCGTATCTTGTGTATTCCCCCTCTCTCTATGCTGCTGTCCCAAATCCTGAAATATGTGCCTTGCAATCTCTTTACTGCTTGTCCTTTATGTCATTTGCAGTTTCAATCAGTTGAAACATGATCATTAGAAACACAGTTTGACCTCAAATCAGTATTTTGTTTATAGTTCATATTTGTTCCTTAATGGGCAGAACAATATTTTATTTCAGGCATAGCCACAACTAATGCAGAAGCTTCACTAACTGATGATGCATCAGCTTCAGGGCAGCTGCCAATGGATGGTGCTGAGTGGGTAGAGCTATTTGTTAGGGAAATGATGAGTGCTTCCAATGTGGATGATGCTAGAGCTCGTGCTTCAAGAGTGCTGGAAGTTCTGGAGAAGTCCATCTGTGCACGTGCTGGCACAGAGGCAGCTAAAAGCTTTCAACAGGTTATTCAGTCTCTGTTTTTGTGTTATTTCCTTTTGATAGAGCACGATGGCAACATGTTTACAAACGTCGTGCCAAAGAGGGTTCAAAAGCGCAAGCACTTGTTTGGAACATATGGGATGATGGGGAAGCTGAATGGGAAGTCTATTAGGTCTGATTAATGCAGGAATTCTAATTTATTAGGGCTGAGGGTATTTCTGTAATTTCCAGAATTGCTGGAACAGTAGGGTTTTTTATTATTGTTATTTTGCAGTCTTTATTTAGGAGTTTTAGTGGATTTAGTATGGGTTTAGTATTTCCTAGTTAGTATTAATTTGTTTTTCTAGTTGGAAAACTAGTATAGGATTCCTAATCCAAACATACTTTAGATTAGTTTCAACTCTATAAATACTTAGGCTTGTAACCATTATTAGACAACTTTCAGATTCAATAAAATAAATTCTGCATTATTGCTAAGAATTGTGTGACTCAATTCAACCCTAGGTGTGACTCTTAGACCTTCTAAGTGTGACTCTTAGAAGTTTTTTCCCTTTTTTCCTTTCCTTAATCCTTGTCCAGATCTGATTTCTATAAAATCAGCCCTGGAATTTTCAATTCTAACCTTTAATTTCTAAAAATTTCAAAGTAGAATAGATTATCTAAATCTGTCCTACATCACCTTTATTTGTTATTTTTCTTTTAAATGTTTAATTATTTAGTTATTTTTGGGAGGGAGGGGTGGCAGGTGTGAAGTATTCTTTTTGTTTTGGAAGGTACTGACGTGTTTGTTTTTGCATCTTCATAGGAAAATATGATGTTGAAGGAACAAGTGCAGGCACTGATTCAGGAAAATGCAATTCTCAAGCGAGCTGTATCTATCCAACATGAGCGCCAGAAGGAGTATGAAGATAGGAGCCAGGAGTTGCAGCATCTGAAGCAATTGGTGTCCCAATACCAGGACCAACTGAGAGCCTTAGAGGTTGAACTCAAAAAACTCCTGAAATATTTGTGGAATCTTAAGCTTTTTTGGCGGAGGGTTATCTGGTTTCCGTTCCATTTAATAGTAATATCATTGCAAGTTTGGCCCTCTTTTATTGACTCTGAATTAATGACCATTTTTTATGCGATTGTCAACCAGGTAAACAACTATGCATTGACAATGCACCTGAAGCAGGCTCAGCAAAGCAACTCAATCCCAGGCCGTTTTCACCCAGATGTCTTCTAGCTTGTGTCACACATGATGGATTCTAGCTTATTATTATTATAATATATAGGATAAGATCCCATTTAAATTTATCTGGTTGCAAAAGTGGCATTTTATTTTCTCTACCCTGTATGGACTAATGGTAGGCTGCATCGAAAGATCAATTCTGGGTCTTTCAGAAACACAGTCGAGTTAATTTCTGGCTTTAGTTTGAAAAATGTGTTTGATGTTGAGAGACATTTGTAGGTTTCATACCCACAGATGTGTCAATAATCTACATGCGTTGATTTATATAGATATAAAAGGAAAGAAGGGTACCTCTTTGGTGTCCAGCTATTCAGATTCACTAATCTTAATCTTACTTTCAATTGTTTAGATTGTTTTAAACCTATGAATCAACAATTTTCCTTTCAGTGTTATTAGTTGCGGATGATGTTTTTTAGTGATAGCTAAAAGTTATATTCTGGATGACTGATTGGCTCTGTTGTCTGTTTGGAGTTTTGAGTTCTGCAAACAGACTTGAGTTCTGAATGCAGCAAATTATGTTTTGAATTATTTTTTAGCTTATAAAAAGTTTTCAGTTACTTTTGATAAGTTATGGTGTGGGGAAAAAAAAAAAAAAGAAACTTACATGGTTTCTTTAAGTTTATATACAGCATATAGGTATCTTAATAGATTTGTTTGAAACTCATGAAAATTAACGCTAAGCAAGCAAAGAAAAATTACAAAAACTCGGTATTAATACTTGCTGAGAAAACAATGAAAAATACTTTTATTGATATGTTTTTCTGACATGGTATTGGTACGAAATTGACAAAATTAACGTGGTATGGGGTGCAAATCCTAACGTAAAACAAAACAATTTAAATCCTGTCCTGCAATTTATCAGCTTTACAGAGTGGGTTTTGCTTGATTAAAATATGGCGGCCGATTGTTTTCAAATCAACATTACAACGATGTTCTTCAGGGTAACGATGAGATCCACAAAACATGTTTCCACAGCGGCAATTGAATCCCAATAATCCTAGCTTTTTGTTACAGGTTGTGCACCGATTCTTCTCTGTGCTCATCTTCGTCATCGAGTCATTTTCATTAGCCAAGGAAAGGCCAGCCATTGAAGAAATCAACGGTGAATCACAAATGGTTTCTTTTATTGCATTGGCTTTGATTATTGGGTTTTGCTTTTGATATTCCTTAAAGCACTTTGAGCACAAATTCTGATTTTGTGCTGTTCCATAGAAGCCGCAGCCATTAGCACAGAGCAGTTGATCCATGTTTTTCTTCTTCTGTGTTTCAATCTTTTGAGTTCTCGCTTCTATTCTTCTCCTCTTGTTGCTTATGTTGCTTGTTAGAATTTTCAATAATGAAAAGATTCATGTTTGGTTGGCTTATATATAGATCAAGTTCTTGTACATGTTTGAATCCTTTTAGTATTTGAAATACCCTTTCCTTTTATGCTTTGGTAATGTATATAAGGAAGCCTTTTGAACTAGTTACATATTCTCCTAGTTCTACATGGAAAATTTGAACTGAGAAGAAATCTTTCCACGTTTACTCTTTGGATAAAAAAAGGAGGAAAAAAAAGAAAAAGGTGTTCCAAATTTATCCAAATTTGAGGGCGTATATATAGCAGAATCACAGAAGTTTCCCTCTATGTTATTGAAGATTTGTGGGCTGCTCCAAATTTAAGTAAAGTTTCTAAAGGGAAGAATGTAAAATAATAATCATAGTTCGTTTTAAACCTGTGAATCAATTTAATCCCCAATCTTCTTTCAGTGCGAGTAGATTATAAACCACTGATTGCTTTGATGTTATTATATGACCTGGTTAGTTGTGGATGATGTTTGGTAATTGGCATTAATAGCTAAAAGCAATATTCTGGATGTAACATTTCGTGTGTGATATTTGGACCTTATAGAGCTTATGAAACAGTGCATTTTGAAAAACGATTTCCTAACTTTACCAAAGTCATTGTTTATCTAAAGCAATCAAAAATTTTTCAAAATATTTCGTAGAAGAATAAAAAGCAACAATTTTCAGAATAGACATTTGAGCTTATGACAATCTCTTCTTCTGATTTTTAACAATCTAAGAACCATACTGGCTCTATCTTATTATCTATATCAAATTGAATTGCAAATAATAATACAAATTAAATCCTATTCTCTAATTTATCAGTCTTTCAAAGTGGAATTTTTTTTTATTTTAAAATTTGACGGCCAATTGTCTTCAAATCTTCAGGGTAATGATGACATCCGCAAAACACGTTGCCACAGCGGCAGTAATCCAAAAAATATATTTTTGTCTATTTATTTCATGTCAAACAAGTTATATTTTGAATTATATCAAACAGCTTATATCTTGTGTATTGATTTTTAAGATCATTTTAAATTTCATATAAATTTGAGTAAATTATGGGTTGAATTTGTGCATACATACTTTTCAAGTAATTCATATATTTTTATCTTTAATTTTTTAAAATTAAATTTCTATTTTTGAAATAGTTCATATCATTTCAGTATATTATTTCATTTAAATAATATAATAAAAAATATATATAAACTGAATTTGACTAAAAGAAAATAAGTGGAAGAATAATCACAGCTACATATGCTATTATATATAGAGGTATATAGAGGTTAGTTTAATTCTAATGACAGTATTGTTTTGATATTCTTCAAAATAAATAAAAAAGTGCTACATGCCTAACAACAAAATCTAACTTTTTAGTATAGTCCATTCTCTGTCTGATTCACAAATACCATAAATCCTTTTGTATTCTCTTCTTTAAAAAAAAAAAAAAAAAAAAAAAAAAAAAAAAAAAAAAAAAAAAAAAAAAAAAAAAAAAAAACCCCTTCAAATCTTGAATGTAATTAGCTTCCCTACTTTGTCTTCTAACTTTGATGCTCTTAGCCTTGTAATGCATGTTCTTTATTTCAAGAGAAGAAAAAGGAAATTCTGGTCATATAATTATATTTCATAGGATAACATGTTATGGCATGTATTTAGAAAGTAAAAGAAAAGGTAGAATTACACTTGCATATGTAGCAAAAATAAAATGCATTTTAAATAAATCAAACCCAAATTTTACGTCTTTCACATCTCTACAATAAATCAATCCATGAATATTTTTGAAATATATATATATTTGAAATATATATATATATATATATATATATATATATATATATATATATATATATATATATATATATATATATATATATATAATTAAATAACTTTTTTTTGAAATAAAATTAAATATTTATTAATTGGTAAAATAGAATAATATAGAATTATAAGATTTTATTCCATTCATTTTAAAATATTTGTCATTTAAAATTTCAGTACATAAATTAAAAAAATTATTAAATTGTGATAATTTTAAGTTAAAAAAACTAAACTACCGATTTTGATATAGAGAAAACATTAATTAATGCAAATATTTAGTAGGAGAATAAATGAAAGGAAAAATTAAAAAATAATAAATATGTACATTCTTGAAATTTTATAATGATAAATAAGTTGAAACAATTTTTCTTCTAAAATGACAAATATTTTATAATGGAGGAATTACAATATTGTAATAATTTTAGTTAAAAGGAAAAAATAAAAATTATCCTCTAATATATCAATAAAATATTCTCAATCAAAGCTTTGTTGAGGGAGATATTGTGAGATTTCGTCTGAGCACTGGCCTGATCTATTAGAAGGAGTCATGATGCTCATTTGGGTTTAGACTTACGATGAAACCCTCAGATTTGGATTGATTGATTGATTTTTGAAAATGATTTTGAAAGTCGCCACCCTAATTTATTTTTAAATGGAAAAATTAAGAAAAAACTCAATTGACTCTAATTCATTAATTTTCAATTGATCTACCCAAGGATAAAATCACTAGTCTCGAACTAGATTGAGTTCGAAGACTAGGTTTTTAGTTTTAAATAATTTAAATTTGGCTTTTAAGTTAAATTTGACTTTGAAAATTAATTTCATGAATGACAAATATTATATGACAATTATAATATCATGATTAATGCATGAGCACGGTATGAGTGTAATGAAAAAATTAAAATGAAGCATTCATAAATTACATTAATTAAAAAAGGGGAAAGGAGATTGATTGGGATTTGGATTTGAGGCCTAGATTTATATTTCAAACATGCCTACATACCCCATTGAATAAGGATCATTCCACAATTAAGTGGAAGAGTTTAGGAGTTGATCAAATTGATTTTGATTTGAGTGTATTAAGAGTGAGAAAAAGGGCTGATATCTTTACTTTTGGCAAGCGGAGGGTTTTACCGGATCGAAATTCTATTTTATCTGGATCGGGCGATTGGATTGATTGGGAGATTAATTAATTATGAAAATGATTAATTAACTAATTAATATGATGAAAAGGATGGATGAATTAATTAATTAAAAAGATTAATTAACTTAGTTAGGGTGTGATAATTAATTAATTAAAAAGATTAATTAATTAATTAATAAAGAGTGACTGGAGGGAGAAGAAGAGAGGAATTAGAGGATAATTATCAATTCTAAATCAAGGGGTATTTTGAAATGAAGAAATGGAAGAGTTATTTATAGGAAAATGAGGTAAGGGTGATTTGGAAAGTGAAAATGTGAAAAAACATAAAGGGAAGAGCTAAAAAAATGCTAAAAAAAAAAATCAGATGGGGGCATTTTAGTTATTTTCTTTGGGCAGGGGGACAGAAACTGACACTGCTCCTAGCTAGCTCATGCGGCTTTGCCTCAAAGAAACACGGCCGCTGCGCTACCTCTAACATGGATCCACGCAGTAGCTTGGCTCACTTTTTTAGGTCTTTTTTGGTCAGTTTTTAGGTGTCTCAGGTCAATTTTTGGGGCTTTCGAATAAGTTTTGAGGCTTCCAGGTCAATTTTTGGGAGTTGTAGAATTCATAATCTTATTGGTTAGTGACAATATGCTTAAAATTAATTTTAGAGCAATTGGGCAGTTAGATTGAGAGAGAAAATCCAATCAATTTTGGAAAAATATTATCTTGTATAGAAGGTTCGGTCAAGGTAAGAAAAGTGTCAGTGTTTGAAAATTAAGCATTCTCATACTAATGTGATTGAAAGTCTATTTTTTGCTCTAATGGCGTTGCCCTCTACTCCCCCGCCAGGGGCGTTGCCCCTTTGACCCTTGCCCGCTAATTAGCTAGCGGAACCGCTGTGCTAGATCTGCGTAGCACATTAAACTTAGCACGTATTAAGATACGACTAGATGATGAGGGTGCAAAATTAAGGATTCACAATTGCCCCCTCATCAGAATTGTCTTGTATGTAAAGCAATTATGATGATAGTGAACTCGAAAGTTGAGATGGTAAAAAGAACCAAATTGATGTTTAGGTCAGTGTTTGGACATATTTGGGTGGGACACATGGTTGAAAAAGGAAGATGGTATAAAAAATCACAGGGATGTTTAAGCAATCATTCTTCAACATTTATGGGGGGAAAGTGCGGCTGATGCTTGGAAGTGAGAAAATAGACCAAAGGGATATTTAAGCTAGTGGCTAGATATTTTTGGGTAAATTGATAGATTTGGGTAAAAGATGTGGAAAGTGGAACCATATAGATGTCTAGGTGATTGTTTCTAGACATTTATGGGTGAAATTGATGAATTTGGATAAAAGAGATGGAAAAAGGAACCACATTGATATCTAGGTAATTATTTCTAGACATTTATGAGTGGAATTAATGGATTTGGATAAAAGAGATGAAAAAAGAATCACATGGATGTTTAGGTGACCATTTTTAGATATTTATGGGTGGAAGAGAATTTTGGAGAAGATAATTTAGTGAAAAGAGAGCCTCGACCTATGGGAAGTCGACTCGAGAGATTTTGACAAGATTTTGATAAAGTAGAGCCTCAGCCTATAGCGAGTTAGCTCAACAGATTTTGAAAAAATTTCAGTAAAGGAAGAGCCTCAGCCTATGGTGAGTAGGCTTAAGAGATTCTAACAAGATTTTAGTTGTGCCCAAGAAACTTATGCTTTTAAATATAAGGGGTTGGGCCTTTCGAAAGGCTCAAAGGAACTTTGTTAGGAGTTAAGGGACTCTAGAAGTCACACTTCATTAATTAGATCTAGAAAGGTATCATTTAGTTTCAAAGAGACACTGGTCAGCTTTAGGAGGTGTTGGTCAACTTTGAGGAAGTATTGGTCAGCTTTAGGAGATGTTAGTAAGGCTATTGGCTCACCTTCTGCATGATGGTGCATGATTGCAAATGATTGCATAGATACTGGTGCACAAATGATGCATGCATGTTTCAAAATTCATGGACCTTTTATTTGACTTCTATACCATGCATGATTTATGATGATGTCTATAATGGATGATTGCATAGATGCATAAGGGTGGATTCACATATTTGCTTTGTGAATGCAATTTTTTTTCATGTGACTTTTGCATCCGTGGATTCATGTATTTGTGGATTGAGAAACTCGACAAAGTTAAAGAACTCAACTTGGGTTGGTATAGAATAGCTGCCATGTTGGCATTACAAAGAGTTCAAGTGGATTGAGATTTTTCTGAGGGCTTGCTTAAGTTTTAGGATTTGGTGGCCCGTGATTTCTATTTTCGTGCTATTGAGGAGGAGCTATGCCTATTCTAGAGGAGTTCGGTACTATGGCTTGGCCAGAGTTTAGATTTTGGCATCTTCTGAATTTTTCAAGAGTTTTTTTAGACTTGTCTCAGGATGTCACACACCAGAAGATGGTTGGTGATGGTCAAGTGAATTTGAACACTGTAATTAAGCAATTCTATGATCCCAGTAACCAGAGAGATAGGAAGGGGCAAAGGCTCAAGATGAGGGCCTTGATTTTCTGTTTGAGAGTTAAATATGGGTCTATTGATTGATATGATGCTAGAATGGCATATGGAATAGAAGCATTTTGTGGTTAGAGTTGTGCTGGTAAAGACACTAGTGAGTCTTAACCACTTTATTTGGGACTTAGAGAGATGAACTGTCTTGCCAGTTTTTCACCAAGAGAGAAAATTGTCTATTCTTACCCTTTATGTTAGAGGTGCTTTATGGGTGTCTATTTTAGGTTTTGGGTTATCTTGGAAGTGTGGTTGATGGATTATTTTCGGGTGGTGGCCCCATACTTTTCAGTCTACACATGCTTTATTGAGACTCAATTAGAGATTAGATAGGATGGTCACTTGTAACTTGTCCTTAGAGGACACATTTTTAGCACTACCAATGGTAAATGATTAGATCTCTCATGACTAGAGGCTATGGGTGTTGAGTGATTTGCCTGTTAGGCTTAGTTTGAATGACTTTCCACTAAGGGATAAGGTTCTTGAGATAGATGAGGCATACTCAGGATATGCCCCCAGTTTTTCTTTCTTAGAGTTTGTACAGATCACAGCTCCCATTTGCCAGAGCTATCAGGTGGTGGCTAGCTGAAAAGTTATCATGCTGTTTATTTTAAGATTTCACTTAGGACCACAAAAAGGTATGACAGGTGGTTAAAAAAGATGGTTTGGCCACTTGAGAAAAAGTACTAGGCTGCCCTGCTGAGGAGAATAGAAGATGTTGCAGTTGAGAAAGGAGAGATTATATGTGGAGCTATTGGTAGTAAGAGGGCTGCAGCATAAACAAAGGGGGTGACTCGTTCTTTGAAGGAGACTCAGAGATCTACTAGAAGTACAACACCGCAAGTTGTAGTAGTCACTTAAACTATAGTGGTGGTGACAAAGGAGACTATAACTATAGTGAGGACAGGGTGACACCACAGTGGTGGCTCAAAGGATGACTGGTATAATTGAGGCAGAAAGGAGTACTGCAATTTCTAAACTGCAAAAGAGAATTTTTGGGAGAAGTTTCAGAACTACTGGTACTCAAGAGAGGATTTTTAATACTATTGTGGTGAGCAGTTTTGATTTTGTTGGTACTTCTATTGTTATGGTAGAAGGAGCTATAAAGACTTGGGAGGAGTGGTGTGCCCATTTGAGGAGATTGTGGTAGACTCTAATGAGGACATGAGAGATTTGCACCTTAGGAGGTAGAGGAGGACTAATTAGCCTATGACTTTAGACATGACTTTTTCTGCTTTTTGTTCAAAATACTTGTAGGTTGACAGGACTACAAGATATAGGATAAGCTATAGACGACATTGAAAGGGGTATCATTTTGTCATGATGATGGGCTTTTATTTTGCAAAATTTGATCATCATTAAATGAGACATCTTTTATTTTTGCTTTAATTTATACCTAAGCCATCCTTTCGGGTTTTTAGTTTTGCAAGCATTCTTTTTCTCTTTTTTTTTGGAGGCAAAAGAATTAAGTGAACGATGTCTAAGGCATAGAGAAAATGAGAATGCGATGCAAACAAAATATTTTATATTATAATTTGGACCGCACTCGAGTCGGGCTGCTTATGTATCTTTTATATCACTTTTTAATCAGTTATTTCTTTTAGGAAAAATTAGGTCCACATAGTTTTAATTACATATGCATGAAAACCAGAAATAAAATGCAAATTTGATCTTTGAATGATGTATCATTTCAGCTAATATGGGTTGTCAGGATGGGAGAATTCACTTTCCTCCATGTTCATGAAGATGGTGCCTCCATCAGACAGGATCTTCTTAAGCATGTACTGTCCAATCCAATTTAGTTTGAACTTCCTCTTAGATTATGAATAGGGGCTTGAATTTCTACCAGAACTAGATTTCTTTCTTGCGAACCCTTGTCTCTCATCTTTTAGTTGAAGTGCTCGGCTAGTCTCCATTGATGACCCTGAATTTTGTATGGAACATCAATTCTCTTTTCATTAATGGCATTCAGCTGGTAATGATACCTTTTAATCTATTTTGTCTTCATTCTCCACAACTTCTCCATGACAGGTTTCTTGTGTGTGTAGGTCGAGATCTCATGAACTACGATGCTTGGATCATCCATCTTGTCTTGTACAAAATAGCTTATGAGTTTTTCCACTATTGCCATGCAAATGCAATGTATGAGATTTTGGATTTTTTCCTTTGTGCCATAATTAATTGATCTTTTGTCTTTTTCATATATTTTTTTTATTTTTCATTTTATTTTGCTCTCTCTTTCTCTCTCTCTCTCTTTTAAGGTGTCCCATTTAAAGATGAATTAGAAAAAATAAAGCCAATTAGAAAGTTCAAACTTTTTATTGCTGATAAAAGTCCCATTATGAATACATTAACGGATAAGCTGAGAAAGGAAGACAAGACTCAACGAACTTGAACTCAAAGAAAGATTTAATAGATACAAACTAAAAAGAGTCAGACTTAGACACAAACTCAAATGACTTGAACATGGACTTAGAGGACTTGAATAGGGGCATAATAGTGTTGGCACTTTTCTCAAAATACTGGTTATTAGATAAAGCTTGAGATGGTTGGGTAAGCTCAATGATTCAAAAAAAGATAGGTGATGATGCTAGACTTTGTGTCTGGGAGTAATAATGTCTCTGCTATCAATGAGGTTTTGAATTTTATGTTTTAGAGCCTTGCACGCATCATTTTTATGCCCTGACCTTTGATGAAAGTTACAGTGCTCATTAGCATTATAACCCTTAGGCAAGGGGTTTGGAGGAGGTCATGGTTTTGAGAGCTTAACCAGATTAGCCTCTAAGGCTTTCTTGTAAACAACGCTGAGGGGCATGCCCAGCTTAGAGAAAGTCCTCCTGATTTCTAACTTCATTGGCTGGTGACACGACATAATATTTACCTCCCTCTGTCTTTGGGTGGTATTGGTGGTGTAGTTAGTGTTCTTGTGATACCTCAAACTAGAGGACTGATCGTTGACTTGTCTCTGATTAGATCAAATCCTCTATCTTGGTGGTAGTGACAATGAGGGTTTCAAAGCTAGGGAGGTACTGTATTTGTAGATGAGCATGATATTAGGGGAGGAGGTTCTTGACAATGATGTCAATTTGCTCCATTTTAGATGGATGATTCACCATTTAAGCCGCTTTTTTCCTCCACCTTGAAAGAAATGCGGTAAAGGATTCTCTTGGCCCTTGTTTGGAGGTTTTCAAATCTCGACAGGTGACATCCACCTTGATGTTATAGTGATATTGCTTGACAAATGCATTACGTATGTCATCCCAAGTCTTCTTGTGATTCTAGTCAAGATCTAGTAACCATTTAACAGTAGCTCCAGTCAAGGACTGTTAGAATAACTGAGCAAGGAGCTCGTCATCCATACTAAAATGTCTCATGGTACCTATATACATCTTGAGGTGAGTTTTAGGACATGTAGTGCCATTAAACTTATCCATGACCGGCATTTTAAATTTTGGTGGAACCTACACATTTGGGAAGAGAGATAAGGAGTCAACATCTATCATGTCTTTATGCTTTTTGATGTTATTGAGTGTTCTCTCCATGGCCTCAATTTTCTCCATTAATTTCTTAGCTTTGGGAAAGCTAGAGAAATCTCTAATTTGAAAAGAATTCACAGTGGGAGAGGGAGTGGTAGTATTTAAGTCCACAGTAATAGAGGTTGGAGTTTCAGGTGCTTTCCCATTATTAGTGAGATCAATAATAGAAGGAGTAAAAGTAGGGATATGGCTAGTCCCGGTTTGGGCAGATGCAGGCTTAACATAAGCAAAAAGGGGAATGATAGTGGCATTGATTATTTTCTTGACCTCATTGATGATCGACTAGCTTTGAGACTTGAGAGCATTAGTGAAAGTGGCGGAATGGGCATTGAGAGCATGGGTGAAAGTGTCAACTTGGGTCTTAAGGGCGGTGGTGAGTGCAGCTTGAAAAGTTTCCTCTTGTTTCTTGAAGAGATTGGTGAAAAAGGTGCTCATTACGTCTTGGTCAAAGGAGCTAGAGGTGTTGGTCATTGGTACCTTGAAAACAAAAAACAAAAAGAAAAAATGGGCAAGAATACAAAATTGTGAAGAAAAAAAAGGGAAGGTGTGTCTGGAAAAGGATTCCTTCCACGTGGTTGGTCACTGGGTTTACATATTGACAGAGTGAGTGTGTGAGGTGTTTTGGGGTAACAAACCACTGATTTAGGGTTTTTGAGGTGTTTAAGGGTTTACCATGTCAAGCTTTTCATGTTATATATGCATAGCAATGTTATGATGCATATTAAAAAAAGTTTCATGAGCATACTCATAAATATCTCTATTATTACGGTACATAGAACCTAGGGTCAATGCTAGGACGATTACATGCACCAGGGTGAAGGGTGGTTTGATTAAGGGTCCTCATCCCACTAAAGTATCGATATACCTAACCACAAGTGAGATAAGGAGCCTCGCGTGGGTCTAGTGGTACTAATTGCTTGTTACACTACTGAAATGATTGGGGATTTGTTGCATGGTGGAATGCTTTTGCTATCTCCCAACATACTGAAAGAGAGTTGTCGAGCCAATGCTACTCACCATTCAAAAATTTTCCTAAATCTAAATTAGGTAAGGAGCCTTTATTATGTAAAGTGATGTACGAAAGTCAAATTATACTTAATGAGCCAAATGTAGATTATTTTGAAAAATTTTTTTCTTAACCAAATATTAATCATCTTATTTTCCTTTTTATTTTAAAAAAAGTGGCAATTAGTCCTTAGTGGAATCACCAGCTATAAGGCCTTGACCGAGCGTCGGTCTGATCCACTAAAGAGAATCAGGATGCTCATTCGAGTTTAGACTTACGATGGAACCCTCAGGTTTCTCCAATTCATTAATTTTCAATTAATTTGCCCAAGAATAAAATCACTAGTCTCGAGCCAAATTGAGTTCGAAGACTAAGTTTTTGGTTTTAAATAATCTAAATTAGGCTCTTAAGTTTAATTTGGTTTTGAAAATTAATTTCATATATGATAAATATTATATGACAATTGTAATATTATGATTAATGCATGAACATTGTATGAGTGCAATGAGAAAATTAAAATGAAGCATTCATAAATTACATTAATTAAAAAATAGGAAAGGAGATTGATTGGGATTTGGATTTGAGATCTAGATTTAGACTTCAACGTGTCTACGTACTTCATTGAATGGAGATTAAAACCCACGTAGTTCATTCTAATATTAAGTGGAGGGGTTTAGGAGTTTATCATATTGATTTTGGTTTGGGTGTATTGAGAGTGAGAAAAAAGGTTGATACATTTGCTTTTGGCGAGCGGAGGGTTTTACCATACTGAAGTTTCATTTTATCAAGACCGAGTAATTGAATTGATTGGGAGATTAATTAATTAATTAAAATGATTAATTAACTAATTAATATGATGAAAAGGATGGATGAATTAATTAATTAAAAAGATTAATTAATTAATTTGGAGGAATACTGGATTAAGGAAAATGATTAATTTAATTTTGAAAAAGTGATTAATTAATTAAGTAAAAAAATTAATTAATTAATTGGGTGATTAATTAAAAAAATTTTTAGTTAATTAAAAAGATTAATTAACTTTATTAGGGTGAGATAATTAATTAATTAAAAAGATTAATTAATTAATTAGGGAGTACTTGGAGGGAGAAGAAGATAGAAATTAGATGATAGTTATCAACTCTAACTCAAGGGGCAAATTGAAATGAGGAAATGGAAGAGCTATTTATAGGAAAATGAGGTGAGCGTGATTTAGAAAGTGAAAATGTGAAAAGACGTAAAGTATAGAACTAAAAAATGCTAAAAAAAAAAAAATCAAATGGGGGCATTTTAGTAATTTTCTTTGAACATGAGGACAGAAACTAACCCATCTCCACGTCAGCTTTGCGTGGCTCCACCTCATAGATACTCGGCTACCGCGTCAGAGAAACATGGCCGCAATGCCTCTCTGACGCAAATCTGCGCTGCCTCTGACGTGGATCCATGCCGTAGCTCAGCTCGCTTTTCTATGACTTTTTTCAACCAATTTTTCGGTGTCTTGGGTCAGTTTTTGGGAGTTATAGAGTTCAAAAATCTTATCAGTTAGTGGTAATATGCTCGAAATTAATTTTAGAGCAATTGGGCAGTTAGTCTGAGAGAGAAAATCTAGTCATTTTTGAAAAAATATTGTCTTGTACAGATAGTTCGATCAGGGTAGGAAAAATGTCTATTTGAAAATTAAGTATTCTTATACTAATGTGACTGAAAGTCCATTTTTTACTCTGAAGGCACTGCCCCTGCTTCCTTGCAAGGGGCGCTGTCCTTTTAACCCTTGCCTGCAAATCGGCTTACAGGACCGTCGTACTAGCTCTGCATAGCGCATTAAACTTAGTAAGTGCTAAGGTGCGACTGGATGATGAGGGTGCAAAATTAAGGGTTCACAGATATTAGCTTGAATTATGCATTACTATGATCTTTTTTTTTTTTTTAATATAATTAAACTAATTTTTTTTATTATAATAAGATGATTTTATATATCTTAGCTTTATTTCCTTAATTTTGTAGCGGCTTAATAGATAAATTTATCTCAATTGTTTTTCCATTTTTACAATTGTATCTTCTTCTATTTTTTATTTTATTTTAATTATAAAACGTTAATTAACCTTCAAAAAAAGTTAATGTTAATTATATTTTAAGTCAAAAATAAAGAAAATTTTTATTATTTTATTATTAATTAAAAGTAATAAATTCAATAGATCCTTAAATTTATTACTTCATATTATTGAGTCCATTCAATTTTATATGTAACTTTATAAATTTATTTAGTCACTAGTTTGGTTAATGATAATTTATCAAATTCTCAAAAATTTAAGAATCCAATCAACTCTAAAATAAGAATTCAAAAACTAAATTACTAAAGTATGATAAGTTAAAAAAAAAAAAAATTCGAGCCTTTTCCATTTCAATTAATACACTATAAGAATTCAGGCAAATAGACTATGAAAAAAGGCGTCGCTAAATTCATCAGTGATGCCTTTGTGAGGCAACATATGCAGCCGTCGCTACCGCATTACAACTGTGTCGTAGTGTGGTCTCAATTCTACAAAATTCATCTCTATCTCTAAGGCATCGCTAATATACCGCTAAATAACAACGCTAACTTGGCGTTGCTATTTCACTATTTTCTTTTTGTGATATAAAAAATAATTTTAATTTATTTTCAATTTTAATTTTAGGTGCAATTGCTATTAAAATTTTAATTAAAGTACAATTGACAAAAAAAAATTAGAGTATAATTTTATTTTATTTTTTATTTGTTAAGAGGTATTGTATTGACAATTATATCAGATAATACAATTCATTATCCAACATCATAAAAAAAAAAAAATGAATGTTGAATTTGCAACTTCCCATCACATACTAAATTTACCCATTAAACCTTAAACTATATAGTCATAGCACATCAAAATATATCCTAATAATAAATACATATAAAATATAAATAATGTATATCTTAATTTTAAGTACATATAAAATATAAATAATAGATTCAGATTTCATTAGTAGGATTCATATTTATTGATGATGTGAATATATATATATATATATATATATATATATATATATATATATATATATATATATATATATATATATATATATATATATATATATATAAGTGGAACAGGGAATTTCTCTTTCCGCACATGCAACGGTTTTTCTTTTCGTTTTGTTCCACCGGCTGTGGCTAAGGCGTGAAGCTGTGAAGCAGCTTTCTTCATGATCAATGCCAAAATTTCCTCCTAATGAATAGCAGATAATGTATGTAGACGTGTATGGTTCACATGTACTTTCAGATTGCTAACTTTGAATGTCACTTTCTTTTTTTTTTTTTTTTTTTGGGAGAATAATTAATATTTCCTTCTAATTCTTTTTATATAATGGAAATTAAAAAAAAAAGAAAAAAAGAAAAGAAAATTGTCCTCTTCTTGCAAAATTATAGAGTATTTCTCATGATATTTAAGTGGATTAAAGTCACATAAGAATTTTTCGCTTTTCAATCAGAGCACCAATATTATTTATTTTTCTTTTTAATTGAAAAATTGTTGAAAGAAAAGTCTTTTTTAATTAGACTAAAGCAATTAAGACCTAGTCTTTGTTAAATACTTTTAATTTAGTAACAAGTCGATTTAAAAATTCGATCTTGTAAATGATAGTTTAAAAACAACTTATATTTTTAGCATGTTCTTTCATACAAAACTATTTAGATTTTGAGCCAGAGCATGACTAATTTAATTAATAAGAAGTTTGTAAGAACCATACTCATATTAAAAAAAACTTTTTTATCACAAAAACCATAATATTATATATTAATTAAGGAACCACTCAAAAAATTTAAATTGTAATTTAGTATATTTCTAATATTCTCCTTCCAAACTTAATTTTAGTAGCACTTTTGAGATCATTATCATTTTTGTCAACTCTTACCCATCGTCAGGCACGGAGCAAGCTCTCTTTATTTAGAGGGGCCAAAAGTTTATTCTAATTTTTTTTAATGATTATAGAAATTTAAAAAATAATTTATAAGTGCATAAATTATTAAATATATAACATAAAAAAAATATACTATCATTAATTGATATTAAAGCATAATAATAAGTATTAATATGATATCATATGCTTAAAAGAAAAATTATAAAAAAGTTTTTTTTTTTTTTTTTGTGATAGAAATTTAATTGAAAGGATAGAGGTGATTTGAAATGGTAGAGTAAAGGTGACTTGAATAGGTGTGGGTTAAGTATACGAATGAATAGGATTTAATAAGTTTGGATTAACCATTGTTAAAAAGTTAAGACCTAACTAATTAGATAGTTAAAATCAAATCATTATATACCCATGTATTTTTGATGAATTTTTTCAATATGGGATTGATCTTCACATATTGAGTGGTAGTTTTGATTCTTAACATATTGAGTGGTAGTTTTTAGTTTAAATCTTAATTAATCTTTATTTAATATGATTATGGGTCAAAACTAAATAAAAAATTTAATAAATTCACATTTCAGAATATGGATTTTGTATAATTGTTGGTCCATAAAATTTTGAATTTAGAAACATGTAGAGCAACCATATTTAAAGAATATTAATATTCAAAATTCATAATCCATTATATTTAATGAAACTACTGATCAGCTTGGTAGGGGAGGGCCAAAATTCTTAATTTTAGCAGTAGCATAGTAACGTGAAAGAAATACTTCACTACAATCAATGAAATTTTGTTAAATGAGTAAATTTTACCTACACTACACATTGAATAAAAAAGTATAGTAGTGTCCTTTCCATCCCTTCTCTCTCAATTCTGCCTCCTTATTAAGGTTCATTTGGGAAGACCTTCAGTGGCTTTGGCATCGAAGAGAATATCCTTTTTCACTTTCTATTTTTAGTTTGTCTCTTCTTAGTTTTTCTCTATTTAGATCTTTTAATAACTTGGCTAAGATGGGATCTTTTTTGTCTCCCACAAGCATTGGACTCCTTTCTTTTGGTTATTCATATATTTTATCTCTGATTTACTTTGGTAAAAGTTCAATTGCCATGTTAAATTCTGGCTATATTCAGCTTCCTCACTGTCTCTATCTTCTGTGGGCTATACATTTGAAGGGATGGAGATGGGAAGGAAGAGGCAATCAGAGTTGAAGCTCTTAGTATCAACGGTTATTCCTTGCAACCCTGGTTGTGTATCATCAATCAATGCATGCCTTAGTTTTTTGGTGGATTTGTAGATTTGAGGAGGGTCTATAATTGGCTTTAGCATTACAAGTTCTTTTGGTTTGGTCTAGCTACAACCTACTTTTCTAGGTCGTTCTCTCCTCCCCTTGGTCATTGGCAGTGATGATAATGCTAGTAGAGAGTTCTAGCAAGGAGAGGGCAAAGTAAAAATTAAAAGGGAATTTTACAACTTCAGTAGGCCATTGAGCCGTGTTAGTACTAAACTTAGTTCTCAATGTTTGTTTCTTGGGTTTGAAACCCATTGTCAAAACCTTCATATTGGGTAATATTGTATCGGATTCTAGGTCCATATATCTGTTCCGTAGTTGGGTTTTCTTTATAATTGTAATGTAGCTTTATACTGACTTAGACTTTATACTCTTCATTGAGAGTTATTATTTACTTTGAAAAA
Source organism: Reutealis trisperma (assembly GCA_947687605.1). Classification (NCBI taxonomy): domain Eukaryota; kingdom Viridiplantae; phylum Streptophyta; class Magnoliopsida; order Malpighiales; family Euphorbiaceae; genus Reutealis; species Reutealis trisperma. The sequence goes on from CANTUT010001229.1 coordinate 304,210, forward strand.
AAAAAAAGGATTGAAATCTCTCAAATTCAAGTACAATTTTTTTTTTTTTAAAAAAAAGAAAATACTCCACTACAACTCTCAACGGCACAAAAGGTAACAAATTAGAGGTAGAACTAATGAGGCACAATAATATATATGGTAGGTTAAGCTTATGAATATGTATTTGATTTTATAGAGAAATTATTAGATAGACTGAATTTGTTATGTCACTCATAGATTAAACTAATAAAAATATGACACATTAATTAATGATATCAAATCATCTATAAACTAATTAAATAAAAATAAATCACATCAATTAATGATATTATGATTTATAAGTGATTTGACATAATTAATTGACGTATCATATTTCTATTAGTTTAATTTATGAGTGACATGATAAATTTAGTCTACTTAAGAATTTGTCGATTTTATAATTACAAGCCCACACAATGGGGAAAAACATTGTCATTAAAAAAAAAAAAATCCACAAGATAAATAGATACATATCAAAGGAAAATCCAAATTATACTAGAAAAAGCCTTAAGATATTATATATGTATAAAGCATACTACTACAAAACTATATTAATTACACACATCAAGTTTTAGTTCTAGTTTCTGTTACATAATATTTAGTACAAATTTACTAATTAATTAAAAGTTAGAGATCACAAAGAAATTAAGCGTATCCATGCATGCTTTGTCCTTTGAAATTGAACACACTCTGTATCTGTATAGTGAAATTGTAAGTGTGTGTGTTCTTTTATTTATATACATAGAAACAGAGACCAAAAAGAAATCAAGGTTTTAAATTAACACTTACCAGAAATCATCAAAGAAGCAGAGTTAATTTAGAAGACGGGAATGATTTTGTTATTTCCACTCCTCATCATCATTTTCTTAAATTCATCAAAATTAACCATTCCATCACCATCCATATCAACTTTTCTAATCATTTCTTTACAATCTTCAACTCTGTTTCCTTCTTTTAATCCCAAAGATGATAAAACCAATCTAAGTTCTTCTACTGAAATTAATCCATCTTTATCTCTGTCAAACACATCAAAAGCATCTTTCAAATCAACTTCTCCGTCATCTCCTTCTCCTTCTTGATCTTCTTCTTCTTCTACATTTGCTTTAATTTCTTGCCCACCACATAACAAACAGAACTCTTCAAAATCTATTAACCCATCTCCATTAGAATCCACTTTCACTACCATTTCTTCAATTTCTTTCTCTGTCATCAAGATTCTTATATTCTTTAAAGATTCTCTTAATTCTTGCTTTGTTATGAACCCATCTCCATTCTTATCAAAGGTAGCAAATACACTCTTGAGCTCACCTTTCTTGTTCTCGTTATTATTACTCTGTTTTTGTGGAGTGACTTTGTTAGTAGTTGAAGAAACGGAGTTCTTGAAAAGAAAAGATTGGAGTTTCTTGAAAGGTAAATACAAGTAAAGATTGAGAAGGCCAGCCAAGAACAAGACTAACAGTAATAATATGGTTGTAACCATTATATCTTGCTCTTGAATTCTAATTTAAGGGAAAGAAGAAGAAGCTAACAGGAAGCAACAAAGGACAAAGACAAGTTGTTGAAGTTCTAAGTTCTAAAGAGTTGAATTTGTCTTTGGAAGAGCATTGAAGAAGGTACGCGGCATTTGCTGTACTTTTTTCCCCACAAACCGCGTCAATCTTTAATTTATTCACTATTATTTTATCTTTTGAAGAACTTTAGTGATACCGAAATTTCATGTTGTTGGATTGTCTAGCAGACACTTGTTGAAATTTTCTCAACTCCCCTGATAAGTTTTTGATTTGTTGATATTAGCGTACCACAATGTATTCTTTTATATATACCAAATTCTTTGTTATAAAAAATTAGTTAATTTTTTTTTTTATTATAAAGAGTTACCTTTAAAATAAAATTCTCATAAACTTTTTATATTTAAAAAATAAAAAAGAGAATTGATTTATCTCTCTATTTCTAAATAATTAAATATCACTCTTTATTACAACTTTAATCAATACAATATAAATTTTTATGTACTTTATTTAAAATAATTTTAATACTATTTTTTTATTAGATAAAATTAAAAAATTAAAAATTAAAATAATTAATTCTTATAGAATAAAGTAAAATAAAAAGCAAAATATAAAGAGTCTACTGAATTTAAATAAAATTTTTTATTTTTTATCAATTAAATATTCTCTATTAAATAAAATATACTCTTTAAAATAAAGAGTGAGGATGCTCTTAAAACTATCTTTAAAATTGTAATGTTTGTAATTAGTTAGAGCATGATATTCTAGTGTAATAAATTGAAATTGATTTTAAAATTATAAGATTATAAATTCGAATATCAATTAGTGATACTAAATTTATAGGATTATAAAATTTTGAATTCAAATTTTAATTAGAGTTAAATTAGAAAAATAAATAATATATAATTTGATAAAAAATTTGCTATAATGTTCTTAATTAAAATTTGATTTTTAATAATAAAAAAATGAATGATATTTCTAATTTTGTGAATCCTCTAATTTTTAGTATATATATCTTATTATTCAAATTGAAAAAGTAAACATAAATTTAATATGACATATGAAAATTGTCCGGTAATATTTATTTTTTAGTTAAAAAGAATCCATAGAAAAAAAAAAGAGATATCAGCATCTTTTCACTTAGCAAAAATAAAAAATTAAAAAAGTTATATCGTAGAATCACTTATTGATTCGATATATAAAATAAATCTATATATTTGATATGCTTGTTGTATTATTTTATTCTTTTTCTTTTCTCTTGTTTTGATTTCTTTAATGTATATTTAAATTCTAGTTTTAATTGACTAATTAAATAATTTGTTTTTCCTTATTGGTTGAACCTTTAATTAGACATTTTAATTATATAGTGTTTAAGTCAAATTCTTCTAAGTTTTTATAATAGAGAAGGATAACGCATGTTTACACAAATTGTATTTGTTTAGTATTGGAGTTTTTTTTTCTAAAAAAAAAAAAAAAAGAAAAGAAAAGACCTCTTGCTACAGGCCATATAGGAATTATGAGTTTACTAAGAGAAATTGAGCGCTATTCAAACGGTGACTAATTATAATCGAATTTTTTTATTGAGTGTCCTAAAATTACTACTTAGAAGCAGTTATTCCAGGTTAAATTTAATTAAAAAATAACTATTTGAGACAAAAATAATTAATTAACTTAAAAATGAGTTGAATGAAAAAAAATAGAAATTTTGAGAGAGTTATATTTGATTATAATCACTATTTGATTTAATGATAAAAGAATATGAAAAATTATTTCTGATAACAGAAATTTAAATTTCACTAATATTAAAATGAGATTGGTTGTATCCTTATTTGGGGCAATATGAAAGAAGACAATATAATATATGGTTACCATACATATTTTGATGTGCTTGTGGAAGAGGAAAATAATGTAAAATGCTGCTTCATCCACCATTTGCCAAAATGCCAACCACTGGTCTCTATCACTTTCATTAGCACTCAAAACATACTTAATTTCCTTGATATATTTGTCTAAATACAGAGGGAAAATTGCACTAGATTTACTATTTATTTTCCCATCCATCAATCATACAGAGATTGAGAAAGAGAGTTGACGAAGATTCTTTTAAAAAAAAAAAAATTTGGAGGTCCGCTAGTCCCTCTCCCCAATAAAAAATGATTTTATGGTCTACAGACTTTTCCTCGTGTTTTGCCCTTTGGAAATAGAAACGTTTATTAATATTTTCTCAACATTTTCATATATTAATGTATTAAAAAAGTCATTTTCTATTTGAATTAAAAAAAAATTTCACGTTAAAATATAACTAAAATATCATAGAGGTTAATAGTGTTTGAATAAAAGATTTCACATTCAAATATAACCAAAAGTATATTAAATAATTTAATGGTTTTTGAATCTTACTATCGTCAACATAAGCTTTTGGTTCGTATTTGAAATTTTTCATATATATTAAAGCGATTGTGCACTTCAATTTCATCGTATACTCTTATCTTATCATATTTGTAGTCGTTTATTAAAAAAAATATAATATATATTAAGAGAAGTGTTATAAATTATAATGAGAAATTTTGCTTTTGATTAAGAATGTAAAAATAAATCTAATATGGAGTATAAATATTGACCATTTATCACTTAATTTTTTCATGGCATAAACTTTTAAATTAGAATATATCCAAATTTATCTCATAAACTTGTAATTAGGTGAAAATCATAAAAGATAATATGCGTTGGACCTTTCCTATAACATAAGAAATCACTATCAATTCTTACTTCCAATTAAAGGGAAATTGACCCAAAAAGAAAAAGACAAGGGAACAGAATTTTAAAAATTACCTTTTTTCAATTGTCTCGTGCAATAGGATATTTTTTTTCCCTTCTAAGGTTAATTCAAGATACAAAGAGTATTAATATATATAGTCATTTATTAAAGTGAAAATTATATATTTATTTTTCCAATATTTAATAAGGTACAAAAAAAGATTGTTATTGATGAGTCTTTCATTTAGTTGTATTAAAATTATCTCTAAAATTGTAAATTTTAAAATTTTAATTTTATGAGAACTAATTTTTTTTTTTTTTAAAAAAAATCTGTTTGTAGAGTTTGAGCAAATTCTATTATTATGATTAATTTACCCATTTGGTGTGGAGAATGGGGCACACGTGTTTTGTCAGCATCGGATGCTTAGCTTTAGTTGCACACGTTAATTCCACAAATTTAAAGAAACTCTTTCTTTTGGGATTCCCTCTCTTTACTCTTTCCCTCTCTCTTTTCTATATATATATATATATATATATATATATATATATATATATGAGTATAGTTTGATTCAGTTCAGTTGTTAGAAAAGAATTAAATTGAACTATAATTTAAAATTAGAATACTGAAATTGAATCAAAACTATTGAAAAACTGTATTGAAATGAATTGAAAATTCGGTTTAGTTTAAATTGGTTCTTCAGTACTTTCAGTTCAATTCGATTCAATCCAATTCGGTTCGTTATTTAGTTTCTCAAGTTAAAACCAACTATTTTTTCCCCAATTTTAAAGCTAAACTTTTAATTAATTAAACGTTATTTTTTTATTTCACTTTTATTTGTCTAATTAATATAATTATATATATTTTTTATAAGAATATTAATTTTTAACTAAAGCAATAATATATTAATCATACAAACTAAATCAATGTAAAAAATAAATAAAATCATTTCAAACCCATTTAACTACCAAATTACATTTTGGTTCCCAGATAACAAAAATTACAAAACATTTGCATCAAAGCTATCTTCTCCCTCCGTGACTGATCTATCACCATCAATTTCCAGAATCGCCCACAAAACCTCTCTATCTCTTAAAATACACAAGAAAATATGAAGATAAATAAATAAAAACATAAAAATTTGAAATTAGTCAGAAAATTTGAAATTTAAATTAAAGATTTTTTTAGAGCAAAAATAAAATCAATTAGTTTGTAGATTTAGTCTTGATCTGAACTAATTCATTCGGACTGAGCCTTGGACCAACCAAATGACCGATCTAAGAAAGATTCAAATCATAAAACTTTTGCAAGGAGATTAAAACCAACAAACCACTGAGAAACCACAAGGAAATAGATCCACGGATTTACACAAAGTAAATAAGAAATCAAACCAAAACAACAATAATCACTAAGAAAGGAAAGGAAAATAGAAAACAAAAATAAGAAAAAAAATAAAAAATAAAAAAATAAAAATAAAAAAAAGAGAGAGAAGGAAAAAGAAGACTCAGCT